>CM056557.1:26518262-26963262 GCA_029721515.1 Synanceia verrucosa
GAGCAATAACAAATGCATCAGTGTGACAGGCGAGTGACCCCCCCCCCAGTAAAACACTGCTGATCTGGAGGAAAGACTTCCAGGCCACTTAGTGGTGGGTTAGCCAATCGCAAATCTGCTTTTTGGCTCTAAAATAATTCTGGTTGTTTCGTTTACAGATCAGATTTATGCTCAGACACACTAAACTATTGTCATGATTTGAAAACAAACATTTCACAAACAGAAGACAAGATGAGATTTGAACTTTAATGCTTGTTTATCAAATATTTCCCAGAAAAAGAAAGGGAACATAATAATCTGGATATTCTACCAACACAATGCAAACCCCCCTCTCTGAATACCTCGGTTTAACCTCCATCCTTAACATGCGGTGCTTACGAGAGCATTCATCATGACACAACAGTCTGACTTCCTGTCTCCGTGCTGATGGCAAGCTGTTAGCTTAATGAGATGCATGCTAGCTCTGAAGGGTTTCGGGAGACAGATTGGGCCTCCTGCTAACCGGGTCCGCCATGGTCGGACCTCACCCCAGCAGCCCTGCAGGCGAACTGTTTGAGCAACCTGACCCTCTTTGCATAATTCAAACTCTCAGCCAGCGGGCTAAAACACGAGCTTATCATACCGGATCCAATAAAGGAATCTGCAGTAATAAGGCTGATTAATGCTCTATTATAATGTTAGAAAATGCTGTATAGTTTGACAGTAGTGCTTCTTAAATAGGAGGCCTTGACGTGGCCTGAAGCAACATGAAGTATACTGTAAGTGAATGTAATAATTCTCTGATTAAACAGCCCATAATGCCCTCCTGGATCGAAGGTCTGGGGCCTTACAGCTGCTCTCAGCAATGGGAAAATCCAAGCATGGTTTGGTTGTAATTACAACCTCATGCAAAAGCGACGACATCAGTGGTATTTGAGAATGTTAGCTATCAGACTAAGAGCTTTACATTTCCAATGTAAATGTTTAGGCATTTATTAGCCTGCACAGGTGTTTTCATAGACGAGTGTGACGTCAGCATTAAAGTATGATGTATTATCGTAACATGAGAGACAAGTGTGGCTACTCACAGCTGAGAAAACTTAATGGTGAATAGAAATAAACGAGAATCCTGCCTCTGTTTCCAGAAGCTTGAGCTTTATTCTTCATTTCTAGGTTCTGACTTTACATCATGCAGCACAAAACAATCTGATCTCAGATGTCTCCTTCATCTCGCTCATGCTGATAAGAAATCACATGTAAACAGATCCTTTGTTGAATTTCAGACCTCCTTATTTTACGACAGTGATGTGAACTACCAGCTCGAAGTGAACAGTAATTATCTTTGTCCATTTTGGCCCATATTTCACATTTTTCCTCCAATTAACTCCGGCGTTAACACACTACATATTGAGCAGTTTTGGTAAATTGTCCTTATTTTTTCTCAGTGATCTAACCCAAACAGGAGACTCCATTTATTTTCTTTCAGGGAGAGTGTATTTTCTGGCTTATTCTCTGGCACAAGGATTGTTTGGAAAGGAGTTTCACTGCGCCTCCTCCTCCTCCTCCCAGTGTGAGTAGTGTCCACTGGTGTGCTTATTACTGCTGTGACTCTGTGACGAGTTCGATAAGCAAAGATGGTTTTATCATTAGAGCATCGTAGTTCTCACTGATAGTATCTCCCCCTGCCTCTCCGCTCTGTGCGTAGTATCTAGATACATATACACATTTTAGACTTTGCAACAGGTTTGTCTTTATGATTGTGCTAAAAGCAGCGAGGACGACCATCGGAGAGTTTATAGCTGCTAATTCCTCGTTAAGATAAGAGCCATTTCTGCAGCCATAAAGGCTGCTGATAAAGACAGAAGATGATATTTTGTAGTCCTGAGTCATCCTCTCTGCTGGGTCTTCTGTGGCCTTGTACAGGAAAGATGTGCATCTTGTGTTTCTCCAGTTGGTTCATGCAGAGGAAAGCTCTTCACCAGAAATATCTTGTGCTGATTTGTTTCAGATCAATGGTTAATGGATGTCATTAACCTGTCTGTGATATATCAGAGAGCAATCGCTAGCAGCTACACAAACAACTGGAGAAACAGTGGTGCAGTAGGTGTTTATTGCTGCACTGTTTATTTTACAATGCAGATGGAAAGAGTTTTTTTAAACCATAACTAGATTCGAACCAATAAGGTGGGGCACCACGGCGAGGACATCGTTCGTCCTCCTATGCCCCCCCTCTTCTTCCGAACTTCTTCCAAAGTCCGTGTGAACCCTGCCAGCTCCCTCCGCACTGCTCTTTTGATAATTATGAATTATTACAGGCCCGGTTTTGTTAGTAACTCTCTAATTTTGCAGATCATAATTGATCACAGGTGTTGCTGTGTAGGGAGTGTTTTTGAAGTTCTCTCTCTCTCTTCTTTGCTTTAGCAGTGAACCGAGGTCGTCTCCCAGGCTAGCCCCTGTTGGAGAGCTTCCCCTTCTCTTAATTCCAGGCGTTCCTTCCGTGTCTCAGACCGGTTGATGTCCTTTCATCCTCCTCGGTGGAAAGGAGGACACCGCTAGCGCTCGCTGTCAGTCCAGCTGGGATGTGGCGCAACTCGTTGCATTCCTCTTGTTGCTCTGGTCACTCAGGGTGTGTGAACATGTGCGTGTGTGTGTGTGTGTGCTTCCTCACAGCCAAACCATTTTGGGAATGGCCGGTGAGGAGGGGATATTGGTTTAGAAAAGGCAAGGATATAAATCTCTCACTGAGGCTCTCAGTCTATCTCCCTTCCAGAGGATTTATGATGTTTAACAGAGTCAAATAATAAAGACGAGAAGGGAAAAAAAAACAACTCACGAAGCCTTTTTTTCAGTATTTCTCTTTGCTCGGCTGAAGTGGAGCACCGCACAGCTCGCCTCGACTTGTGTGTGCCGCCCCAGATGATCTTCATGTTGCCTTGAAACCCACAAAAAGCAGATTCATCGATAAAGCCCCGGTAAGATAAATGAGGGTCCGCTCTGGGTGGTGATAGGTGAGGTAACCAGCTCCTCCCTGGAACACATTTCCAGCAATTTATGTACAACTAAATCAACGTTAAGTATTTCCAGTTTACCGTTTAATTGCAGTCAGCTGGAACATGTTGCATTTTGACACGCCACACACACACACACACACACACACACACACTGGATATTTGGTGCAGCAGGTGTGCTGGTGCTGCAGCGTCTTGGTCCAATTCATTTCAGACCCATGAGTCACGGAGAGTCAGTCCTTCCATCAGCTCAGAGTGTGATGTGACACACAGGCTTTTTAATGAAAGTTGTGTGTGTGTATATGTGCGTGCATGTGTGTGTGCGCTCACACATATGAGTGCCTTTTTGCATGTGTGAGATACAGGATTTATAAAAAAGAAAATGTGCTGTGAGCAGCGGTTGTGATGGGCTAAATGCAAGCTTTGCCCCTGGACCCCACACTGAGGTATCTATTACAGCATCCACCAAACAAATGTTCTTTTAATTAGCCACATTCATCTTTTTTTCCTCTGTGTTTTGACAGAAACTCTTACATAAACACACACCAACAAAGAGGGACCGACCAGCTAAATCCATGGTCATTTTTACGTTTGACAGTCCCACTCTGGACAGTAACGATGCTGACCCTATGTTTTGCTTGGTTATAGCTTTCAGTTTTACCCCCAAACCCTGTTGTCATCATGTGCACATCATTACCAGCAATGTTACGTAAAACTTCCCACAGTCTGAAACGGATTTGGATGCTAATGTTCTGTTTTTATTTGATCCAGTTGTAATCTTTGCCTCCATCTAAATCAATGTTGCATGCAGCTGGAGGCAAATTATTTTGTTGACAATGACTGCTTGTAAGTTTGTTCGTTGTGTGGTAATCTGGCCGCTGTTTGTCTGTGGTCAGACAGCTGATGTTGGCCAGAAGAGAGGACGCCGCTGGGTGTGATGTGGGCACGACATAAAAATTCCTGCTCCAACATAAAGTTTTTGTCCCACGAAGTGAGAGGAAGAAGAGGTTGGCCAGATTAATGAAACCCGTCATCTTCGTCGCCCTGCAGCAATTGTCGCATCACTTGCCTGTTCTCCATTATGCCACATTTCCATGTAGTTTCCTGTCAGATATAAAAGGCTGGTGTGAATTTTACTGAACCTACAACCACGTGTGGACGTTTTCCCCACCTGGCCCGTGCTGGAATGTGAAAATGTACACTGAGGCGGGGGAGATGATGTGTTACACCAAAGTGTTTCACAGCAAACAGCGTCGCAGCCATGAGACCGTTCGCTGCAGGCGGCTGTTTTTGGGCTTCTTTACAATGTACAGGTGCCGAGGAGAGGTGAGGAGGAGGGCCTGTGGTGCCACAGACCTGGTCCGCCTGCTCGCCCTGATGGCGTAATGGGAACTGCCAGCTGTGGGCTTAATTACAACATACGGCGGTGAAGGAGATTGGTCCTGTTTTTCCTCTGGAACACACTGCTTTAGCGATGTGTAGAGTCCAATGTTTTTAAGGCGGATGAAGGGCACCGCTGAAAGGGAAACGAGAGCTGCCTCAGCTTATTCATCACATGGAGGAATAACATACAGCCAGCATTTAGCCACAGATGTGAAGGTTTTTCATTTTGGGGACCTTTCCCCTGGTGCCACCAACAGGAAACACTTCAACTATCGATAAATGTTTGCTGTTGGTCTCATACAAGTTAGTATTTGCTCTTAATCTTCCTCCATGTTAATCTAGAAAAAAACTATATATGTATATAAAAAAAATATTAATATTCTATATATCTGATAGAAATACTGGATCGGGACGCCCTGAGTCTTTGGTGACCTTTGATCCCTTCTTTGCTCCAGCAGATACAAAAGCTGCACTTTTCAAGAAGAGCAGCATCAAAACTTAAAAAAAAAAAAAAATAAAAAAAAAATCAATACCTTTTTGGAGTTTTACCTGTAATGAGTGACATGTGAGGGTCAGGTGTCTACATTAGGATCATTAGGAACTTAGAGTATTGCATCATCATTGTCTGGGACCATAAACATTCAGCACGGTGTGATTCATCAACACAATCAGTGCCTCCGTTGATTTCCAGCTTGTGACCACAGAGGCCAGAGGCGAGCGCAGCCCTTGGTGGTAATGTAACGCTGGCGTAATGCATTGTGCTTGGCTGCCTCTTCTGAAACATTTCACTAATGGCATTAATGTCCAGAGCGCTCTGGTCCTTCGCTGTGCCAACCGGCGAGACGAGAGAGAGAGGGGAGAAGTTGAATCTAAGCAGATGGCACTTGTTTTACTTTCTGCTCGGCCATCTGGAGTTTACTTAAACTGATGACTTCATCATCAAACACCGGCCCACCGGCCAACTATGGCACTCACCACACACATATACACACACTTACAGCAGCCACGGGGTGTGTTAGCATGAAGCGCTTGTGCGTACAGTGTGTATGTGTCTGCTTCATGAGCACCAGGCCTATAAAAATGTCATCCCTCTGTCTCTTCAGTCCTCATTCAGAGTGACATAATACTGGCCTGGAGGATGCCATCATTAATCTAAATGTCCCTTGGCATTTTCTAACTCCTCTGTCAACTACATAAAAACTTTAATCACCGCAGTCGCCGAGGTCTGATCCCCGTCCCAGCGCCACGGTCTCCAGGAGAAAGTCAAGAGCAATCAGTCGACTTCATTTACTTGGAAAGGCCCGTTGGTGACACCTGCGCTAAGAGACGTTCAAGAGCGGCGCAAAACCACCCATAAAGCCGCGGATTTTCCCGAACAAGTTCATAAAACCTGAGTGATGTTAAGAATAACCACCTCAAGTAGGTGAGGTATTTTTTTCCAAAACATGACGGTGAGATGTGTTTGAACAGTTGATCCTTTAATCCCAAAGGCCTCGCTTATCCTGCTTTTGTCTTTCATTTTAAAGTGCATACCTGAATGTTTTGGGGTCTTTTTAATGTGCAAATTGTGCCTTTGACTCTGACACCTTTGCTAACAAGCAGAAAACAGGCTTTTACACATTTGTGTTATTTCCTGCCTCTGAGAGGTTGTGAAGGGTCACGGCATCGTAGCATGCAACTCAAGGATCTGCTTGATTGCCTTATGCTCATTAATGCTGGTTTACTCACTCAGAAAACATCTACACATATAATTTGCACAGTTTAAGCCAATGTGGAAGGAGAGCAAACAAGTCGTTCAGACCGAGTTGTATTAAACCACTGTCTACCGAAGGTCGCTGCCAAATGACTTCCCATAATAAGGCAGAGAACAAAGAGGAAAATAAAGGACATGTAGATTCCTCTGGTCTTCTTTCTGGTGTTTTATAGACTGGCTGCGAGGCTAATGCTCAAACCCGAGCATGGAGGAATCTGTTTGTTGTGGTCATGGTCTTTTCAGGTTAAAAGACATGATTATTCCACATTCTTCCCAATGTTTTCCCCCATTGTGCTCCTGTTTTTATTAGTTTGTGTATTTCTGCAGATTTGTTTTCGTGAAGTAAAATGAACCGATATTTGTGAGCGAGCTGCAGACCAGAATGATATTTTAATCTGCTCTGATATTTTTCCTGAAGTCACAGCAAAAGCAAAACACTAGCTAGTAGATGAAATAACTATTTTGTTCAAAATTTAAGTAGGATATGTTTTGCTAAGAGACATTTTGTGGGTTATTCTGTAAAGTTGTTGTTATTTTGTTTATCTTTTATTGTGAAAATCATTCTCATGATGTTTCTGCCCCACACATCCCAGAGGTCATAACAACACATCAAATATAAAACCTTTTATCGTGTAAATAAGTCAGCTAGCATGTGATCACTCTAAACAGGTCATTGATGAACTGACATGCTCAGCTTTAATGAGGCAGCTTTAATACACATACCCAACCTAACCAGAAACGCTAAAATATGCCAGAGCTTATTACTTCAAAACCTCTGGCTGGAGTTAATCCCATGCAGGAGCTTTTAGGTCCAAGAAGTTGTGCATGTTTCCCTTCGCTGGCTTGTGGTGATGATGGCGAACTGAACTGCAGTTTGCCAAAGTCATGTTCACACTTTTCCTGCCACATTGTGAGCCGCGAGCGGAGCGCCGGGGTCGACAGGGACAGGCGTGCTGGACGCTCTCAGCGCAGTGATGCCAGTCGTTCGGCTCATCCTCAAGTTTAATGTTGGAGAGCAAACGTACAGTACAGGAAACATGAAGTCGATTTGATCATGGGCTGGATGGATGGCAGCCGCAGCTGCACATATAAGAAGAGGTGGCTGAACTGGACTGTGAACTGGATGGGCTGTTGATCTGTGGGATGTGGGTATTACTAGCAGTATATTTATATATAGACACACACGGTATGTATATTTGTGAGGATATAAATATGTTTTACTGGAACTGTAGTTCAACGCAGATTAGAAATGACATTTCCAGTAAACAGATACTGTACATGTATATTTGGTTTGGTACTCTTGTCAAACAATGCACTGCCTATAGGTTTCTTCTCTTTCAATAAATACCACTTAAACCCCCCCATGCATTTTTCCTCAGAAACTTATACATGATCTCCCCCAGCGTGTTTCTGGAGGAAGGGGTTGAGGTCGCCTCAGTAAAAAAAGTGAAAAAGCTTTCAAAAGCATTTCTCTTGGACCACTCGCCTCTGAACAAAGCCTGCTGTCAACTGGTCAAGGTTTCACTTCCTAATTACCTTCTCCTGGGGCACAATGGCCAGGCCGTTGCCTAACCCGGGTCACTCTAGACCCCTAGCATTCTTTCCCAGACAACCGGCCCCTCCACCGTGGACCCACGGTCCCTAAGGAAGTGCTGGACGCATGGTTAAATATGGTCAACTAGTCGCACAGCTCATCTGAGAGGCTTGTCTCCAATTCTTGGGAAACAGTGGCGAGTATTAACGGCTCAAGTTGTAAAATTTGGGCTGCTGATTATTGCCGTTCTTTTGTAACAAAATAGCACTTTGTCTGGTCATAGAGTAAAACCAACAATAATTCTAAGAAATCAGATTTGCATTAGATCACATTCTTGGTGCCGTTTTCAAGCTCTTTTCCAGCACTAAGCTCATTCCTCAATTCACGCACAACAAGACTTTTTAAGTTGGTCTTACCCGAGGTTAGAGGTTGTCAAAAGTTCACATAGAATCCCAACTAGGTCCCTTCTTGCTACTGTAATACCTTAAACCAGAAAGGAAGAGAATGAGCCGGACACAATTGCAACAGGAATTAGAGGGATGTGAAACACAGCCATGGTTCAGACCGGTTCCTTATTGAGTGGAGTGCTGAGTGATTTTCGTTGACGCTCCTCTGCCACCCAGGTCACTCCCAAGAACACCCAGACGGGAATTCCACCCCGGCTTATCTCACCGGCTCATTGGCCGCCACCACCGAGGAGGAGGAGGAGTGGAGGGGTTCGGGCTGAGGGAAGGGTCAAAAGGGTAAGAGGGGGGTCCTCGTCTGCAGCCTGGATTAGGGGTTAGAGGAAACCTGTTGTTGGGGTAAGCAGTTCAGTGGTGTTTACCAACAACTGCTCTGGGAGATAGCTGTCAACGACGTGAAACCTCTGTCCAGAGGAAGCTGCCGAGTCACCGAGGAGCAACAGGTTGAAGAGGAGATAACAGTCCAAGTCTTGCCTCCATTCCCAGTCAAAGTTCCTCCATCTGAGAGAGGCTAGGGCAGCGCCATGGGGGTAGAAGCAGTGTGAGCTAATGCTTCATTAGGTCTTTACAACTATAAGCCAATGTTTTTCCAGTTGAGGAGCCAAAGATCCACTAAGCCCTTCAGGAGCAAACAAGATGAAGTCTGAGCCATTAAATGTCTTTGTATCACTGAACAATCGCTGAAAGTAATTAGACTTCTATTGATAATATAATCTGAGAACGTGGTGGACTATATACTTATCCAGCTGACACATTTCCAGCAAGTCCTGAGAGAAATATCATCTTAATGCTCCACTATGATCAGCAGCTAGTGGCTAACGGCTGGTGTACAGTGGGTTCATCAGAATGCGTTATAATGAGGTATAAAGTCAGGTGATAACCCTCTATGGGTTTAGTATTAAGAGTCATTTGGTGACGTTAGTGACAAAAACAGAGACCTTCAGCCAAAAGACTGGTATTTTTGTTCAATTGCTGACTTAGTGTAGCTTTAAAAGTATGTCTTCGTCAAAAAGACTACAAATCCCAGAAGCCCCAACATTACTCACAGGCTGTGTGAGAGCGCCCTCCTGTGCCAAATGCCAAAAAAACACTTTGACTCACGTATACGTCTATGGCTGGATTTTCAAAGAAGTAGACAAAGACGTCAATGGCACTCAAAGATTTGCGTAAAAATTTGCTTTTGAGAGAAGATCATCTTTTTCAGTCCATCACCAGCTTCTACAAAAACATTTTATTTTTAAATTTCTGTAATCCTTCTCTCTCAGACTAATTTGGACTTGTACATATTGTCACTTGTCACTCCTCCATCATGAAGCATGTTTAGCCTCCTACAGCATCAGCGGGCCTCATTTCTCCAGATTTCTTTGTGTTTGAAGTGTTGAAATACTTTGACTCGGCCTCAGCCGAGCCTAAACATGTTCAAAAGTGCACAAACTAAATGTTTGCCCACTGACACTGAGTGTAAAATAGACCTGCTTTCATTGTATTTTCAGGTACTGTCCCTGCCTGAAAACAAAAGAGATGATTAATCGATGCCTCTTTCATATAATAAATATGAAGCCAGTACTTGGTTAGCTTAGCATGGTGTGCCTGCGCAACAGGCATTAACTCTGAGTGCCATAGATGTATTTCTATGTCCAAGTGTTTTTTCAGCAGTGGTTCGCAGATTTCTGTTGGGGCTTCTGTCAGATGTAGTCAGAGCATAAAGAGACGGTATACACCACAGAGATCAAAACAGGAAGTGGAGACGATCGAGATTAGAGAGCAAAACGGACAAATTCTGGACAAAAAGTGGTGATTTTGGTGAAAGTGTCCTCTACTCTACCTCTGATAAAACAAGAATGGAACAAGGTAAAAACAAAATTTTTTTCATGATGAAATACAGAGTCTCTTCTTTCATTTGAACTATTCAGTGTTTTCAGAGTCATAGTACTAAATATTCTGTGGGTCTAGAAATATGACTCAAAATGGGTAAAAGCACTGGAACAAGACACCGTTTTATAAAACAGCTGGAACTCAATGAGTTAATTACAAACCAGAGCTTGCAAAAGGTTCTGCATTAAGGGGTGAAGCTAAAGAGGACTGTGTAGCATGAACGAACGAGCTGCTATTCCATGACTAACATGTTTCTGCGGCTGCAATTCTGGATCAACGTGTGCTCCTTTAATATGTCCGTGTTGAACTTCCACAGATTTAAATTTCCGCCTCGATGTCTTTTGTTCCTTTTTTTCCTCAACTGTCAATAAAAGATGAACTTTTTTTCTTCACACCTTTTATCCTGCAGATATACAATTTCTCTGGCCTACAAACTTTTACATGGACAGAAGAAGGCTCTTAAAGGTCCTCACCCTCATTCCTTTCTTGGTACTGGTACATGGGGTCATGACCTCCATTGCAGGAAGGATGAGGGTTGACTCTGTGTGTGTGTGTGTGTAGTAACGGCACAGTGGGAAGTTGATGATGAGTGTTTCTGACTTGATAACTGGTTTGCCCCCGTGTTCACCTTTAATCTTGGACTGGTCCGGCCAGAGGAAGGGTCACAGAGTGGTACTGCAGGATTTAACCCAAAACAACTCAATGGTTCGTATAAATCCCGTAAAAAATTGTGTCACTCACTCATAAACGCCTACTTGGTAGTTTCCTTTATATTAGCATCCCTTTTCATTGTGAGTTGACATTGCAAAAATAGAGAAAAATACAATTTTACATTGACTTTCAGGGTCCAAAAACAACTGTAAAAACTACTTAGAACAATGACTGAACATTAAGTAGAGCAATAAGTGCAAAAAGGTGCAATAATGTGTCTGTGTGTGTGAAACTGCTTTTGTTTATGCAGTGCTAATTAACACATTAACGAGCCAGTTTTGACACTACTAATAAAAACAAAATACACGGCTGAAGGATGACCACAGTGACCATAATGTTCATATCTTCATGCAGTGAAATGCGTTGTAGTTTGCTATAAAGGCCATGCTGAGAGAAATCCTAACCTTGAAGCTCTTTAGTCTTTTATTCAGCAGTACTTTTAGGCTGTTTTTTTATGTGCACTGTGAGGAATGTGCCATCAAAGTCTGTTTTTTATGATACAATTTTTTTTAATGTACAATAACAACAAAGGCTATTCTACTTCCTAGGCAGTGAGCACTTACAATGAACAAGGATCCAGTTTTCATTTCGAGGAATCACCAAACAAAATGTGTTGAAAAAGCAAAACCTGAGCCTTCTGAATTTTAAATATTATTGCTGCACAGAAGCACCACTGGTCAGACGATAAGTAACGGCACATGCTTCATCAAAGGCGTCTTTGCAGGGTCAGTACACACACACACGTTTTACTGTAGTTTACTGTAATTCATATAACAAAAACATCTTCAACTCACCATCCATGTTTCCTCTGTGATGGTTTTAGTCTCACAATAATTGCAGTCGAGTAAAACTCCACTATCAGAGAAAGTTGGTCGATGTGTTGACAGGATGGATGTGGAGCGGAGAGGCCAAAAACAGCGGAGCAACAACCAACTTGGCTGTTTCACGTCTCGCTGATCAAAACCATACAGCCAAAATGGCCGACTTCTTCTGGCTGGCGAGAGAAAGAAATTGAAATCTAATTAATCTTTGTCATCTCTGACTTTGAAAAGTGGGCTGTTGGAGCCGAAGCCAAGAAAGAAATGTGTTATTCATCCTCAGCGCCTCCTCTTCACTGGATGTTCTTCCGATTGGAAGATTACAAGGATGTTTTGTTCTGCTTCATGTTTCAATCTGCTGCTGCTGGGACGGCCACGTTACACTGCTGCTGCTGACACGGTCCGGCATGGTGCGTTCACCGCACAAGAAGTTCACCATCTTCCTGTTAATGGCCACATTTCTGTAGGAGTAATCATTTCTGGCTTTATATTCTCCAGGTGGTCGTATGCTACAGAATGAAAGAGCCTATTTGAACAGCTGCTATCGTTGCTTCTCAGCAGAATATTGATTGTTATTAAGGGATAAGAGGTCGTAACGTACCCGCTCTGAACAATAAAAAAGCCCCTGAAGGTTTGGATGAAGACTTGTGTTCAGATCCCAGAGAAATATTAGTGTGACGACTCATTTTGTAGCTGATTGTTTCAGGAAAGACGGATTACAAAGGAGTCTGCGTCGTACACAGATCTGCATGTTTAAAAGAGAAGCACCATTAGGGTTCCCACTGGAGAAGTGGCACCTCTCCGAACAGGCCTAATGGCCACGGCCGTGCTTTCATGTGAATAATGCTGTTTATATTAGGCCTCAGCTCCTACATTAGTGTCCTTCAAACGTCTGCGCCGTTTTTGTCGAAATACTTCACAGGCTTCCTATTATCAGCGGCCATGTGGAAAGTGTGTGTGTGTGTGTGTGTGTTTTAAGTGCTGCAGTGCAGGAGTCACTGAAGGGCTTCATTAAAGAATGGAAAGTATGCAGCCATCTCTGCAGGCTGGCCCAGCAGTCTTTTGCTCTCACCTGCACCATGTATGCCCAGTTATGGCCAGAGTCAGACCCTGCTGAGTAAAATAAACACTGCCCCCTACAGGTTTGGGGCTGTCTCTGCAACAGAGTGGAGAAAAAGTATTGTGGGATTTTCCTTTTTTTTTTCTTAAAGTTGGACTTTTAATTGGACACAAAGCATTAGTCATAAAACAGTCATTTCCTCATTGGCCCACTAGTTTAATCACAACATAACAGCAAACCTAAGGCATTGAGTGTTTCCTTTTAAACCCCATGAAGAGATCTGAGTCCTTGCTTTGCAACGTCCCTCCCACAAATCTGTTTCCTTTTCATTCAGCATTCCCAGTTTGCTCTAACTGTTTTCAGACAGAACAATCAGTCTTCACAGGGTCGAACACACAGGAGTCAGGCAGCCCTCCATCATGGCCGCCTTCCCAGAGTTTCTGATCGCCAGATATGAGTGTGCGTGTCATCAGTCCCGACTTTATAAATGTTTCACACGCAAGCCAAGCCGCACAGACGGATCTCCACATGCAGATGCATTCATTCACAGTCATGTTCCTAATATCCGATTGCCTCTTGTAGGAACTAATCTGTAAACGAAGCATGGGAGGAAGGGGAGCGCTGCGGTGAGAGAGGTATTTAAGAAGAAAGCGTGAAGTGCATGAGCAGGCCAATGTTTTCAGGTCAGGTTTTAAATGGACAAACTCCCATTAGAGGCAGGAGTCTAGCCGCAGCAGAGGCCAGAGAGGACGGACGGCTAAGCAGCAGAACAACATGTGCAGGGCGTAAAAAAGCCCATCACAGTCAATCAGGCGTCAGCCGCTAGTCAGGGAGGAAAAGAGGGGAAACTTTACCCCAACTCTGGCCCTCCTGATTTGGCCTGCCGTGTGCAGCGCAGGGGAAATCCACTGGATGTCACATACATCTTGATTTTTATGAATGCTTTGATAGCTCCCCTGAAGACACTCCCATGACCAGGTGGAAGGTATTTATACAAGCATGTCAGACTAGCAAAGACCAGGGAAAAGATATTTGCTGATCCCCTTTGCTGAGGAGAGACAGAGAGAAAAAAAAACAACTTGCGGTTCTTCTAATTGCAACTGGAAATAATTATCTGGCCGTGGACTCTGGGAAGAGGGTCACTTGAACGCACCCTGCCCTGATCACCAGGTGTGAAGAGTGGATGGTTGTGTTTCTGACGTACGGCTGTCCATGCATTCCTGATGTGAAATATCTGTCTTTTCTGACCATCAGGACAAGATGAGAAAACTATTATTTGCATTATTTGTAATTTAACCTTTATTTTATCAGATAAGTCAGTTAGAGAACTAACTTACATTTCCCAGTGATGACCTGGATGAAGACGCACCACAGGTGGAGTGATGATAAAAAACATTTTTAAAAAAGATTAAAAAATGAAAAATAAATAACATACAGAGACCTCAAAGTGGGAGAGATTGGCTGTAAGGATTTCTGCAGGTGAAGGAGGTTTGACCAAAGAACCAAAGGACATACAACTTAATCAAGTTTACACTGATCATATTTTTGGTCATCATTTCTATCAGTTGTGATAACATTAAACCCTTTGAAGTTGTGTCTAAGATTCTGGATCACAGCAACATCAAGCTTAGCTTCATTATGATATAAATGTTATTCTATGTTACATTAAGATGGGTTTAACCAAACTAATACCAAACCCAGGGAGTGACAGATGTGTCGCTGTTAGGGCTGGGTACTGGCATACGCATCGTATCACACTGTGATACGTTATTGTGATATTTTGCGGAATTTAGAATGCAACTTAAAATACAAGTTGTATGTGTACACAAATATGTGTACAAATATTTACAAACACATAGATATACAAATATACTACGGCTCTTGAAGTTACCGCGCTGGCGTGATCAGCCAGGCCAAAACATGACTTTTTTGGAAAAATTAAAATTCAATATTATATTGGAAGAAAAAAGTATTGTGATATACTGTCATATCAATATTTTTCCCACCACTAGTGGCTATGTCTCTAAATTAGACTTTTGCTAAAGAGCTAACACTTTAGCAACAATATGGGATAAATATGAGTAAGAGTAGAATAATCAACAAATTGTCTGATATAAGGCATTAATGCACCGCCGTTAGCAGACATGAGTCACCATAAGCTACTGGTTACACTGATGAATTCATTTTTTTTTTTTTAACTGTGTTATTTCATTATAAAACATTACAGAGCCTCACGTCAATGTGTTAAACATGTAGCCGAGTGTGCATCCTGAGGTTTCTGATTGCACCGTATGCATATACGCACATTACATGTGTGGTGAGACAGAAAACAGCTGCCAGCCTGAAAGTTTACAAGAGAAAATTTCAAATACGCCTCAAATCGAATAAAAAAAAAGCACAACTATGCAAGCCAGTTCCCATTAGCGCAGTAAGTCTCGAGACTTTATTGCTTCCAACACTGCAAACGAATTCCACGCATTGTAGTAGTCAGTGATCGTTAGGATCTGCTGAACACCTTCAGCTCGTACATATTCAGTATCAGCGCTCGATGAATGCCTTTCGTTCTTTTATGGCCTCTGTGCAGCATGAAGAGGTGGAGGAGATTATAATCTGTGATGTGACCACAGCTCAGTTAACTGAAACAACACATCAGATGCATTATTCATTGAAATTAACACCACCGCTTAGATGATGAGAATAAGCTGGATAAACTTCTCATCATATACTGTATGAGGAACACATGTTCCAGGGCTCGTATTTATGCATAAATATGGAGTATTGACAGCTTCAAGCTTTATCTGAGAGGTGAGGGAATTGGAGGCTGAATGGGGATAAAAGAAAGTCGTGAAACTTGAACTTTTTCTTTCCTCATCCTCTGTGAAACAACACGGGGACAAACTGCTCCATTAATAGGTCGTTTTGTTTTGAAGAGCTCACAGGAGAGCAGTGAAATCACCCCTTTAAATCTCAGCTGTGGATGCACAATGTGCACGAGCTTTTGAAATGTATACCCGTGTTTCCATTTATTGTGTGCATGCTCATCTACAGCCTAGCTCTATGTTAGCATTCCTCCACTCCCTGGTTTTCTAACATGGTAATTGTGCAGAGCGAGTACCAATGTGCCAGGTCTCAGTTTAATGAATCCCACCTGTAACACATTTGCACATTCATTCCTCTCCAAGGAGAAATCCCGTTGCCAAAGCAAAGCCTGTGCCGAGTGGAAGCGAGCCCCAAAAATCTCAATAGTGTGCTCAAGATGGCTGCCGATTTTATCAACCTCCTCAGAGCCTGCTGACCTGTGAGGGCATATATTAAAATATACATCTATATATATTTATGTACATTTGCAGCATTCAGTGAGAGTGTTAGTCCTGAAACATGAGTACATCAAATGATTGAATGAACAGTTAATCTCTCCACAAACTGTATACATACCATTATCTGAGGGGATGATTAGACCATTCATTCAGGGTTTTTCCATGAGCTCACAATAGCACTAAATAACGTTGTACCCTTACTGCAGACATATTTTAATCCATCTTTTCAGGAATTGTTTCAGATGTATTGTTTTTAGTGGAGCAGCATACAGTCACTAGCCATGCTAGCATCTATCTCTTGGGACGGAAATGTTGGAGCTGACAAAAAAAAACATGTCTGTATATGTGTATTAATGAAGCCAGCAGTGATCAAACAGAAAGGGACAAGTTCTGTTCATTCAGGAAAGTTGATTTGTTTAAAAATAGCTGCTTTAGAATCATTTTAATCAAACTAAGAAAGGGACATTGGACATCATTTGGACATTTCGTAGCCTGCAGCCCAAATTTAAATATGTTTCAATGCTATTTATTTATGTAGGAAGCAGTGAGTGAAGCCAAGCCGCTCTGTCAAACACACAGCTTCTATAGACATGTGGGAGTCTGTATTGGTATCTGGCATCATGGTGTTTTTCTATAGTAACCAGCCATAGTGGTGAGATCAGCATATGTCAGAAAAGACAGAAACAAAACAAGGTGTTGTACTTGTGGATGGTTGCTGTGTAGAACTGAATTCACTCAGAATGGATAAAAAACAGAAACTAAAACCCATTTCATTTGGCTTTTCTGCAGACAAGTGAAACGCTTTCCTCCACTCCCTCTGCACAGTGAAACAGACCAACAAGTGTGCTGCCTTCCTAGACCTTTTATCACCTGCTGCCTGCAGCCAATCAGGAGCTCAGGAATCAGCACCACTTTAACCCAGGTGGCATCAATCTCCCCTCGTTCATGGTTACATGTACTTTGACAAAAGATATTAATTAAAAGGCAATAAAAAGCAAAATATAAATGATGTTAATGAGGTAGGAAAATAAGGAAACATTAATTGGAGGTGACTAACTTTACTGCAGGAAAAGTATTTTGAAATAGAGTCTCTTCTTTCATTTGAGCTATTCACTGTTTTCAGAGACATAGTACTAAATATTCTGTGGGTCTAGAAATATGACTCAAAATGGGTAAAAAGCAGCTTATCTTTTAGTTCCACAAACTAGAAGTTTTGTTCACACCATGTACAGTTTTTATTGGATTTATATGTGTTTTAATGTGTATTGATGTTTAGCTCGTTCTTCCAGCTAACAGTAGATTATCACAAAATAATTCAAACTACTCAGAGTAAGGTTCGATCCCTCCTTTAGCAGCAGTTTAATGGTGACACTAAAATGAGGCGTCTACCTCTGCACCTTGAGCTTCTCATTCACTCCCTTTTCCTGTCACTTACAGCTGAATCACTCATGGCTGCTGCTCATTTCACTAATGTTGCTCCCAGTTGGTGGCCCAGTAATGAGCAGCGGGGGGTGGGTGGACCACATTCAGTGGGATGCCAGAGATCTTTAGCTGCGTTCCTTCAGGGCCTTTTGTATTCAGTCACCCTGAGCTCATAACTGTGTGACTAAAGCAATTGTTCTCTTAACTCTTGTGTGGTTTTATGTTTTTGTTACTCAGCTAATGTTCCCGGGTCTGGTAGACCCACCGCATTATAGGCTTTAACATCAGTACAGCCATAATAATTTCTGTAAGTAGCATTTAGTGGATGTTTACTGCATCCCAGTCACACACTGTATATGATAAATATTTATCATTTACCTCTGCTCGGTCACTTTTCTGAAAAATAGTGCTTTTTGTTTTATTTTTTTGTTCATAAAATTTAATTTAATAAATATGAGAGGAAAAAATGGTTTTTATCACAGCTGATTTCTTTGAACTTGAAATTGCATTTATTCATGCCAAGCAAACACAGCGACACGAACATAGGAACTTCTTGCACTTGATGCATGCATATCTTCCTGTCCATCTTGGGTCCACACACATTGCATGCACTATTTTTTTCTTGATACTGTGATGAGTGATGAAAATACTTTGATTCGGAGAATCAGACATTTACTGCACATATGCAGCAGCGTCACCCACTTATTTCAGACTCAGGCTGCAGAAGCTGGACTTCTGGGGACATGCTGGCTGCTGGCTTAACACCACACAAGGCTTAATTGAAGTCATTAAGGACCTCTAGAGGCTTTTCCCCAATCAGGATGATTGGGAAGCACACTTGTTTAATGGAAACTGGTAGAGTTTCAACTGTGTGATCCGATCTAATATCTCCTTAATGCAGAAACATCCAGTGTTTTTATTCTGCTGTTCTGGCATCGTAAACGTCAAGGAGTCACTGTATATGGGCCCTTATCTTGTGCACCACGGTTATAATAGCTCATAATGTGCACTGCTGGCTCATGAACACCGACATTAAATCGCACACAGGTAAATGACTGGATGACAGCAGAGGTAAAAACCCTCATGCAGGATTTACTGTCGCTCTGGGTGCAGCTGCAGAGTAAATGAGCTGCTGTCACAAGTGTCTTCGTTTCCTACCTTTAGTCCTCAACACGTGTGAAGCACTTGTGTGTGCGGTGCACCATTTTGACTATAATTCCTCATTCTGAATAATTCACAAGCCCAAGGAGTGTTGGAGGGTGGAGCTGCCAAAGCGGAGCATATGTGTAAGAACAGTTGACACACAAAGAGACGTCACCCCAAAACTTGGGAATGGAAAAAAAAACCCGAATGTGCCGGGGCCACAGTTTGTTTTCACCTGAAGCAGTCATTTGTCTTGGCCAGAGCCCAACACTAAACCACTGTGTATGTTTCTATGGTCTCAGTGGGTTTCTGTGTGCACCACAGCCACTTAAAGTGGTGGGGGTAACTGCAGATTTCAGTCCTAATCTAGGAATTGTGAAACCACACCATTTCCTTGCACTTGAGAAGGCGCTTGGCGTCTTGTTGGGCTGCTGAGGACGTGTATACATCAGCTCAGATGGAGCATGCAGATGAGTTCAGGATGAGGTTTGTTTTATTTCACTGTGCTGCTGAACATGTGGAGGGCGAGAGCATGATAAGAAGGTTGTTGCAGCTGTAGCTTTTTGCACATTTTCATCCGCTGTATCAACTGAAGAGCAGCAACAGGCTTCAGATTTTTTTCAGGCTGAACACTGTGAAGGTCTCATGCTGCGCTCCATTTACATTTAGCTGGGAATGACGTTGCACCTGAGTGGACGACGTTCCAGTAAACAGGTCGGAAAACCAAGATGGACGCCTCCAATGAAAAGTTTGTTGTGCTTGCTCTGTTGGAATACAGAAAGTAATGCAGCAATGTGAGGTCCTCTTCAAACACGATTAATAGGAACAAAGAAGACGCAGAGGGTTTGTTTGTTCTCCTTCTGTATGGGAAAAACGTCTGATTCTACGGTAGGCCGTGACGTATAACGCTACATGGCGCTAATCCATGGCGCTGCCATCTTGGATTATGACGTTGTGGTTGAGTCGGGGTTGGTGAGGTTTGTCTGACTTTCCGAGCGGGAAATCCGACTTCAGGGGGTCGTTCCAGTTGAAACTTCAAACTCGGAACTCAGAAATTCCAACTTCCGAGTACAACTGGAACGCAGCATTATTCCAAAAGAAAGAGGTCAAAGATTTAACGTGACTTCAGTTTTCTCTGGACAAAGGACTCAAGCTAGGGTTGGTAATGTTCTTAAAAATGTTTTTGGTATAAATGAAACTTTCGAAATAACAGACCACCAGAAATAAAGAAAAGCTGACTAGAACAATGAAGGAGCACCAGTGAAACACTTTCAACAGCATCAATCCTTACATAATTTATGAGATATCATGCATTATTATTGTTTTGTTTACAATAACAAAATGTATCATGTGATTCTTCTCTATTGTTACCACACCTCACAAAAACATAAAACCTGATACTTCTCCATGGAAATCTTCCAGCTACGGTGTGAAATGTTTCTGTCTGTGCTCCACGGATAGTAATTACAACCATCCATCCCCCTCTCACACAACAGACTCTACAATGACCGACTGTGTGAAGTCAGATTAGCTCAAATTTCCTCCTTTCCAGGAGATGTTACACAACATCAGCAAAAACAAAGTCCTCAAAATGGGGATTTACCGCCTCCTTCCCATCAACAGCCCCCTCGGGAGCTTCCCTGAATGAATCCCAGACTGCTACGTAGCTCGGCTATCTGGCTGACCTGTCCTACCACCAGCTACTTCCACCTGGACTCTATACATACTCTGACTACACAGCCACATCCTGGCTATAAATCACTGGGTGGTGTGAACTTCCCTGGAATGCTTGTTGAGTTGCCAAATGATTGTTTGTAAGTCCAAGCAAGGTCCAAAGCTTATCAGCGTCCAACACATCTCTGTGTTATCAGAGATGAAGCTGAGATAAAAGCAGCCTCAGAATAGATCTCTAAAGGCAAAGGTGCACGGCGAATTTGCTAAGGTGATGATTTTATTTCTAAAAAGCCTGTCTGCTGATTTATTCCATCAGATTTAAATCACCACCAGGAAACTTTTGGTGTGACATCAGCAGCTGAAATACACACTAACTTCTCAGAGTTAAATTTCATGTTAGCAGGGATTTGGGATGGAAACGGTGAGAAAATATTATGACAGCCAGTTCAACCGAGGAGCGCTTGCTCGCTGCAATTAAGGTAAAAGTTTTGATTTGCCAGTCTCTGCGTGCCAATGGGATTTCTCGCTCGTGTCCACATCTGACGTCACGCCAGCATTTTGTGAAGTAGTCTGAATCACTGAGTGGATTTTGACATGCAAATCTGGCCTGGAGCAAGCTTTCGGTTCGCTCGACCCCTTCGGAGACTTGGGTGGGCTCCCGAAATACTTCCCTTAATTTGACGTGACCTGATTTGGAGGATTTCAGTGTTATTACTCCTCTCGGACGTGTGGACTCACATGCGAGGCGTGAGGTTGAGGGAGGTCTGTTATGAGAGCTGATGTGAGACAACAGTGGACCGTGCCTCGAGCGAAAGAGGAGGTGAACAACATGAGTGACAGGAAGGAGTGAAAGGGGGGGTCGGGGGTCGGGAGGAGGAAGCGATGCAGGGAATTTGAAGCCAACCTGTAAATGCCTGGAGCATCAGAGTGGTCCAGAAGTGTCAGCTGAACATCCGCTACATCTCCTCTCTCTGTCTCACTCTGGCCCTCCAGAGTCATCGAACTAGTGCTGGACGTCCCTGAGTTTTGACAGCTGTGCTTGGAGTGCTGTGACGGCGGTCCGGAGGGAAGGGTGTGTTCGTCTGGATGTGTGTCGTCTGGTGGTTTGTAGTGGATGTGGAGAAAATTAATGTGTGTGTGTGTGTGTGTGTGACTCTGGAGGATAAGTCTTAGGGGTGACTGTGACGATGATAAAAATATAATAAATTTGATTTATGCAGCACCTTGTGGACTAAGCTGCAGCTCAGTGCGCTTTGACAGTAATTTGACATGTAGGCTAATGTGGCTTTACAGACAGGAGGGAAACAACACATGATGTAGAAAGAAAGAGTCTGCAGCATGACAAGCAGAGAAGGGCTTTCTAATGTAACCTAAACCTAACCAAGTTGTTCATTATAGCATGGCTCAATTACTGGGATGATTGTTAGCTGATGGGAACTGAATGATAAGAGGTCATCGAAGCTTCAATTCACCCCAAACTTTATGCCGATTAATCCAATAGCTGCTGACATGTCTCACTAAAACCACAAATATCAACCTCAGGGTGGTGCTAGAGGAATAAAAATGAGAAGCACCAAGATCACATCATCTGGGAACATGGGAGAGATTTCACCAGATAAGTGAAAACTTTGAACAGCTGGTGCTGAAACAGCAGGTGATCATTAACTCTTTGAGTGCCATAGACGTATTTATACGTCAAAGTGTTTTTCAGCAGCAGGCACAAGAGGGCGCTCTCACACAGCCTGTGAGTAATGCTGGGGCTTCTGGGAGATGTAGTCAGAGCATAAAGAGACGGTATACACCACAGAGATCAGAACAGGTGTTTTCAGAGACATAGTACTAAATATTCTGTGGGTCTAGAAATATGACTCAAAATGGACAAAAACACTGGAACAAGACACTTTCTGTTTTATAAAACGGCTGACACTCAATGAGTTTAAGTCACCTTAAACTCATCCTCTGGGGACTATGACAATCGTCACCAAATATTGATGGTAGTTACATGAAGTAAAACAAATGTCAAGCTCATGTTGGAGCTAGGGGAAATCAAAGGATAAGTCAAAGGATAACCAAATGATCCATCCTCTGGGAACAATGCATGTCTATCGATCTGCTTAATATTGCAGCACATACACACAGTGCTTTACTTTGTCTGCTAACTTTTCAATACCGTGCCTTAAAAAACTGTACAAGGATCCCATTTACTTAATGATGTTGCAGCTGGGATACATTTTGTCGTGAGAGGTGAAGCTGAGGGAGGCCAGCTTGGGAATAAAGCAGGAATGTGCAGTGGGTGCTAGGCAGCTGGTGGCTGAGCCCCGCTGGGTCGCAGGAAGTGAGGCCAGGCTGGCCACATGAGACTCAGCTGATTCACCATGCACAGCCCGACCTGCCCGCCATCTACCGTACGACCAAAACAGGATGTGTGCTGATGGATAATCATAAAGCACAGAGCCAAATGGAATGGATTTAATAGGTTGATGCTAATTAAAACAGGCATGTTGTTAATCATCTTTAAGCTTGATTGCTTGCTCGCCCGCCCAGCTAGCGAGCACACAAAATTAACAATCATTACAAGGGTCAACAGAGTTTTCCACGAAACATCCCGAAAGCAACTTAATGTCGTTGGCTCTCAACTTAACTGCAGATTACTGAGCAGAGTTCTTTCCAGCAAAGCGAGACGTTTTTATTCCTTACTGTAACTGACTCAACACCAATTAGCATCAAAACGACCAGCTGTATTACGGTAATGACATGGCAAGCACTCAGGTATCAGACTTATCAGTGAGTGTCACACCATAAAATACTGAGACGTCCAAGGGCCCCAGAGCATTTACAGCAGGTGCTTTTCCTCCTGTTTGCTCTCCAAACAAACAGCTGGTGAAGGGATGCAGGCAAATTTCACCTCTACTTCCACCCCTTTTTAAATACCGGGGTTACATAACTTCCACGCTGGATTCAGACGAGTGTAAATTTGATCCTGAAGGAGCAGAAGGAACATCCGTCCTCGTGACCAGGCAAACCTGCAGTGACCCTCACAAATGAACGGCAGGGTAAAGTCCATGTTTTAGGGCCTTGGCATGGCAGTTTTTTTGGGTCCTTCCCTCTCATTTCTGGGGCAGACAGATCATGTGGTGAGTTTTTTTCAGGTGCTCAAATCAGCTTCCAGGCTTGTCCAAGAAGCTCATAAAAGCACAGGACTTCCTGCGGTCATTTAATGGCACGGCACGCACTGTCATCAGCTGAGTCACATAAACACTGGTGGAGAATTTATGCCTGTTTTATCATCAGCATTCAGTTCTTTATGAATGAAAACTGCCAAGAAAATCTAAATCAGATGTATGCAGCCAAGGAGGAAACCATAACATCTGACAGAAAGCAAAACAGTCTCTTACTTATCTCCAGCTTTATATGGCCTCACCTCATGCTATAGATTCCTCCCTGTCATCTGTTCTGTGACGCCCTCAACTGGCTACAAGTGGAACTTCATGTTCTGCAAACCACAACTTCCTGCAGCTTTTACTGGCACTCATGCTGAAACAGAAACACAGCAGATAAACCTTTTTAATGTGTGTGTGTTCATTTCAAATTAAACAAACAAACAACTATTTTAGCTTTTGAGCACAACGGGTCCCGCAAGAAACTCTTTTACAAGATCATGAAATGAGACCAGAAAAGACGTGAGTCACAAACTACAAATTAGCGGGGATTGAACCAGCTGAAAGATATTTCCCTATAAAAGCATAAAGGTCAACTTGTTGTTTTCTGATAGTCTGCTTCTTGTTGAGGAATGTTTACAGTAATTGCCAGTTCATAATTGAGGGAAATGTTATGTTATGCAATAAAATAGTCCATTAAAATGCCATTCTCAGCTGGTGTATTAAGAGTTAACAGTTAAATATGAGGAAACATTAAAGTGCAGTCTTAGAGAGACCCAGAGACTCCTCGGCTTCGTTCACACCAGTGCGTACTGGGATATTAATAGTTGCTATGAGACCAACATCCTCTCTCCCCACTTCTTTGTCAGAGCCTCCTGTGATTTAGGGCGTGATATAAACCCTACTGGGCCAGACTCTGTCCTTTTCTGGTTGCTCTTATTGTTGCGGGGCACAGGCCACGGTGTTTGGCTGCTCCAGCTGAGAAGAGAGCACCTACTGGGCTTTTCCCATGATGATGAGAGCCGCTCTGCTCGGCCCAGCCAGCAGGCAGTGGATAAGGGCCCCGAGCTGCATCCCCTTCCCTGAGGCCCCCCGAGCTTCCCCTCCCTTCTCCTCCTTTAAGTTCCCTCAAGTCATGATCTGGCCCGTAAATTAGTACTGGGAGAGAAAAAAAGAGGTTCTGTAAGATGAAACTGGGTTTCTGTATGTATCAGCGCATGACTCAGGGGAGACAAGAGAGAAGAAGCAGGCAGTAAATCCACTGGAGTCCACTGATAGCGCCTGTTTGCGCAGCCACTGCCGCTTCCTTTGATCAAATGGCCGGGGGAGCGGGGGGTCGTGTGGCGCTGCCGAAGGTCAGCTATATATTACACTCCTAAAAGTGATTACTGAAATTCTTAAGTGAAACCATTCTGCTGCCAGGGTGTGCTCTAATCCCCTGCAGCGTTGTCTGGGCTGGGGCCTCTCTGTGGATCTGTGGACCCAGCACTCCTTCTCCCCTTCCCCACTTGTGTTTTCTATCATCAGAGCAGGCCTAAAAAGAGCCCCTACATGGAAACATGGCCTATCCAGTTGCAATATCAACTGCTGGGGCTCAGAGAGAAGAGAGAGGGGGGAAAGGTAGTGTCAGGAAACAGAAATATGCACACACTTCAAAGGCTGGGGCAGCAAATTAAGGGTTAGGCATTGGACACGACAGTAAGTGGCCTTTACATCAGAAACAGGGTAAACAATGTCTGGCTTGTGTTTCACTTCTTTCCTCTGTGTTGTTGCATAGAGACCCCCCCCCACCGCTCTCCATGTGCACGCTCACTGTGCTGTAGGTAGAGCACTAAAACAGCTTTTTTACATCCAGCAAATCATTTTCATTAATTGAGCCATGATGAAATGTTTCGTATCTGCGCCACTGATGTGTGTAAATGAGTGGAAAATCTGACACGCAGAATGAACGCCTATAGGAGTGTGTAATATAATAATAAAAAAAAAACTAACTGCTAAAAATTCCACAATTTATGACCAGTAGCTAATCCTTGCTGCAGTGTTGCAGCATATCAAATCAATTACAAGGCCTCGCAAAACAGAAGTGCTGCTTTAAAAAGTGTGAGACAAACAGAGAAAGTGTGTGTGTGTGTGCATCACAGTTGAGAATGAGCCAGCCAACATGGTCTAAACAAGAATTATGTGAAGTCATGCTCTATGAAACTTTATACACATTTGCTGATCATTACCTAAGATTGCTTTGTGTTAACTTTGGCAGGCCCGCTCCTGGCTCTCGGATTGAAAAGGGGATGATGTATTTCCTCTTATTTATTATTTGCGCTGGGCTACCGAGAGGGAAAGGGAGAGAGAAAAAAGAGAGAGTGTGAGCGGTATGCCTGCGACTGGTGCATCGATGCCAGGAATAACAGAGTGAAACTTGCTCCACGGCCTCATTAGTGTGCAGAAAACAGATCCCAGGAGACACAACAGAGTGTAAATACATTTAAAAGTCTTTACACTGCAGGATGCTACACGCCAACTTCTCCTTATTTCAGCCTTTTTTCCCCTCCTTAAAATGAGAATTTAAACAGCACTGAGCGCTGCAAGTGTGTAGGCTTCAAAAGAGTTGCAACCCCATGTTGCACGTCTCATAAATTCTAGTGAGGGAATTCAAAGAGAAATTTATCGAGCATGGCATTCACACATGTTGACAGTAAAGAGGGCCAACTGCACACCGGGTCTTGGGAATTTGTAGGAGCACATGGCCCCTTTTTTTGCTTTGAAAGACCCTCTTTGACCCTTTGTCTGCTCATGCAATGTATTTGCCCTTTCCATGATGGAAAAAAGAGAGACACAAAAGCCCATATCAGTGTGTTATAAATTAGAAGTGTCACATATACTGTTGTAAACATGGAGAGATTTATCTATCCACGGCTTGAGATACGCTCTTTCATGGACACCTCTTAAACCCTCTGAAGCAGGTGCACCGCCGTCCCAAATAACACCATAACATCATCGTTTCCCAACATTTGTTTATAATATGAACACGTCCCTGCCATGTGTTTCCACGCTCGTACAGTAACGGAGGTGTTTATGGTCTTTGGATGCTGCCAATTTGACCAGAGAGAGGCCTGCAGAGAGCACCGATGGGACTCGGCGTACTGGACGGTGCTTTTTGGCTCCATGGCCTGTTGACACAGCTGCTATCGCGCTGCAATGATCTGATTCCAGGGGTGGTGAACATATCTGCACACACTTACCTACACACAGTGAAAAAAAAAAAAAAAAAAAAAAAAAGCATCACGTGTTAGTCTTTTCCCTTTAAAACGTCATGAAGTGCTGCTCTCACACAGCCTGATGTTGACTTCTGGGTGCTCTTGCCCTTTGTTGTTGCTGCCTCACATGATGCCACCAAGTGTTTCAGGTCTCATTCAAATCTGTGCTGGGCCCAATCCAACATGTGCAGCACCGGGCTAATGAAAAGGAGAATTTTTAAAATCATGTTTTCCTTTTATTTGGACAACTCCACTTTTTATGATGTGCAGAGTCATCTGGATACTGTACAGCTGCTTGGCAGAGCTGTGCAGGTCCTGAGTGATGGAGAGACGCTGAGAACGGAGAGTGAGAAAGTAAATAAAAAATCTGTATGATAATAAATTGCATCACTGGTAATTCTATCCAGTGCCGCTGTACAGTGCGCAGAACCCCCTTTATAAGCAGGGGGCCGGTGGGGGGAGATCTGCTGATAACATGGGGATTGATGTGGGCCATTAAAGGAGCGTGTGCTGCGTTACATTTGGCCCTCACTACAGCACTGTATATCAGCATGTTGTCGCCTGGGCTGATGTCACAGCAGGTCCTTCGGCTATGAAAACACTCTCTCTGTCTTGGGTGGGTGACCCAGCCTCAGACTCACTCACTAACCCACTAATGTGCTGCTCGTGCCGAGGGGTGCGTACAGTTTCGGGTTCACGGCCTCTCCAAATGTAATCCATAACCAATTAGGCATTGTGCGTGTGTAACTATAGAGACCTTTCAGCAAAACAAAATGATGTGGTTCAGCATGTGGACGGAATAAAGACCAAACATCCCTGCTTTCATTAGACTCCATGGGGAGGTTAGGAAGTGGCACGACAACATCAAAACAAAAGAGATGATAACTGTATTTAGATGTTGAATCAGCACATTCATTTTGCTGCATATACAATGACTGATGTTCACACTTAAATCCAACTTTATTCATACAGCACAACCAAATGTGCATTAACACATAACTGCAGTCACATGATTAGTCAAAGAGCCAAGTGTGTCAGTATGTCTTTGGGAAACAAAAAAAAAAAAAAAAAAAAAAAGTTAAAAATATTCTGTATTATCATAATATAGGCAAGTGGTGTAAGGACATGTTAAAACATCATCATTATGTGGCATGTTGAGCTAAGAAGGCTCTTATTCTGTGCAGAAGCTCTTTCTTGACGCTGTCAGGCACCAAAGCTGCAACAGAGCCAGAGAAAAGCCATGAATAGGAGTTATTCTTTCACACCCACATCCATCTGTAGAAACATAACGGTGTGTGTTTTCTATCAACAACATCTCTGTGTTCATCTCCACTCTACTCTTCAATGACTCTAGCTGTTCTGTTTGAACTCCACTGTATACTGAACAAAAGGCAATGGAAGTACATCACCACACAAAGCATAGAACGATGATGTGAACTCTTTTAAGGAGTTTTCTTTCTTCTTTTTTAAAGAAAAATTGTGTTTGTGGGCTGGCAGGAAATTGAGAGGAAGACAAAAACCCAATGGTCAAGGTCAGATACCTCTTCCTTTAGGGGTGATCTCCACCATCAGGTCCTCCACAGTGACGTGCTCCAAGCCTTTTTCTTTGATTACCTCTGCAAAAAAAAAAACACTTTAGGTCCAACAGTCAAATAAGTATGTACTTTATTATTATTATTGTGTGTTCACTCTTAAAGCTGTGGATGACTGATTTCATTTTATTGTCCTTTTCACATGTATTTCTGGAGTCTTTTTTATTCTACTGTTTTTTTTACATTTGCAACAAAACAAATCAGAAATCTGCATTTACGATTATATTTACCGATTAATACATTTGTTAACCAAGTTAAATATTTTCTGATGCTTTAAGAGGTTTTGATCATTCATATAGTTTAGTGTGATACAGTATAATTTCCTTTTCACCCATAATTTAAGCTCTGTAAATATGTCTGAATACACCTCAAAGTTATGTAAAAAATGAATGTGGGCCTTAGAAGTGAGGATGATGTTCAGTTCACCACAGAGCATGTTGGTGATGGCGTCTGTCAGGTTTTTTGGGTTTTAACAGTCACCTTTGCAGTGAGCTTTCATCTGGTCCTTCCATCCACAGTCAGTGAGCTTTGCCCTCAGTAACTCCTTCAGTCTGCCAAGAAGAAGCAAACACATTCATATTTATAGCAGGCATGCTTCTGTCTTATACTAATCAAGTTATAAATAACAGTCAACAACTTCCTCGTCTTGATGACACCAGTGGCTCTCCTGGCCCTGGTGCCTTTCTCTCTGATTTATGGACATTATTACTGTATATTATTCAGATAAAGCAGAGCGATGCTTCTCTGCATGCAAGAAAAATTCATATTTAATGGCTTGAGGAGACCATTCAGTGCTGTTGAACCCATAACAGGCACATTTCTGGCTTATATCAGCTGGTAATCTGTCAGTCGTAACTCACATGTTGAGAGAATACCAAGCCCTAGAGTACACTGACATATATTATATAGAAATTGACAAGTGATGGCATGATTTAAGACATCTTCTCTGAAGTATGGAGCAGTTCTAATCTATATTCATGCAATATGCCAAGTTAATTCCTCATGCTTTCCCTTAAAGAAACACCCATGCAGGTGTTTTCAGTTGATCTGGCTGATTCGACCTCTCCTCTGGACTGTGTGGGTGTGGATCGACTGTAATTGATCCACATCTTCCTGAAGGCCTCCTGTTATCTGTGGTGCACCTGCTAGGCCAGGAGGGCATATTTATCATTCTTATTGGGAGATGGAGATGTGTGACCTCATAAATTGCCATCAAAGCACTGACCCACCTTCAACCTGAGCAGAGGTCTAATCAGCCACAATAACTGAAAACACCTGTGTGGGTGTGCAGAGGCTTCAAGGAAAGTAACAGTAACAAATGAAGTAATAGCCATCAACAATAAACCTGTTCCACAGGTGTGCTACCGCTGTATCGCACAGCTTTTACCAACATGTTGAGAGGTACAGAGTTAAACAGAGGTACAGTATATCTAGCTGAAGATACTGTAGACACAGAACACATATTTAGCTTTACTTTCACAAGCTAATAGTCCAAACCAGCAGTTCCCAAACTCTTTCACATCAAGGAATAAAACCACCATCTAAAACCTTTTTGCTCTCTGACGTTTTATTGTAGAAAATGTACTAAAACCACAACCAAAAAAAGTCATAAGAGGGACAATATAACATAGAATTTTATACAAACATACAGAAATTGTGTCATGAGAGGTTGCTCGAAAGTTGCATTAACATAAAAAAGAACAACAGAGTCATAAATACATATATAAAACTGTATAGAAGTGACATCATCACCTGTGTGTAATATAATACCAAATAAAAGCAAGATTTACTGAGTAAAACAAATCAACTAAGATTGAAAATTAATAAAATGAGAGATAAGATAAAAGTTCATTGATTGAATTGTTGTGCACCTCCAAACCGGGGAAGTAAATAATATAAATTATTATTATTATACCCTGCCAAAAGACATGCATATTGGATTTAAGACTGAAAAAATAATATTGCACATGATTTTCTGCCACTGTTGGCAGATATAGTGATGATTCCCCTTTTTGCTGGGACCCCCTGGATCCCCCCCAGGACCTCCGAGTGTCCCCGAACCCCACTTTTGAAACCACTGGTTTAAACTTCTAGTTTCATTGTTTGTCGTGTTTTCTCTCACCTCTCTCGTTCTCCCATCTCTGTCAGCTTCTGGTTTATTGTCGCCCTCATCCTGGACTCTCTACTCATAGTCTGGCACCTGCGGCTACAGAGAAACAACAACACGCGTGTCAACTAGCTGTTAGCATGCTACTGTTAGCATGCTAACAGCTGCTAAGAACCACACAGAGCGGCTAACAGAACAAGTGTTTACCGAGGAGGAACAGTGTAACCAGAAAGTGTTTGTTATCATATTTACTCACACTTACAGAGAGGGTGAATACCAGAGAGCTTCAGTTTCACCACCTGGACAGAGTCTGTGTCGTATATGAAAAAAAGCTAAATGAGGCTAATTAGCAGCAGGATTATATATAACAAAACAACCAGGTCAAAATCCAACAACCCTCATGAGCTAAACTGCGTTTAATTTATAGCAATACACCTCAAAGTATTTCATACATCGCGAAGAAAATGAGAATCTGTTGATTTTTCGGATTTTACCGTCAGATTTTACATTCCGGGTAGAAACACTGACTAGTACAATGGTTCCTAGGCCTTTATCACATGCGATTCTCTCTCACGCCACACAGCGGCGATGTTGGTTAATAAGTTTTGACCAATAAATCACCTCTGCAGCAGACTTTGACCTCTCACCTCCCGTTATGTTATGTTCATGTAATTAATTCAAAATCACACATTTCTTGTATTTTACAGATGTACTAATTATTTTTATTCAAGGAATAAGTAATAACCACGTTTGTCAAACTAGCCCTGTGTGTGTATTTCATGCTGAATTTAAAACAAAAGAGAAGATGCCATGATAGAATTTTACATCATGTTCATGAGATTACATTGATAGTTTTATAGTTGCTGTTTGGTTGGTCCATGTTAATATTGATGTTAAAGGTAATGACCAAGCAGATAAATTGGCTGTTAAAGTGTATGACAACAAAATGATTAAAGCTGTTTATTATAGGGGAGAAGCATCACTATTAATTAGAAAGAGCTGCAATTCACGCTTGGCAGAAGGCTTTAACAGACAATAAAGGGAACAACATCTCTAACAGCTTCTGTCAGATATGAGAGTAATGAAGTGGGAGAACGAGGTCTGAAAAATGAATCTTTGTGAGCTTTGTAAACGCCATGCGGCACTAGAAATTCACCATCCCAACCGTGAAGTGTGCAGTGGCAGGCTGCATGCTGCTGTGGGGACGCTGCAGACCCTGGAGGGCTTTTAGAGGACGAGGATAACATGAAAAGCCTGCTGGAGTCTAGGAGAGAACTAGAACCGCAGCAAAACAACAATGTTAATGTCATGGAGGGGCCACATCAGAGTCCAGATGGTGGGACATGATAACCTCTATTTACCCACAGATCCCAGAAGAGAAAGATGAACGCCAAACTTTTTTTTATGGAAGGAGTGGTGATCTGTACCTCCTGCCCACAGGTTGTGGATCTGTTTTAACAAACTCCCAACAACATCCAGCTTTGTGCTCCACACAAAAACACTTTTTTTAGTCAGAAATAGTCTTCCAGCTTCAGCTAAACCTCAGCTTCATGTCTTCCTAAGCAGTTTTATGACAGTACATCATTTATTCATGCACACACCGGTGAGGTACACTGCTTTTCCAGAACTGAATGAATATATTATAGTGAACTGAGGTCAGTCAGGAGAGGTGCAATAACATCTCAGCTGCAGTGGCGTCCTGAACGGACCAAACTTTTCATCACAATGGCTGCCGGCTTATCTGTGACCTCCACTGATATTTGAATGTCGACACTGTCAGTCACCAGAGAGTGGAGCTAAACTCGTGGTTCAGTGCGCTCAGTCTGAGAACACAACATTAAACATGTGTTCATGCCCCGACATGTTAGGATCAATATCTGTCACGGTAGGGTAGGAATCAAACTGACAAATTCTGCTCAAGCCTAAAATCCAGGAGGTTTTTGGAGTAAAATACACTTTGTGTCTTGACTGAATGCATCATTCAGATTTACCTCCTGTGGCTTGTTTTGTATTATTCAACTGTGTGGAAACTACACCTTAACTGGCAAAGAAACGCTGAGTCATCGTTGTCTCTCATGTGTTGAATAAATGATTTGTTCATGTCAGCTTCCCGTTTTTAAGTGACCCGTAAAAACTGGACAGATTCTTTTCTTTGTAAGCTCTCTTTAATGTGTGCTGAAGGGCTTGGCATCACACATTAAAGTCTATCATTTAACTTTCATCATCATTTGAAAGTGATCTCTCCATTTCCTCTCAGCATCTCCATCTCTTCGACCTCAAAACCCTCCGCTTGTCAAGTCCTCTTGAGTCCCGCCTCGTTTCTTTGAGGTTATCAGAATAAGGCAGCGCTGAGCGCCTCACATTTTAGCTTTATTCATGTAAAACACAGTGAAAGCCTGCAGAAGCAGACATAAAAGAGCATACTTTCAGGATAAGTCTTTTAAAACTGAAAACATTTTGCACCGGTAATTGAGGAAATCCAGACTTTTTAATAAGACAGGAGTGAAAATGAGGAGAGTCAGAACTTTATAAAATATAAGGTGCTTTTTGTCTTATTATGAAACCCCCTGTTACACAGATACCACTCCTGTTCTGCTCAGCTGCTCCGTTTAATTAATGACTTCTTTACTTCTGACCAGTCACATATATTTAATTGCTTGTTTCATTTGCTTTCCCTAAAATTCATAGGGTAGCTGGCTGCAATAACTGGCATCTTCTTAGTGAGTCTGAAAGCTCTTAACACCTTTTTCTTAAATAAGTGACAAGATAGGGATCTGTCCAGTCCAGACAGAAAAGGCTTTAGAAGTCTGGTCCAGAATTACTGCGGCTTTCTCTCATGTTCAGGTGGGAAACGCTGCTGCAACACCTCCTGACAGGCTGATTGATGCCCTACCTGCCCTGGGCTGAGTAATGGCCTTCAGGTGTACATGACGCAGAGACAACCTGTCTGTCTGTGTGTCCACAGCTTTGCTTCATTATCTGCTGACAGTTGAGGAGAGAGTGAGAAGTTACAGAGGTGGTTTTTATTGCTGCTGGTGGTCATTTTCTACACAATCTGAGGTATTTATGCCTCTAATTAGGGCGTACTCAAGCACATGTGCCTTTGGGCTCAGAGTGAATTGCCTGTGTGGAAAGAACTTCTCTTTCGCTGTGAACTTTTCAGACCTTCCTTTATCTGCTGTCCCTCTAGAGTCGACATAGTCCCAGCCTATCACTGCTGTTATCGAGGCAGCTGGAAGATGTGCTGCAACAAAGCAACAATCCACGGGGATGCTCATCTGAAGGAGGAAACCACAAGAAGCAGCACCGTGCTGGTGCTGCTCATGAGCACAGCATGCACTGGAAAAACTCAAAATCTTCCCAGGAATATTTGTCTTATTTCTAGTCAAATTTGTGACATGTCATGATGTACTTATGCTTAGATGAGACACAAAAATCTTATTAGAGTTAATTTCTTATTTTAAGTGTTCCGCTTTACGCTATAGTCTTAAATCAAGCACAACCTTGTCTTTTTGTCTCAAATAGGAACTGAGACCAATAAATGTTAAAATAAGATATAGTACATCTATACTCTAAAGTCTTGTCAAATAAATCTTGATTTAAGATTCAGCAACAAACTGGAGTTGATTTATTCAAGAATCACAGAAAAACATCTGCAAGTATTTTCTGCTTATTTTCTGCTTGTATTTATTATATTTCACATATTTTGGGTCTTTGAAAAAATGTCATTCTAAATATTCTCATCTTATAAATCAGCATTTTATGCTTATTTTCTGCTTATATTTATTTTATTCACATATTTTGGGTCTTTGAAAAAATTTAATTCTAAATATTCTCATCTTAAAGATCAGCATTTTCTGCTTATTTTCTGCTTGTATTTATTATATTTCACATATTTTGGGTCTTAAAAAGTTAAATTTTGAGTATTTTCATCTTAAAATTATTTTTTTTCTGCTTATTTTATGTGTTTATTTTATTTTACGTACTTTGATGTTAGGCATTCTCACCTTAAAAATCAGCCTTTCATGCTTATTTTCATAAACATCTGCAAGTATTTTCTGCTTGTATTTATTATGTTTCACATATTTTGGGTCTTACATGCCACCAACAACCAACTAATTTTGTGTATATGACAAATAAAGCTGATTATTATAATTGTTATTATTTAAACTACAATTTTCTGCTTATTTTAAGCCTTCTAAAACATCTTATTTCTATATTTAACACCTTAATTCGAGATATCTTGTCCAGTGAAATTATCTCGCTGCGTGGTCAGATAATTTCACTTGTTTTGGGGACCTTTTTTTGTGTTTTTATCTTGTTTTTAGACACCACATTTTTGCACTGCAATTATTTTCTTTTCTAGAAAGAAAAACACGTAGAAAAAGAGGAAAATCCTCAGACTGATTCTTCAGCCGGTGGCCACGAGTCCCAAAACTCTAAATTGGGTGTCCACATTAAATTGGCTGTTTTCATGGCTTTGCCTCGGAGCTGACAGGCCTCAGAAGGCAGCTCAGTGTCTGATGTGCTAATAATAGACATGGCGCTTCATGCTTGGTATGGTTCGCTGAATTCCTACAGGATGCAACAGGAAATGCACACAGGGTGGGAACCACCTGCATTCACTCAGTAATTCAAGTTCACAAATTACCATCCACATCTTAAAGTGATGACATGTGCATGGTGCATGCAAGCAGGTCTCTACACAGTAATTATCTTTTCCCATGATATACTTTTAGCAGGCACTGTAAACCTGTGCATTGTGGGGAGCAAACCACTTCAGGGACAGAAAACATGTTTTTTGTCCCTCATGCAGTATTTATGATTCCACTGATAGGTTAACATGGAAACTCATTAAAATCCTTTTCAAAAGTTGTTGAGACGCCAGCCATAATTAAGATGTTCCATTTCCTGCCTCTGGTGTCACCCACGTTTAGTTTCTGAGTGATCATTTCTGAAATGCCATCTGCTCTTCTGACTTTGCCAAAACGAGCAGCAGTTTGTGCAGAAACTTCCAGAGGACGGCACTTTGTCCTGTCCTGACTCCACACTGACTGCATGAATTCACTGATGTCATTTCTAGGAACTTAAAAACTTAAAAGATAAAACTGCTGGTAATGAAAATATTAAAGTGATGGCTGTGTCTTCTTCATGTCCTGAGGGGACACACCTGCTTTTTTCAGCAAACTCTGTGGAGCCAGTTGCGGCGTTAAATGGCCTCATCACTCATGCTTTGCTGTGTGTTTGTGTTGAGGAACCGTGAATAAAAGGACTATTTATGTGACATTTGAGGTTCTGTAGATAACACTCTCCACGCTCTTTTCTTTTTTATTTAGCTGTGAACCAACAGAAAATGAGATTTGGTGTTTTATTTATTTTACAATAAAAGCCTACAAATTCAATATAAAGTGGCCAGAATATGTTTAAATAAATAATCAAATAATTATGCATTATTTAACGACAAATACATTATTTGACAAACCTCCTTCTGCACAAGCTTATTTTGGTTTCAAGTGAGGCACTTATTTTTTATACAATAACTAATGAAATCGTGATTGTGTGCAAAACTATTTGTCCCTCCAGCATGCCATTTATTTTTACACAAAATATTGAAATTATAAAAAAGAAATATGGCTGTGTGTGTGTGTGTGTATATATATATATATATATATACACACACACACACACATTGCCAAAATAGCCTCACCTGAGGGCTAAGGCCCCCTTTCCTTAAATCCTAGTGACACCCCTGACCATGTATGACTGACACTTTAAATCTTAAATGAATTGAAGAACTCACTGGTGACTGAGGGAACAGGAAGTTAATGAAGCGATAACTCTCTGAGTGTTTGCTGGACTGTTCATCTTAAACAGGCGATATATTGATCTTTACCACTGAACACAAGACAATCAGTGCTGAACGCATCACGAGCAGTCGTGTGTTCACTTAAAGTACATCTGCACAGTGATGTGTTCACTGACTGTCGTACAAACCGAGGTGAATGATGATGTGTTCGCTTGCTGATGAACACAGTGAAGAATATTTGAATATATCACTTAAATAAATAAAAAAAGTGACAGAAACTGGGGTGAGACTGTGGTGCTTCCTGCTGTGGGACAGGAGAGAAATGAAAAATTAAAACACTTTACACAGTAAAAGAACATCACTGGTTATCATTTTAAATTCTGACGACTAATTTTTGACCACAGGGGCGTGTCTAGGGAGTGGCACCCTTGAAATCTGATTGGTCACCCCAGGTGCCACCCTGCATGAAGGACTATTCTGTAGTTTGATCAGTTAATCACATTTCATTATTTTTGTTTTTTATCTATTTATTATGATCTATATTTTTGCATTGTCTTTATTTTTGCATGTTTCATAAAAAAAGTGATTCACTCGTATTGTCCCTTTCTGTTATGTCGTGATTACAACTTCTATTTATATTTCAGTTGATACTAACATTTAAAATTGTAATTTTAATAGTCAAATTAATCATAAAAGACAAAACAAATTATACCAGGAACTGACATATCACCTAATCCTGTTGGCCACCCCTGCATGACTTAGTGTTCCACTTAGGTCACCCCTGTGAAAAAAGTCTAGGCACGCCCCTGTTTGACAAAAGAAAAAAAAAGAAACTCTATACATCCAGACAATATTAGATAAAATATTAATAATGGCAGTTCATGTGAAAACATTCACACTTTGGATGGAAGCACTTTAACATGATAATGACTGTTTTTTTAATCCTCAAATAATAAAGCTCATATCGTCCACATGTGACTCAGTCCAGAGCATTCACCTCTCTGTTATTACTGCTGCTGGATCTGAATGTAGCCGCTGTGCTCCACAGCTGCTTCTTCCCTTTGAAATGATTGCTGTTAGCAGTTAGCAGTTAGCTTTTCCTCTGCTCTGTGCACTAAGGCTCCCTGACTTCATTAAGAAGAAGGTCAGTCAGCCTTGATGAACGAGAAGCATTTGTCACCTCCCTCACAAACATGTAGTCTTTACCGCACACACACACTGCACTCTCAATAACGCCACATTATTCAGTCATGCACGTTAATAAAAATGACTTTTGAGGACACAGTTTTTTGTGCAGTTTTGTTGTATGGAAACATAGTTCTCAGCCTGAACAGGATGCATCCAGCCCTGTCAGAGCAGCTTCATCACAATAGCTCTTACTTCATGGTGTCAGTGATGAAGGGCTGAGCTGAAGTGTTTGCCTCTGACTGGATACGCTCTCACAGCTCTGCGTTCATCATCACATCGATGAGCTCCACAGTCCGATATTTCATCGGCACTAATGCGTGCAGGAGTGAAAAATAAGGATTAATTACAGTGCTTTTCCACTTTGGGAGTGAGTTGGCACTTTTTTTGCTGAATATGCTCACTGAATGTCACACTCACCTGTGTCTCTGTTTGGTGCGAGTCTCATGGAAATGTGTCATATAAAAATAATGAGCCTGAGGGTTTATTCAGCCAGTAAATGCTCCAAACGCTCCATTAACTAAAATGAAAACCCAACCAAGGTCACAATAAAGAGAAGCTTTGGTAATAATTCACTCTGCACAGCTCTCAACATGGCACTAAATAACGCACAGCTGGCTCCAATTCAAACACTATATATTTACATATTGCACAGATATTCAATGCTATATGAATGCTCTGAGTGTGAAAAAAGAGAATGTTTAATTAGGATCATACTGCATTTTTCAGCCCATTGTTATTTAAGTGTTTTTGGAGTTTGGTCCAGCAGCTGGTGATGTGTTTGAGAGTCTGTCAGACGCCCAGCGGAAAGATATATCTGATATGAATGGAAAGCATTTTTCTGAAAGTGGAGAGCAGGAAGCCGGGACGTTGATCGATGACTTCAATGAGGCGAGGCAGAGAGGAGAGAGAATATCTAAATTCTGTCTGGCAGAAAGTGCTAAATGTCTGTGGGTAATCTCAGCAGCGCTGCTCATTATTCATACGGACCACCGCCTGGACTTTCCAAACTGGATGCACTTTATTCTTTTGCCATTCGTACCCACCATGCTGGTGCCCAGCACCCAGTATTTTTCTATATTTATAATATTTTTCATCTTCAGCATTTTCAGTATTTTATATCTAATTCTCTTAATCTATTGAATTTTATTTACATTAATGTGCGATTGGTTATTGCTGCTCTGTGTGCCTTAAAGTTTTTTGAATTGAACTGAATATTTGTGAGATAGCTAATAACATGAGGCCATAAATAACCTGTTAAACTTTTATTTTTTTAATATAACAGCTGCAGGGATATATGAGGGATCACTGTGTTTTTCTGTGCATGTTTCACTTTATTGAGTTATTTCAGAGAGCTGTATCCTGTGGAAAAACTACATTCAGGCCTGTCTAATTTTCTTGTTCTTATAGGTCAAATTTCTACTTGAGCAACTTTTAAAATTGGGCTCCGAACCATTTGACCATGAAATACTTCGTCTCTGAGCGGTCACTCGTTTACTGATACTGGAAAGGTTGAAGTCTAAAAAGACCAACTCTCTTGTATTTATCGACTCACACTTTGATTCTCCTGAACCAAACCACAGTGTTAGGCGTGTTACATCATCACACTGGCTCCCATGTGTTTGAAGATTAATTATTGATTACCTTTAAGGCTTCCTTGCCATATTTGTGACTTTTGGTCACATATATCTAGCTTGAGATCCTTTAGATGGGGATATATTTTGCACTGGTAATAAAATATATCATTTCATTATTGAACAACTTGGACAGAAAAGGTGAAAGTGGAGGCAGGCAGTGCTGTTAGCGCTGTTAGAGCTGGGATGTAGACGGCTGCTGATGTTGTTAGAAGACAAGAGACAAAGACAGAAAATGTGTTTTTCTGTTACTGGATAGAAATTTAAACAAAGACACAACCTTAAGCTTTAGCTGTTTAGTGGTCAAACACATTTTGAGGGACAATCTTCTATTTAATCCAGACAGCAATCATGTTTATTGTTCAGTACTTTTAGAGGTGGTACCCATGTTAAAGTGAAATCCTCTCAGAAGACACTCGTTTGTTAACGAGGTATTGTGTCTACTTGAGACAACACCAAGACACCAAATGCTGGCTGTAACCAGCCCACACAGTGAATATCAGCTGACACAGTGAGCTGATATTTTCATGAAAGACTTGATGAAATCTGGCTTCAAGTGATGACACTGGAGATCCTTTACCATTCTGTATCAAGAGAATAATGTTTCATATTTTCTAAATGCTGAAAACTGACAGTGTCATATTCTGGGCTTGAGCAGGAGTTAAACCTCTCCAGGGCCGGCCCAAGCCTCCATGGGGCCCGAAGCAAAGCTTGAATTTGGGGCCCTCTATTACTGCTAATAATACTTTTTTTTTTCTTTTACACACTTTCTACTCATATTTGTAACACGAGATGTAAAAACTTTTTGTTGAAGGTAGATTGTGATCCACAGCCGTTTTATAAAACAGAAGGTACCTTGTTCCAGTGTTTTTGTCCATTTTTCAGTCATATTTCTAGACCCACAGAATATTTTGTACTATGACTCTGAAAACAGTGAATAGCTCAAATGAAAGAAGAGACTATTTTATCATGAAAAAAATGTTTGTTTTTACCTTGTTCCATTCTTGTTTTATCAGAGGTAGAGTAGAGGACACTTTCACCAAAATCACCACTTTTTCTCCAGATTCTGTTTGTTTTGCTCTCTAATCTCGATCGTCTCCACTTCCTGTTTTGATCTCTGTGGTGTATACCGTCTCTTTATGCTCTGACTACATCTCCCAGAAGCCCCAACATTACTCACAGGCTGTGTGAGAGCGCCCTCTAGTGCCTGCTGCTGAAAAAAGACTTTTTCATATAAATCTGTTAAAGTGTGATGTATAAATATGTATAAATACCTCAATGACGCTCAATGAGTTGAGGTCATGGACGCAAAAAAATCTTTCGCTTCATATTCACAAAAATGAAAATCGGCACGTCAAATCTCAAATAGCAGCCCAACATGTTCTACCCATCTATGTTTTTTAGTTGGAAACGGAAAATAATTCAGCTACAAAAGAAGCCTGGGGTTGATTTCCACTTAATATTCAAAGTGATAAATATATATGTATACTTTGATACCAAATGTCATCTGGGCCAACTAAAAGTAACTGAATAAACCAAGTATTTACTGTCAACACCATCTGCTTCATTTTATTTTATTTTTGTTTTAAATGAACTGTCAATGTGAACAAAAACAGCATTAAACAAAATAAATATCACACAAACAGAAACAAGAAGAGAGACAACTGAAACATGGCAACAAAATGGTTTGAATAATGGTGGAATAATTATAATAACTGTGCAAAAGACTTGGTAAAAATGGGAAAAAATATAAAGTAGAGCAATAGAACTATTTGGTTTTTATGCAGCTTAGAACCTGTTTTAGGCTTTTTTTTGGAAGCAAAGTCATTTATAACATCATTCAAAGAAAGAAATCTGACTTCATAAATTAAACTTATTACTGTCTTTTTTTGTGCCAAGTAGTTCTTTTTTTAATTTGAGCTTGGAAACGACGTTTCTTCTTTTATGTGACTGTGACATTATTAGAACGATGCACTCTGTTGACATAATATTGTGTTTTTCTACACAAAACTATATGATAATTGAATCATCATCACTCCCACATATAAATTATTACACCCAAAGCGAGAATCATTCACAGTAGGAAAAGAAACCTGATGAAATAATGTTCATGTGCTTCAGTCCACCTTCCACAGACAGTCTGAATATTTCCTCGTTTCTTTGTTAATTCATGGTTTGTTTTCTCCATTAGTGGGTAAAATGTACCTGTGGTTATTTCCTGAATAAGAAGTGCCTCTTTAGAGGTTATTGCTTTTTCACGATATGAATTACCTGCAATCAGAGCAGGGTTTCCAGCAGCCTTCATCATCAGTGCATTTTCCAAAACTCCCTCCTCCTCCTCCTCGTCCTCGCCTCAGAGCTTAATATCTGAGCTCCTCATCCACACACAACCACCCAGCATGTATGTTCGCCTCCAGCTGTGATCCTGCCTCGTCTCCATCTACAACAAGACTGACTCATTTTGAAATTATGAAACCCCTTCGCTCCGCCAGGCGGTATGAGTGGATGGCATTAACGTGAATGGAGCATCGCCGGATGTTGCACTGTAACACATTGTATCCCCCCTGAAAAGGGGTCAGTGAGTACCCATCATTAGTATCCCTGAAAGGTTAATGCACTACCTTCCTATCCTTCCTACCCTCCATGCTTTTTATGTCTTCATTCAGTGGCCTATTAAGCCATGAGATTTAAAGAGGGGGTTTTAATGTTACAGCTCTAAATGCTGCTCTGATTTTCTTATAATCACAATTAAATATGTTGTTTTTCCCCTTTTTCTTTTCTGTCTCTATACAGGAACTTTGCTCCTCACAAAGCCCCACTGCTTCGTATTTCATTAAAATATGAACGAGACAGGAAACACCAAACTGGGCCACTATCCTGTCAAAGTTAATAGACATTTCAGCTCAGTCCAAAAACACAGAACACCATTACTGCTCTGCAGTGTTATTATTTCACTCTAATGGACCTGCTTTTAACATTTTCTCTTAAGAGAGGCATTTAAAACAATGTGCAAAGAAATTAGAAATAAAACAGCAAAAGCTAAGCAGTTATAAGGCGTCATGTGTGCTTTTCCGTTTCCTCAGAAACAAACTTCAGTCTGACTCTGTACCGTGCTTTGTGGATGCTGTGTATTTTGAAAGGTTTGTATTGGATGAACAGCGGCCATAGTGAAGTCACTGCAGTGGCTATGAGAGATGAAAACAAACATTTCAAAATAAATGTGAAAAGGCCAACTTTTATGTGCTCATAAATCCATATGAGCGCTTGAACATTTTTTCACTTTTCCAGTTCAGAGTGGGAGAAGGGACCTATTGTCCTGGCAGTAACCCCACTAAAGTGGAATTGGTGAAACAATATCAGCTTTTCTTTCTTTTGGATAAGACATTTATTGCTCATCACTGTGGCTGCTTCCTGTCTCAAAGCACTGCAACAGCATTACTGCATCTCTCTTCTTTTTCAGCTCCTTCTCTCCAAAAGATAAAAAAAAAAAAAAAAAACAATGTCGACGGTGAGTAACAGAAGTTAATGTGAAGTCTCAGTGAGATTTTAGGCTTTTCATGTGTCCTTGGTAAGGAACACAAACGTCTAGAAAACCAGACAATCCTCTCTGTAAAAAAAAAAACCCACTGAATCCTGGTTTAACTCTTTGAGTGCCAGCTGTTTTATAAAACATGAAGTGCCTTGTCCCAGAGTTTTTGCCCATTTTGCATCATATTTCAAGTCATATGCTCCGACTACATCTCCCAGAAGCCCCAACACTACTCACAGGCTGCTGTTGAAAAAACATTTAGGTGTATTATTACGTCATTGTCACTCAAAGAGTTGAATGTGTTAGTGGATCTGTTCACCATCCTACCCATTACTGCCCATCATAACTTTATATACTGTATGTCATTAACTCTCACTCTTAGAGGATACATGGCGTAGCCTACAAACGACACAAACTGAACAAACATCAAAAAAGTCCTTATTGCACATTGTGCATTATCGTGGCATTGAAAAGGTTTTTGTTATGTGGGTGTAAAATCTCAATAATACAACAAATAATTGAAAAACAAACAAAACAAAAATGTATAGATTAAAACAGGCAACTTTTTGTCTGCACCACAAATCAATCCTGTCTGAATGAATGAATGCTGGAAGGCAACATGAAGAGGGGTTATGATATACTTTATGTTCTTCTTCTGGATGTGTGGTTTCCTGTTAGGAACAGTTCAGTAAGCAGTAATGATGGCTATGAATTTTCTGCAGCAGAATTCACAGATGGAAGACACAACTCTGTTCCTGGTTTCCCTCGGGAAACATTACTTTTACCTTTGTCTCACGAATTCTTCCTTTGCTTCCTCTAAGCTTCAGGAATCACCAGCTGTGGATATGGATGTGTGGAGATCATTTAAAAGCCAAACAGATGTCTGTTATTTATAGATTTAGTGACAGTTCAAACAGAAAATACATTAACTCTTTGAGTGATGTTGACCTATTTCAATGTCATTTAAAATCTGAAGCTTGAGTGCCATAGACGTATTTATATGTCAAAGTGTTTTTTAACAGCAGCAGACACTAGAGGGCGCTCTCTCACAGCCTGTGAGTAATGCTGGGGCTTCTGGGAGATGTAGTCAGAGCATAAAGAGACGGTATACACCACAGAGATTAAAACAGGAAGTGGAGACGATCGAGATTAGAGAGCAAAACAAACAGAATGTGGAGAAAAAGTGTTGATTTTGGTGAAAGTGTCCTCTACTCTACCTCTGATAAAACAAGAATGGAACAAGATAAAAACAAACATTTTTTTCATGATGAAATAGAGAGTCTCTTCTTTCATTTGAGCTATTCACTGTTTTCAGAGACATAGTACAAAATATTCTGTGGGTCTAGAAATATGACTGAAAATGGACAAAAATGCTGGAACAAGACACTTCCTGTTTTAATAAACGGCTGGAACTCAATGAGTTAACCTTGCATGAGAAAATGAGCAGATGCTATGCTAAGCTATGATTCTACAGCATATGAATGTGCTAACAAGCTAATGTCAAACAGTGTTAATGTATAGCATGTGATAGATTAATAATGTCTGAATCTTTTAGCCGGTCAGGTATTCAGCTGATTCACTCTTATGTGGTTCTGACTCACTGAGACCGAGGCTATCACTTCCCCCTGCAGGAAATGCTGCTCTGCTCATAAACAGGCACATTTTGGTCTGATGGTGGCACAAGATGAACGGATCACTGAAGTTATTACAATTCTTCCATGAATATGGAAACCAAATGTCATGGAAATAAGTCCAATAGCTTTTGAGATGTTTCATTTCAAACCACAAATGTCAACCTGCTGGTGGCCTGACAATAATTCATGTATGAGAGATGGTTAAAGGGATGGTAATCATGCAGTAGAGGATGTTAGAGCCCACAGGAGGTGTTACACCACTGCATGGAAACCTGCACAAAACAAAGACCCTGAGGTCAACATGAGCTGTGATGAGGTGAAGTTTCTGTGCTGAAATGTGTCAATCAAAAAAAATCACAAAATCTCAAAAAAGCTATCAGTAAAATGGCAAAGTGAGATTTTTCACATTTAAATGACAGAGGAGATGAAAATAAAAGAACAGCTGGCAGGTAGAAACAATATTTTTACATCAGTGTCACAAAATGAGCAACTATCTTTGGCTTTTTGTGACTTGAGCGTCTCCAGTCCCTCCAGACACAACCCACTTTGTTCTTATTTGTGTCTCTCCTCCAGTGCTCACACTGTGAATACCTTCAATAAAAGGAATAAATGTTGTTAAATCATCGTGTAGGACAAAGTGCATCTCCATAATGTATGAAATGATTTCCTTGAATAATTCAGGTAGCGGTGTGGCCTTTGTGAATTGATTTTGGAATAGCTTGGGCTGTCTATATGTGCATGAGGAAGAGTAAGTTTGAAAGTGACAGTGAAAAAGGCAGTGAGAGCCAAACAGTGAAAGTAAGCTGCAGGAAATACCAACTGCACCAGAGTACAGTTATTTTTTTAACTGTTTCCACCCATCCTCCACTTGCCTAATTGCACATTTCTGAACAGTTTTTGTCGCTGTTTATCTGCTATATTGCACTGTTTTTTTGTCTCGCTTTTTATCACATCATCAGTTTTGGCATTCATTCACTTTGGAGACAAAAACAGGAACTAAACTGCCTTCAAAAACACACTGAACTGAAGTACTCTATTCAGAATCGAACATGCCTTTTCGCCCCTGTCCTTCAAAAAGTCTGTGCACGTTCGTATTTCGGCTTCATCCACCACAGATGGTCATTGAAACCCATGTTTAGTTGGCATAAGCTTTTAAACCAGACGCCTTTCCTGAAGCAACCCATCGAGGGTTCATATTGCAGACAACCTGGAGAACCAAGAGGAAAACCATGCAAACACAGCGAGAACATACAAACTCCGGGTCGAACCCAGGACCTTCTGGCTACGCGGTGACAGTTCTGCACCATGTTGTCATCTGTGAAGGTTTGGGCTAGTTGTAGAACAATGGAGCAATGTTGTCTTTAATCAATATGGCTTGTGTTTGCATCAAAAAACATTTTATACCAAAGTCAGTGAAGACTGCAAGCTAGTAAACATGAGGAAGAACAGGTAGACCTCAAAGATAATCACAATGTGTGTTGGTTTGTTCACAAGAAAACTCCACAGGGCACCTTTAAGTTGGTATTTAAGTCTAAAATAAAGGATGTCCACACAAGTACTGTTCGCTTTGGCTGTTTGTGTTACAAAATGCAAAGACTGTAACTTAGCGATATGAGGATTTTGGTCTGGACTAACAGAGAGAGAAGAGGCTTCATGACATCAGAGGTAGCTCATATCCAGTGATACAGAGCTCATATGTTGGCCTGACCATTGTTTGTAATGTGCTCACATTTGCATGTGGTCCAACAGCATCTCTTGATGCCTCTATCCTGATTGACACTTGAGCCTCCAAGTGGCCATCTGCAACCTGTTTATTCAGACCGAATCACAGCTGCCATGCAGGCTGTAAATCAGGTAAGCTGTTCAAGAGAACAGTCTGAGGCTCATCTGTGATGTGTCAAGAAGGATGCTTCAGAAAGCCCTGATCAGCCTCTCATAGACCATCAGGTTGTGTGTGTGTGTGTGTGTGTGTGTGTGTGTGCATGTGTGTGCTTGTTTGCATGTATGAAAGAATCCCAGGATAATTTCCATAATAATTAGGATATGATGAATGCTTCTCCTCGAGGTCTCCTCATTTTGATCTTTGCTTCTTGCAAATTCGTTCAAAAAACTGTCAACAAAACCGCCTCAGATCAATTTCTGATGCTAACTGGATCTGAGCAGCCAGCTAGGTTCGCATTAAAAACACAATTCCCTGACTTGATAGTGCCGTCCAATGTTGGTCTCTAAGCATATTGATAGTGACATTTCATCCATGGAGTCCTCTCAGCACATCATGGGGAGTTACGTTCTTGATTTACTGATAAATAATGCAGCAGGAAGTGTTGGAGCACACTGTTCATGAAGCAGCACCTCTGGCTGTCATTAAGATAAAGCCCTACACAATGTGCACTAATCTCTTTTTGTCTAATCTTTAGAAAATCAGCAGTGTTTGCAGCTGGAAAAGGTGCATTTTGGTACTCCACCTCCATTTATCACTGCCACTGTTAAACGTGATGAGATGGAATAGGTTAAAGCTGCTGGGGATTACAAGCTCAGCATCAGTGTGACATTCCTCATGCATTTTCAATCTGTCTGCTCGATCCGAACAGGTTTTCCACCTGTCTGTCTCTGTCTGCGGCTTTTTGTGATGATGAGAATTAAAGTAGGTCTTTGTTAATTCCACGAGATAACATGCTCGTGCAAAGATTACCATCGATTCAGAAGCAGTGATGTAGATCTGAAGAAAGAAGCAGCACAATCCAGCAACATGCACAAGCTTTGTGCCGCTCAGGGGCGTCACTAGGTTTTAATCATGTTTTAACCAGCCAACAGGACAGTTTAGCATGTTTTGCCAAAAGGGGGAGCACTTTAGCGTGCATTTTTGCCCCCAAATTGGGCACTACAGGGTGCATTTTTCAACAATCAGGCTACGAGGGGGGCAAGTGATTCATGAATAATGCAAAGTTATATTACTTATTTCAACTCATATGCTGGCCACTTTATACTGAATTGGTCTGCCTTTTTTTGTAAATGTAAATAAATAAACAAACAAACAAACACCAAATTATTTAGGTGGGTTTAAGAATATTTTAGGAGGGCTTCAGCCCCCTTAAAATATACTGAACGACACCACTGGTGCGGCTTTTGCGGCAACTAAAATCTACGCAAATATGATAAATCATATAATCCTGAAAGCAACTGCTCCAAAACAGCAACCAATATAAACCAAATAGCATGTCTGTGCCCCTTTTCTATCTGTATATATTTAAATGAGATCATATGTTTACATTTGGTGCCCATTTACCACTTTTTCTGCAAATGAACTTCTTTGCAAATACAGTTCAAAGACCAGTGCTAACAGCCACGCAGATCCAGTGAAACTATTAGCATCTTCAGCGAGTCGGTGGAAGCTGAAGAGCATTCATCCAAACTTTCTTTTATTCTTTCGTATTTTTGAGGAACATCTCTGCACCTCATGGGTCAGAATTATTTCTTCTGCAATTAGACGGGGAAGAAGAGCAACTGGCACTCAGCTGCAAAATTCTGTCGATGCGTTTGTGCTTTAACATTATTAGCGCAATATCTCTTGTGAATCGGACCTTGAGACGGGATGGACAGCGGTGATGTGAAATTCATCAGCGGCTGCAATGCATGCTGGGTCAGATCTCCCACGAGAGAGCACAGTTCAGAAACGGGACTTCACTCACAAACGAACGTCTTCAAAAGCTCTCTGCTGGGATTTGTCGCTGGTTGAATGTGTCAGGAGGACGTGAGCGGCTTGTTTACGCTCAGAGGAGGGATGGAGCAGATCTCTCGTTACTCCCTCTGCTGCTGATAACATCCTCTCTGCTGCTCTCATTCTGCATTCACAGCCATTTCCTGCCCAGAATAAGTCGACGGCCTCACCATCGCTGATGCTGAATGGCGCTCATATGGATGCCTGAAGGCCTTTTAGCAGGTGTCTCTACCGATTCTTGAACCGCTCTCAACTCTTCTCATCACAATCACAATGCCGCACTTTCCATACGGGAGTGCAGTCGCCAGCCTGTGTCAAATTCAAGAGGCAGCATGCTGTTGATTTCATCAGCCACACATCTGCTTGTGTTCACTCAAATTTTCATTTTCTGATGCCTAGAAAATATAAAGCATTTGATTTATCCCATCACATTTTTGCAGATTGACCAAACGAGACAACATATTCATTACTGAGACTTATTGGAGATGCAGGGATGCACATTTTGGTGCAAATTCATTCATAGGAAGTCTCTTAAAATGGGTCGTCTCATTTTCAAACAGACTAACTGTTAAATGGTTAAAAGTACAAGTAGTTAGAAGTGTCTATAACAGTGGCGTGTCCAGACTTTTTTCAGAGGGGTGGCCCAAGTGGGGCACTAAGTCATGCAGGGTCCATTAATGCCACTTGTGATTAGTCTCAACATGAATGCTAAGGATAAACTATTGAGATCGGAGGCAGACCTCAACACGAAAGCTCATTTTCCAGTTGCTTTTGTAACTTTGGGAACACAGACGAGCAGAGTGTCTGAGGTGATTAATTTAAATTATTCTGTGATGGACAGAGCTGAGGCTGGACTTCCCTGTGGGCGCCGCAAAGATGAGCCAAGGACGCCAACAAATTTAGCTCCATCGCTGCATCACGTTAAAAACAGGTGACGATAACGGCATTATGTTTGATAGCCTATTTTTAAACACGTCAAAGTGGAGGAAATGAGAAATAAGTTTTATTTTAACATTAAATATGATCAGACGAGAGCTCACAGTGGACGGTTGTCATGGTAACGTAAGACACTTTCAGACAAACGATGTCTCTCTGTGAAGAAATAATTCCACATGACCAAACCAAGCTAATTTTATTGAAAAATAAATAAATAAAAATATAATATCTTAAAGGAACAGTATATTTATTTGTTTACTACTCACATGTCCCATCTTTGTCGTCACTTTACTTCAGGCATCTGTTACCCATGGAGTCACATTAGGTTCAGGCAACACCACTTTAGCTTTAGGGTTTAGGTTTAGGAAAGAAAAGCACAGCTACACTACTGACGGGTGTCTTCCTGTATGTGATGGTAACGAGTGCAGACAGCCATGACAAACCCTCAGTATTTGATGCCCTGGAGATGAGATCATAATTTTACATGAATCTTATTTGTTTTGTTGAAATTAATTTCACGCTGTCATTTTAATTGAAACGTGCACATTATTTTAAAAAACACTATAGAGGAGAACCACTTCAGGGTATTTCCTGTTCTTTAGATGTGCCTGAGTGCAGCCATAACCTGTAGCATCTCACTGACGTTTACACATTCGTGCATAAATGAAGAACTTGTTGTTGCTATTACAGTATTACTGCACGCTTATTTTTTTATCCTCGAGTACGTCATCAGAAAGCGATACGTTTGACACTGTTGCCTTAACGGTGACAGCTCCGGCTGATCAGAGGCTGCCTGAGCGTGGCCTGCCCTCCATTAACATTTTATTCTGTCGTGCACTATTGTGATAAACCCACGTCTCCTCGAGCTCGGCTGAAAGAGGCTGACAGCTTATTCCCGGCAAAAAATGGCAAACGCCTGTTAATATGTACTCATTAATGAACCATGTGTCACTGTGTATGTACAATACCTCGCATATGAAATGTAAAAGACGCTGGCTGCTTCATACAGTAAAGAACAGAGAGCAGAGAAAAGCTTTTGAAGCTTGAAGTGGGCTATTATATTGATATTTCTATGAAAAAAGTCTCTCTATGGCTTTGCTCGTATTGATCCATTTACTCTGAGCTTCAGGGATGTGAACACTCGACCATTGTCTGCTGTCCGAGCAGAGATCTATATTTCTGTTTTACAGCCAGCAGGACATTGAGCTCACCGGGGTTAAGCAGTGGATGACATTTGGGGATGACACGCCATCCAGCTCCTGCCTGAACTAACCACCACAGTCTGAGATTCAGGTCCTGTTTGCCCTTTAACACCATCTACTTTATTATTCCTCCTTCATGCTGAAGCTAGTCTGACATGCTTATCAGGCAGCTGCAAGAACAGGCAATTTGTCTTTCAGTGAGCTATCGGTCATGATAAAAATATTTTCTGTCCACTCTCCTGTCTGCACCACTGTTGGCTTGTGTGCTCACACTTTACAGGGATTATGATTTTTATTATTTGAACTGTGGTTAAAAAAATAGAATAGATAATAGCATAGATCTTTATTATTGGACCTCCAACCACTTTCTTCTGATCATAGCATACCTCAACTGGAAGAAATAATGAATGTAATCGGCGGTCATAAACAAATGTAATCAACAAGTAACATGTTGGAAATTCATTTTAATGAGGCAATAATTGAATCGTATGTTGAGGTGACATGTAATTTTATGAACACTTGATCACTTGAATAAGAAGCGGAGCTGGAGAGAGTCTTTTTTTAATGTTCACATGTGAATCATCAGGCTGAATCTCTCATGAATCCCTGATGATTTTACCCACAGAAACTGGTCGAATGGAGCTGAGTGTGTTCAAACTTCTGAAGTGAAGAGCTTTGAAAGTCTGATCGCTTCGTCTAAGCCTGGTAATTGATTTTCTGCCTGCTATCTGTAAAGTCCGCTCTGTGCCTTCGTCTCTCTTTTTTGCCTACTTATCTGTCTTTGCTCAGCGTCCAGCAGGCCCGTCCTCATTAATCAGGCGTGCAGGCAGAATGGACAACAAGCCTTTGTTAATATCCTCTGTCAGGAGCCTCATGCTTCGCTGTCTTTCTACCTGCCGCTCTGCCCATAGGTGGCCATGCACCAGCAGGGTTTAATGAGCCTTGAAGGACACGGGTTTTGACATGGAGCTTTGCTGTCCATTTACGTCACACCTGCGAACACAAAGCAGCCGGGGCTCCTGGCTCGGAGGCTCTCACTGTCTCGATGATGTAAGCTAGTTTTCCACGTGTTTCTTTCTCAGGGTTGAAGGAGAACGCTGCAAAACTTTTCCTTACTTTATGCTTCATCATGTCTACGTCTGTGTCCAAGTCCTGTTCATAAAGAAATCTGAGTATGAGTATGGTCTTTAGACCTCATGCACACTGCAGAAATCATCTCACCATTCAACCATGACTATAGTCTTTTAAATATCACTAAGCGAGGCTTTCTGTTCTCCAGAAACTCTGGATTTATTCAACCATCAGCTTCACGTAACATTCCATAATGTTCAGAGCCTGTCAGAGTAGCTCAGTCTGCAGGGACCAGAGGGTCATCAGTTCAAGTCAGTTCATGAAATGCTTTCTTTGTGTGGATATATACGGTAGCTCCTGTAAATCAGACTGAAAACTAGAAAAAAATCCATTTCAGTCCTTATTAGTCCAGCCAAACACAAGTGAAATGGTGAGTTGAACCTTGTGCTTGTCACTAATCATAAGTGACAGTCTTATCAAAATGACCAAGGACCAATCTATAAGCTGATGAGATGAGTACTGCAGTCCATGAGGTGCCTAAATGATGGAGGGCGGAGAAGATTGAGGTTGTGAAGGATCAGTGGAGGCGGAAGAAGAACCCAGAATAGCTCAGGTCTCACATCAGGCACCACTGGATAGCTGAGGTGTAACCTGACAGAGAAGCACCAAGCTGGGAGGGTTTTTTCCCTCCTGGCTGTCAGGTCAGATCAGTACCTTTACATGTTGGCGTCCAGATTAAAAGTGACTGGCATCGGCCTCCTGAGGTAACTTTCTGCTCTTGTTTGTCATCAAAAACAAGATAATCAGATCCCAGAATCAAGCTCACATATTCAGATTCCTGTTAGTGATAATAAAGCTGCACCACCCTGAGTTCATAGCACTTTTTTCAGCAACACATTATCCGCTGAGAGCTGCGTTCAGAGCTCTCTAGGGTTTTTCAATCACAACAGGAAATCATCGGAGAGGTTTCTGAATTAAACCACAGGTGGCTGTCATGTAAGTGGTTTTCAGAAAAAGGTTAGGACATTTTTCTGGCTCTCATGCTGATGCACTGTTTGAGAATAGCAGGAGCACCAGGCTGAAATGGAGTCTCTCTGTAAGCAGCAAACCTTGAAAACTAGGTTGGTAGAAATCCAGTTTTATCATGACTCTAGATTTAGTATCAAAGCTCTTTCTCTGCAGCACTGATGGCTGTGATTTGACCATGATAAGTTTGCCTCATAAGCAACAAACAAAATAATATAGCCGACTCAGAGGATGAAACTACAGTGTAAAGAAAGACTGAAGCTGTCAGTCATTTCCAGCTGCTGCCCAGCTGCACAACCACTGACCACTAACCACTGAGTCTCCTTCAGATCTGCTTTTATGTCCAAGAAATATGGAAACTACACTGATTCAAGTGATGCTCACGCGTTAAAGAAATAATTTATCATAGATAAACAAAGAATAATCCACTTAAACCAACCTGTGTGAAAAGTTCTTTTAGCTAACTTTCTTTTTTTCCCCATTTGTTTCGGTTCTGCCCCTACATCTATTATTATGATTTTATAATATTATATATAATATTAGTGAGATGTTATAATACTATAACATCTCACTAATATTATATATATATTATAATAAAATAATTATATATAATTTATTTTATTATAATACAATATAAATAATAATTATATAATTTTTGTTATATAATAGATATATAATATTTATTATATTTTGTGTTATTTCATTATTCCAAACTAACTACAATATATATTTTTTACATTTCATTTCATTTATTTATTTTAGGGGAGTAAAATTTAAATAGTAGTAAAATGTAGTAGTATAATCATGTTTTGTCTTTGTCTATTTTGACATTATTCAGTGGTGGAAATAAAAAAAAAAATATGTGAAAGGAATAAATAAATAATAAATAATAAAATAAATAAATTAGTTGTGTCTTTTCTTAAATCCAGTGATCCAGAAATGCTTGCTCTACGTGTGACGTGGTTTTCCTCATGTGATAAACATGATGTCTCACATGTGAGGTGAGACATCTAACTCTTCTAAAAGCTGATCACTATGGCATCAAGGAACTTTCTTGTCATAAAAGCCAATTAGGCGGCGTTGCCTCCCAGCGATCCTCCCAACGCTGAAAAAAAACGGGCAGAGCAGATCAGCTGACAGGAAACTCCTCTGGGAAGTTTGAACAGGGAGAGAAGCAGCGATGCAGTGGCTGAATCCTTAAATTAAAGGATTCGATTTTGCCAGTCTGAAAGGTTCTTGATCATTTTGAACCAAGTTCGGTCAAAGAGGAGTGACTGCTTCATTCATCAAAGAGAGAGCGCCGTCAGTGTCTTAACATGAAAACTTAGACGGTAAATAACAAACTGAGGATGATGACGAGATGATTTACTCATCTTTACCCTTTAGTTCACCTCCAGGATCATCCAGGAAGAGCCTTCATTTACTGAGAAGTGGGGAGTTAAAATCAAATCATATCAAAGATAACCGAGACTGAAAATAAATGAAAAACACTGAGGAAAGATTGCAGCAGATTAGGTTGATGATGCTCCGAGCTGCGTTCAGTTCATAGTTCTGCCATGTCAGACTGAAATATGTCAACAGATGAATGCTGATGCAGACCAGTCAGTTACTAAAGCTGCATAACCATAACCTGAAATACCCAGACGTGACTCGAGGGGGAAGATGAGAACTGAACACTGGATAAATCTTTAATAATTTAGACACCGACTGAGTGCCTATGAACTGACAGCGACCCGAGAGCCAGAAGTGAGTCCTTGTGCAAATAAACAGGAAGTATGCAAATAAATTGTTAGCATAAAATGCTAAATTAAATCCTGCTAATCATTAGGATGTTATCATCATCATAGTGAGCAACACGTTAGCATGTTCTCGCTAGATTTTGTCTAATCAACCATTTTCTGCAATATTTCATGAAATCCTTCATTAAATGTTGATGAAATATTGATGCATTAGTCAGTCGTGTGAAGCCGACAAACTGATGTATTTCAGGATCTCGTCTTGGTCGGGGAACTCATGCCTGCCTGTTTTTTTTGTCACAGTAATAAACTCAGTAGTGGTGAACTAAGTGGTGTCCTCAGGCGTTGCCGTGGTGATGAGTGTCATTAAACAAATTACCTTTTGAATTAGCAAAATGATAAAAATGAGAACATAAAGGCCAACTCAGAGAAAATCTGCCGCCTTGCTGACCTTGCTTCAGGCGTCTCCTCGGGTAATTGTTACTGCGACATAATCGAGAAAAAAAAGTTGTTTGTGCACAATGAACACGGCCATTTTCAGTCATTTTTAATGAGCCAATGTAAAACATGATTCTGTGTTCAGGCCCATTCTGAAGAAAGAAATGCCATTCAAAGAATGCCACAAGTCTTCTAATGTCAAGGTTAAGTGTTGCGTAACATGTCCTGGCATTATTAAGCCAACTATCAGTAAAGAAGCTTCCATGAGCCCCGGTTTAATAGATGTGACTGTTTATTAGACTGATGAGCTGCTCTATGAAAGAAGTGATGTGAATAGTGATCAGATAGACATATTATAGAGACTCTAATTTCCCAAGTGAGAGTCTGGGTACATGTTTACTGACAGCAAGTGATTAAGATACGCTGTTCAGCAGATCCTCCGAGGTTTCAAGCTAACTGTTTGTGTGAGTTCAAATCAAATGATGGACCAGAGGGCACAGTTCACAATCATAGCCTTTATTGTCCAGGTCTCCAGCCAATAAGCAGCCACTTGTAAGCTCCTGGACATGAGTTACCAAAGCTGCTGTTTATGACATTCTGCATTTAGAGCTCCTCACTGGAAGTTAAACCCTGTTAAACTCATGCTTACAACGTGTACTGAGATCATAAAACTAACTTCTACACAACCAGAGGAGGAACTTGGTGGTTATTAGAAAGAAAGCAGGTTTATAGGAAAAGAAGAATTTCTTTATTAGTGAGGGAAATTTCAATTTACACTCTGTCAACTCTGTATAACTATTATTTTTGTTGTTGTTGCACATTACGCAGAGCAGTTAGGGGTTAGCTGCCTTGCTCAAGGTCTGGTGAATGACCTTAATAGTACCAGTCCACGCTCCAGACTTGGTCCAACCTGGACTTGAACCAACAACCCTCTCTCCCAAGCAAAGCAGCCAGATTAACTGAACGCTCCTGTGTGGCTGTTAGAGGATCACCTGCTCTGAAGGTGTGCTATTAGAAGTCCAGCTAGCGCTGTTCTGGTGTTTCTCTTCATTAATTACCATGTTTAGAGCTGAATTTGCCTCCATGTAAACTGACATAAAGCGTGTACATACAGTTAAAAAGAATTCATAGCTCAAAACAGCAGATTTGCTTCTTCTATCCTGATTTTAGTCTGAAATATTGATGCTACTGAATCATGTACAGGACGTATTAGAAAATATTGTTACTTAAAACAGAACAAAAACAGCCATGAAACAAAAAAACAATAACCTGAAAGACATTAAAATGTCCTGTAGAAGTGAGGGGAACTGCACATGTTCAGGAGTTTACTATTTTCTGAGTTTTCAACCTGTCAAAAGTTAAAAAAAAATCTCAGACTCACTTGCTGTGAGTTGGAGCACACAGAGTCATCATGTTGATGTGGCCGGGCAGACAGTAAATATTAACAGTGCAATAACACAAAATGCTCTTAATGATTTATGAGCAAAGAGGACAGGCCAGTTCTCCACTCAGCTGAAATTACTCTCCATGCTGCCGTCCGTCAAGATACAAATAACAGCCTTTTTCTTTTACTGCCATCAGTGCTGCAGAAGACAATCACTCATTGAAACCTTTGTTTTATTTCATATAATCAACCTTGTTAAGGCCTTTATCCTCCTTAAGTAAAACTAAAATCAGTATTTAACAAGTTTTTTTCTTATCTTTACTTTAACTTATCTCTCCGCTGCGTAATCTGCTGTGATAAAAACACTCACCTGGGTCAGGCTTATGTCATCATATAAAGTTCACATGGAGTGACAAACTGCAGGTGCTGAGAGGTGCACAGCTGTTCGTCCAGGTACAACACCCACTGAATTCATTTCAAGTGAGACGGACACACAGGTTTGTCAATCCTGGTTGTTTTACTGCGGATGAGACGCCGGACATCTTGCCACACATCTGTGCAATTATCATCCAATTCAGTGCGGAAATGCAGCTCCATCCTCCTGAGCTTCCTCATAAAGAAATAACTAACGTGCAGACTGGAGCAGATTCCTGAGACAACATCTGTGGCTTCTGCACCCAAAAAGTGGTCCTGACACATTAGTGTTATTGTCATCTAAGTGCTCTGATGGTGTTATAATCCCTGTGAAAAAAAGTGCTGGAACATAACAAGTCATGCGGTTTTTGGAGCAGATGGAGGTCAGAGCGACGGGACTCAAAGGTCACAACTAACACACAACATTTTGCTGAACTGAAAAGGAGTTTTTTTAACAGCAATTAAAAAAAAACAGTCTGTTTTCTGGATAAACATTCCTGTTTATATTCTCAGTATTTATCCTGTTGTAAATTTATTCTCATAATCAGATCTGTATATAAGACAATTTTTTTTCAATTATTTTATGCTTATTTTTGTATTCAAATTCTAAGATTTCTATACTTATTTTTACTCTTATCTCATGTTTTTATAGTTTATTTTTCATTATTGTGCACTGAAAAAGGAGAGGCTCATTCCACAACTGTATAATGACAATAAAGAACATTCTGTTTTATTCTACTATTGAGATTACAATTATTCAGATATAGGGTTCAGATATAACATGAGTCAGCACTTTACAGTCCTGGGTGCTGACTGTGTGGAGATGTGACCAAGGTGACGTTCATCGAGCTGTTATTGATCGACCAAATGAAAGTTTAGCCGCTCACATTTTAAAATAAAAGTGTGACTATAAATCTGCCAAGGGAAGTATATCGAGTTAGAAAAAGTAAAAAAAAAAAAAAAAAAAATGGCTCTGGACAATTCTCCCCCTCCCAAAAAAAATGTCCATCCAGTCCTTTAGCAGATTTCTACCTGGAGCATTTTAAAACAGCATGCTCACTGAAGGATAACAATGAAAAGAAGGATATCTGATCAGGAGTGGATATTTGGCTCGATCTTCAGCGAAACGCCCGAGGGTCATCTGTCATTTGCTGTTAGCTCCTGAAAACAGAAAACTGTTTCGGAAAAGGAGATCGATTAACCTTAGAATAATTGCAAAGTTCATAAAGAAATTAGGCCGGATGTACTCCTGGCGAAAGTAATCATCAAGCCTTGTGATCCATCAATAGTTATTTGCCATTTCTAAAAATACCGTAATGACTGCAGACCCAAGGATATAATTAAAAGTTCAACAAACGCTCATTTATATTCCTGAAATGAGCGGCAGTGAAACACGTTGTGGCTGGAAGGAGCAGTCGAGCCGCTGTTGCTCGGCAACATTTTCTTTGTCTGTCAAAAGGAGGAGGGCAGGTCCAAGGTCAGCGAGGCTCCTCGCCATCTACCCCGTCAGCAGCATGATGGGAAAGCGAGCTGCAAATGAAACGCTGTGCACACACACCTGCCTCTGCTCCCATCAGCTCGATAGCTAATGTACACTGCATTTTTTCTGCTTCTTATCTACAGTTTGCTCAGAGGCAAACTACTTATTCACCAAATATTTGAATTATACGATAATGTCTTCATGATGCTCATGTAATTATGCTACTATCTTATTTATAACAGAGCCTGAACTGCTGTTGAATGACCTTAATAGTGATTGCTTTGCATTATTCTATTATCCACTGTTTTCCATCTTGGACATTTTCCATCTAAAATTAGTGGCTCTGTCGATGTGTCGCTGCCAGCAGATACCCACAAATCATTGTGTTTATGAGGACCAGGTCAGAGTGTTTGACCTGCACAACCTGAGAGCATCCTTGCAGATTGACTCTAAGTGACCTGAGGCTCAATACACAACCATGTGCCACTTTTCACATGTGAGGAGGAGAATCTGGAGCCAGCTGAGGAAAAACTCACTTCTTTTCCTCCGGGCTGGTTCAGATCCAGAGTCTGACTTAGCACCAGTTCTGTGTGTTTGCAAAGTTGAACCAACTAAGCACCAGCACTAGCACCAGGTTCCTTTTGGTGGAAAAGGGTATCTGAGGCTCTCCTGGTCCTGCAGCTCCTCTGTTACCTCAGCAGTGGAAGATTTCAGTGGTGGGAAGTCTATCCCAGCTGTCTTAGGGTGAAAGACAAGTGTCCAGTTCATCACAGGACACATAGAGACAGACAACCACAAACACTCACATTCACAGTTTTTGGATGGTGGGAGGAAGCCAGAGTACCAGAGAGAACCCACGCAGACATGAGGAGAACATGCAAACTCCACACAGAAAGGCCCCGGGCCGGGAATCAAACCCACTACCTTCTTGCTGTGAGGGGACAGTGATAAGGGTCTTTCTGAATAAAAAGGTTTGCAGGTTTATTGTCAGTTCTGCAGCATGTACAGGACATACACAGGATTGAAATTACAGTTCTCTCAGACCTTGATGCATGCAAAATGAAATACGAGTGCAATCAAGTAACTAGGAGAACAGCCTAAATTATTATTGTCTCCTTTTTGTAGTGACTGAATTAAAATTAGTCTTGAATGACAGTGAGTGAATCAGACCCCAGCAATGTAACGTAACGTCATGCTCAGTAGATGTTTGTGGAACAGAGTTGCCTAAATCTCCTCTACAAGAGACCAGATCATGTGACGGTTTCCAGCGGCTCGGTCCACCTCTGACATGTTCCATGAAGGTGTGACAGCTGTGATTACATGGCTTCTTTCATGCCCTGCTCTTCCTCTGTCTGCTCAGACTTTGATTAGCTGAGGTGATGGAAACATTGGCCTCTCTGCACAACTCTTCATTCACGCCTCGCTCGGTGCTCCATCAGCGTTTGCAGCTTTTGTCTCAGACTCGTTTTGCAGATTGACGATTTCATGAGACTGATGCTCCTTTCAACCACAAACAAATTGTACAGCGGCTTTACTCACATGGTTTTTCCTGTTTTATTGCTGCATTATGATTTAAACTAAAAGCTTCTGTCCGCTGCTTCAGCTCTGAAAACTGGCCCCACATCAGAAAACTGCAGAGTTTAATGTAACTGCACTTAGAAATCCATAAAGATGTTTATGAATAATCCAGGGGGGTTCACTCAAGTGCAGTTTAATTCATTACAATGATCATTTTTGGAAGTAATTGAATGTTTTCAATTCAAAGTTTGAAACTATCTTTGTGCTGAGCCTTGGAAACAACCACTGAGCAGAGGTCTGTCATGACATTTATGCTTATTGCTTTTCAATTTCTTGCACAGTGTTGAGTTTCTGATGCAACCTGAGCAAAACTAATGTGTCTACAAAAACATGACATTCAACAGAGCAGGTAACTTATTCCACAGTTAGGTTTCACTGCTCCACTTCTAAAAAACAAGGAAAGCTCCTGATCTTTTCCCTTTTCTTCATGAAAGTAGATATTAAACAGACTCGTCGTCTGTTGATGAGAAAGTGAGAAAAAAAGATACATTTTCTGAAATGCTCCTTATTTATTACAGTCCAAACTACAGTTCTGTCCTGATCAATGCAACACACTTCCATAACCCCCCCTTCACCATTTAAATGTAAATTAAGCTTTAAACTGTGAACTAACTGTAATAAATGATAATAGCTTCACTTTTTCAGGAGCTTTTCTGTAATAATGGCTGAATAAAAGCAGCCCAAAGATCCCAAACTTTTCAATTAGACATCACGGTAAAGTTGTCATATTTCACCCCTCTCTTGCCAATATTGAGACTTTTGCTCTTGAACAATAATAAACTGGTTCTTTGTGACTGAACCAACCCTCTTGAAGTTCAGCAGCGTATCTGAATGAAGCCTTGGGCTCAATCGCTCATCCTAAAGTGCTGATTGTGTGCTGCTCAAGTCGAGCGTGAAAAGCTTTTTTTCCTCAACAATGCTTTCCTGTCAGAGTGCAGAATATTTCAGCAACAAACTGCAATTTCAAGGCAAAATTCTGGCCGACACACAGCAAGATTTAACAGGTATAAAGCTTGAAAAGTGTTAGATTTACTGTGTACGATGTCATGGTAAAGGCTACAGTTTGTGATCTAGAATAACAGCTTCGTAATCTAAGATTAACTCCATGAGGAATGGATGAATAAATGGCCAAGCACCTGAATGCACCATAGAGAGGGAGTAAGAGGAGTGATTCACTGTGGGAGGGAAGTGTTCATCATCGCTGCAGTATTCTTTTCTCATGCAAATGTGTTGGCATTCTGCTGATGGCATCATTTCCCCACTTGTTCACAAAAATGTGCAACACTCCATCAGATGCTTGAAAGAGTCAGAGCCGTTTCTTTGGTGCAGCTGAGGCTTTTATTCTGACGGCTCGTCCTCTCAGCTCAGTGTCACAGCGGAGAGTTACAGCGAACACAATGACCAGTGTCGGTTCTGCACATCATATCTCTGACTGGAGAGTCTCACTCAGCTGTTTCTCTGACGGATCAATCAGTTTTCAGTGTGAACCATGTCTGAATGGATCTTGAAAGGTCACACAGACGAAGAGGACAAATATTGTTTTTTCTTGAATGGAAGCACCAATTATGATCACCACAACAAAAACCAGTGTCTCAATGCTCTTCCTGCTGTTTCATCTGAAGCAGAAACACATGAACTGTCATCTGTTTACCTTGAGAAATAATTCTTATGCAAAGAGCGTCTGCCCACTCATAGTTTAATGCCGACCTGTGTTACATGTGTTTGTGTTTCCTATCAACAACACATGAAGTGACTGTTAACTCTTTGAGCCAGCCATTTAAAAAAACAGGAAGTGTCTTGTTCCAGTGTTTTTGTCCATTTTGTTTTTAAGCGAGTTGTCTATTAACTCATTGAGTGCCAGCCCTTTATAAACCTTTTATGTTCCAGCATTTTTGCCCATTTTCAGATCCACAGAATATTTTGTACTATGTCTCTGAAAACAGTGAATAGCTCAAATGAAAGAAGAGACTCTCTATTTCATCATGAAAAAAATGTTTGTTTTTACCTTGTTCCATTCTTGTTTTATCAGAGGTAGAGTAGAGGACACTTTCACCAAAATCAACACTTTTTCTTCACATTCTGTTTGTTTTGCTCTCTAATCTCGATCGTCTCCACTTCCTGTTTTGATCTGTCTCTTTAAGCTCTGACTACATCTCCCAGAAGCCCCAGCATTACTCACAGGCAGTGTGAGAGCACGATCGATGACCCGCTGCTAAAAAAAACATTGATGTTGAAATCAACAACACTCAAAGAGTTATTTAGTTGTGGATATTGGACTTCACGATACGTAGCTTGATTTTTTCGATATCAACATTAATAAATTAAAAATCTATATTATATTAGAAGAAAAAGTATCGTGATATATTGCCATGTTGATGTTTTTTCCACCGCTACTGTTAATAGTATTTGTTGTCATATTATAAACAGCTTCTCCTCTGAAAATATAATGTGTGTTGATGAAATGTTACAGCAGTCGTTAATCAGAGCATATTAAGCTCCATCCAGCTCTGTAACACCGCCTGGGTCATTACTGTAATATATACTTTAATGTTAGATATTGCAGACAGCAGCTGAGCAGAAATGGCCCTGGGGGTGTCAAACTGCTGGTGTTGAGGGTACAGTTGATCTCCGATAGCTTCGCTAAGATGAGTTTGTGTCAAAGCCGGCCACCACATGCTGAGTGACTTCAAAACGGAGCCATAAACCCTGTGATTGATGTCCTTGGTGTGGTTGTAGCTCTTACAGAAGCTCTATGTGATTCATGGCAGCAGTTTCCCTCAATAGCGGCTGGTAATAGATCAGGAGAGGTGGAGGTGAAAAAAAGAGAGAAAAGTAGTGATAATGCACCACCCACACTGCTGCAATTATCTCTGTTTATTATAGACAAAAAGCAATACAAAATACAAAATAACCCATCACACAGCTAGAGCAGAATAAAGGCTACCTTTTGATAAACGTGTGCACAAAGATTTTTTTTTTCACCTCACCAAAGCTTGCATTCATGCAGAAAACAGCTTCATCACAAACTGCTCGGTATTTTCCCAACTGAGAACAAAAAGGAGACATTAACAAAAGTGCACCAATGAATTACAAACTTTTTTTTATGTCTTTATTTTCTCACATATTCCTGTTTTTTTTTAACCTCACACTGACTGGTATGAAATGATTGGAACAAGCTTCTTCTTTTTTAATGCACTTGCTGGCACGCGTTTGAAAACACAACACTGAATTCATTTCACATTTTGCACTGCACGGTCAATTTAAAGCAACTTCACAGTATAGACAGCCGCTGAGCGTTCATCAGGATTTACTCAGCGTTCGTTCTCTGAGTGAGTGTAGTTTAGACGTACATGTATGTACACGTAGCATCGCTCGAACGAACGGCAGGAAATTCTCATTTTAATAGCAGGGTGAGCGATGCACGTACGGTGGATTGCGCCAACTTTGCTGTGATCTATGTACACGATCCATCATAGTGCTATGGGTTTGCTGAGCGGATAAAGCGGCGCAGTCTCAGTGAATTACTGCCACGACTGTTACCTGACGAACGGCCCCTCTGTCTGCACAGAGGACTGACACATCTCCCATCATGACTACACACTGACCTCTGACCTTACGGCCTCCTCACAGAGTGAACGGTGGTCATCTTAGCAGCAACATAAAAGCTTTGGTGCATCTGTCCTTTCAAGTCTTTAAATATCCGTTCTTTTCTGTACTCGGATGCTCTCAAAATGTCACCTAATCCCATTTCTGTGTTTTCTTTCTACTCGTGTGATCATAATTTCATGGCATTATGCATTCAGAATTATTTGAACGACGTGGTTTCTCGTGTGGTCAAAAAGGGAAAGACTTAGAATAAGCTGTAAATAAGTGACATCCCATAGTGTCCAACGTAACACTGGCGAAAATAAAGCTCCTTGATTGGAAAACTTTCTGATACTTTCAATCAATTAAGATTGCATGACAACAACAAACTGTTATATACGACCGAATCTCTCTATCCAGTCTGGTGCACTTTTGGCCAAAATATAATAATTTATACATAACATTTATTCATTTAAGTTATGTCACTTTGTTAAGTATTCTAGTTTGGAGATATTTACCGACCACCAACAGCTCATTTGATGGTTTAATATTAGCTCAAAAAAATGACAGTTACACATCTGGATCAGGCTACAAGAGCAGACCAGTCCGTCCACTGAAAGCACTGAGACCAAACTGATATCATTCCTCCATCTACCGGCGAAATTACGTAGGAAATGATTTTGTGTTGTTGTTGTAGCACTTTGGCTACTCGTGTCTCATTTCCACTACACGACAAAGCTTAACTCTACAACCACTCAGTTTTCTTCTTTAGTTTTAGCAAAAGATGCAGTGGAAATGAGGCCACAAAGTCGAACAGACTTTCCCCAAACAGGTTTCAGAGTCTGACAGGAAATAGAGAGAGTACGGGATGTACACAGTAAACAAGAAGACAGGAAGTAATTCAAACCTGAAGCATCACCTTCTGATAACACACACAATGTTCAAGCAACTGTACGCTCACCAGTGATTAGACCAAACCCAAAGAAAGACAGTGAGTCTCTCAGAGAAACACACCATAACAAACTAACATTACTATTTCCACTTTGAACATAAGATACAGACTGTAAACATGACTCAGCAGGATAGACGGACAGGGTTCTATGTTTATTCTTATAGTTTCCTAATTTAATCAGGTGTTCTGTCTGCAGCTTACTCAATTCTTGGCCATTTTTTTCAGATTCTGCATCCGGGGAACCTTAAGATGAACAAAAACTGATTATTTCTAGTCAGGCTTTAGCATCACTCCCTGACAGGGAAGGCTCGGCAAACGCCATCTTCTCGGCACTTGGCAGGATGCCAGCGGGTAGGTACTGAACCGCCGGCGTGTTTAGATCGTCCTCCATGTCTGTAGTGAAGTGATCTGGACTCTCCCCGTTGGACGTGTCCTTGATGACGCTGTAGGTTAGCGCCACGCTGTACGAAGCTGGCTTCTCCATACGCTGAGGGCCGCAGCGACACAGCTTCTTGAAAGCGGAGCGGAACTTCTGGGACATGGCGTTGTAGATGACCGGGTTGATGGCGCTGTTCAGGTAGATGCAGACACGGCAGAAAAGCAGAAACCAGGTGTCCAGGTAGGCCTTGTCCAGGAAGGAGTTGACCACCACTAAGGTCCGGTAGGGCATCCAGAGCAAGGCGAAGAGGACCACCACCACAGCCAGCATCTTGGTCACCTGACGAAGTCACAGAAAGCAGGACCCATCAACATATTTCAACGTCAAAGTGGTTTTTCGGCAGCGGGTTGGCGATCGCAGTCAGACATTAAAACAGGAAGTGGAGACGATCGAGATTACAGAGCAAAACAAACTGAAACGGCTGGCACTCAAAGAGATAACTGAAGTTTGAGTGTTTTTCCTGAAGTGTAGACCACAGCACAAACAGAAGTCCTTTATCACAGCAGACCAGTTTGGTTCGATTTTAAAATTATTCCCATGTAACTAAACTGTTTTACCAAAATACGTTCTGAGGGATTATGGCCACAGTTTTAAAATAATTGAGAGCAAAACAAAATATTTTGACTTGGGTTAGCTTTATTTAAAAATGTTTTGGCTTAAAATGACTTAAAAAGGAAACACAACAAAACTACTTAGGTTTAGGCAACAAAACAGCTGGGTTTAAATAACATCATGGCTTGACTTAAAATGAATAAAATTGAATGAATAGCTGTGTTACAAATATGTGTATCCTTCATTTATTGTTTTTTATAAATCAAACTAAAAAAAAACAAAATAATGACTTGTCCTCTTAATATTTATTCCCAAAACCAAAATGAAAAACAGATGACGACTATTTTTTTTCTGATTTCCGAGTTTGCGCACAAATGGAAAATGAAAAAAAACAGACGTTTCATCCAATTCTGATATTTTTTTTTATTTTTTATTTATTTTTATTTTATTTTAAGTTGCGTACTGCGGTCCAGCCGCCTCTCGCAAATTTATGGTCAAAATGAGCCTCTCGTCATTTTCAAGAACACAAATGATCAACGAATAGACATGCTTGTGCTCTCTGCAATTATTACTCAAAAAATAAAAGTACTTCATAATATTTTTGGTGATACTCTAACATGTAGTAAGTTCAAAAACATCAGTTTCATACAGAACAAATACTGAGAAAATTTCGTCTTTTAGTTTCGGTTTTGAAAAATGAATGAACACATTCGTAGAACAGTGGTCTCCTGTGGTCGGCCATTTGTTGGACTTTCTCACTTGTTGTTGCCATCGTTAATCACTAAAGCTTTTATTCAACACAACATTTCGTCATGTTCCTCTGTTCTTTTGACTTGTCATGATGGGAGAAACAGGTGAAAGTGTGTCTGCTAAATCTCTTTGCTTTCTTTCACTGTTGCTGCTCTTAAGACGCTTTTACGTCTCTTTATATTGATTTGCCACTTTACTGTTGCTGCTGTGAGGCTTTAAATTCTCCCTTTGTGGAAGGTTTATCTTATCTTAAGATCATCACTTACACCTGTGCCTTTTCTTCTATGTCCAGCTAACATGTAAAAGGTTTATTTCTATCAAAGAAGTGATACGACTGAATCCTGGGACTTTTATGGAAGTCAATCTGCTCCAGTAAGCACAGGTGTCACCAGCTCAACCAGGACTTAAATTTGAAAGATTATAACTTTATGACCATGAAAAGAGAGCCTTCACACCCCAAGAAAATAAAAAATAGTTTCCACTGAGCCTCTGTCCCCTGGAGCAGGAGAACGATTATTTTACTTCACGACTGATATTATAACTTCTGTGTGAACACGGTGGCATCTCGGTCATCAGGAGTGTGTTTAATGAGATCAACGTGGTGCCGCTCTGTGCAAACACTGAAGGTGTGACCTGAATTTAGACCAAACAGCAGCTCTGTAAGCTCCGTTTTGTGCTTTTCCTCACAGTCCTCCTTTTAAAACCTCTGCTCAGCCACACAGGTGTCTGCAGTTGATCTGATTAAACCTCTGCTCAGGACTGGGTGTTGCACCTGTTAGGGCGGGACCAGTTACACCTCTATCATTCTTATTGGTCGATATAAGGAAAACCTGAGCGGAGGGCTAATCAGCCAGAATAACTGCAAACAGCTGTGTGGCTGAACGGAGGCTTTGAAGGACACGTCATGACAAATCAATCAGCAGGGAAGCAGCTGCACCTGTTGAACCAAGAGAAACATTATTAAGGCAAAAACATAACGATAAAATGACTTAAGAAGTTGTCACTAAGTTGACTTTTTAAGTTTCTCCTCCTCATACTTTCTTGTCTTAATCTCACAAAACACTTAAATTTAAAATCAATCCTGTCTTCCAAAACCCATTCAGCCTGTGATAATAAATGCTTTCTGATCGGAAATAAAAATAAGTTGATGACATACTGTTTCAGACACAAGTCTTTCATTTAGCAAAAACAATAAAAATGTGACAAAAGATTAAAATGAACTCATTCTAATAACTATCCAAATAAAATGGAATGAAGACACAGCTGGATTTATGTGATAAACCCCATACAGGTGGTGGCTTATGGGTCATTACCTAAACCTAAATTTATTCGATTGCATTAAAAACTCTATTACAGAAATGATTTACACCTCTCATGGTCTGATATACATTTCCATACAACTAAATGCATTTTCCATCATGTTGTGAGGGAAAACAATTCTCCTGAATTACATTTGAAATTCAAACACATGGTTGCAAACTGAAATAAAGCTACTCGTTTCGGGATAAAACATCATGGTTTGTATTAAAATGACTATGAACGTCATTATTGAGCTAGAGATGTCAGCTAGAACAAGTGAACGATGACTTTTGGTCTCTTGGACTAAAGTCCTGTTTGTTTGACCCGTGGACCACCTGACCCGACCTCCACCCTGCATGGAGGCGATACGTTAAAAGCAAACGATACCTTCCCCTTGAGATGAATTCACAATTCACTTTAGCTGCTCTCACTCTGTTTTGTAGTAAATAAATATGAATTTTAATTCACGTAAAGATAGATCACAGCATTTTTATGTGTAAAAGTATGTCTTTAATTAAAACTTCATAACTTTAAGACACAAATTTAAATTTTTTGTCAGCCAGCACGTGTGCATAAAATTCATTATTTATTCAGATGCTGTTAATTAAGTCCCAACAGGTAAGACTGATCTGTATGCACAACTTAACAAAGCCTGGATTTGTTAACATAATCTAATTACCAGCTGATAATAATATCAGCTCGTGTGTGGTTAAATGTTATCCATGTTTATGTTGTGTGCGTCTCAGCTGTAGTCAGGTGAGGATAATTGGGTTGCCAGTGTCATCAGTGAGTAAAATACCTAATCCTGGATGCTCATTACATGCTGACCTTTGGGTAATTCAGTAAACCAGGCCTGCATAGAGATGTGTGGTGTGTTTGTGGGTGCGTCAGTCAAAGATAAAGCACACAGATGACAAAAAGCCTAAAGCCTGTTTGAGTTTGGGTTAAGTGATTAGACAGAGCATGCAGCTGCTCCCTCAGGGTAATGAAACACTAGAAGCTTCTTCCACTGATCTGATAAACAGACGCAGAGCTCTGCTAACTCTTCGCAGGCTGGCGAACACCAAACCGCCTTGGATAGTTTCAGCGCTTCGTTATGTTTTCTAAAACACAGCAATCACACACTGAGCGAGGTCAGTCAGAAGGAGGCTGAAAGCATCCAGTGAGACAAACAAACCTTGACACTACAGCCCTGAATGGGTTTAGTTTTAAAAAGGTGGATCAGCTCAGATCTGACAAAGGTAACTTCTGTATTTTTCAACCACTTTTCAGTCACTAAACGTTCTTTGACTGCTTTGTGGAAAGAACCCTACCGAGAAATAAACATACCTTTTTCTTCATCTTGAGACTCAAAAAGTCTCATTGAGTAGCTCATTTTAGAATGAATGATTTCCTATAAAAACAATACACATCATGGAAAAAAGCACTTTTAGTGAATGTAAGAGGCGGCCAGTGGGCAGCTGTTTCAGAGACACCAGCCTCACCCTTTAATGAATGACGCACTGCAAACGTGCAGAGCTCGGGTCAGTTGTGACATTTTCAAATCAATGAAAGCCGCCATAATTCAATAGAAAATCTCTTCAGCAAGAGATTCAGGTCCTCAAAAAACACAGTTTTGAACTGATGACTCATTTCTGAAATGAACCACAGAGCTTGTGTTTGGGCTGAATACAGCAGATTTCCACGCTCTTTATCTGTGACTGATGAGGACTTTTTAAGCAGCACAACCCTCCAAAACCTGCAGTAATTAGATTTACTGTATGTATTTAATGTTCAAGATCAAATATTGGTCTCGAGACAAAGAGAACTCTGGATTTCATGTCAAGATCAACCAAGACTAACACTACATGAATCTCCATTTGTTTTCGGTGATTGTATTTATGGATAATAAAAATAATATGCATCTTTCAGATTAATTTGAGGACAGTTAACATGTCCTACATGTGATCTTAAATGCATCATAAGGTGTGGGAGGCACTCTGGTCTTGGTTTAAGTGGTCTTCACTGCAGCATGTAATACCTCCATCAATTGTGTAAATGCAGTTTATAACAAAGGGAAGTTATTGCTTTTTGAGTTTTAATAAGATCAGAACAAAAGAAAAAAAAGTCAGTATTTAAAGGGGGAAAGATTGATTTTGCAATTATGAGACCCAAATATCAAGCAAACATGAAGGCTAATAGGTGAGGCTAATTTGGCTGACTTTGACCAGCAGGAGCAAAAATAAAAAATGGGTGCCTCCCGAGAGGCCACGAGGGCGGGTGGGGGTATTTAAGTTATTTATGAATATTATTATTATTGCCCTTTTGGGAGGCAAAAACACTGTTGTGCTATGCTCCCTTTTAGCTCCTGATATATATACACACATATATATGTACATATACGTATATATATACGTATATGTACATATATATATGTACATATATATATATACAGAGTGAGGCTATATATATATATATATATATATATATATATATATATATATATATATAGCCTCACTCTGTCCCCCATCCTTAAAACCTAGTGACGCCCCTGCTAAGTGCTAAGAGGGGGTCCAGCTGGAGCACAGGTTCAATTCAAAAGTGTCATCCAGTAATGTAATTATCAAGAGAAGTGGAATAATGCAGCCCCCCTAAAACAGGCCTAGTTACGCCCCTGCCTATCAGTCAGCCTCTGATCATGACCTGTCGCACCTGTCTGCGGGAGGCTGCCGTGGTGCTGCTGGAGGAGCAGGTGCTGGTCAGCCTGCCTCCCTGACTCGTCTCCTTCTTCCACTTCTTGGTGCTGCCCTTCGGGTCTGAAGGCAGCGGGTTCAGGAAGAGGATCCGGGCGATCAGTCCGTACAGCACCGTGGCCAGCATGAGAGGCAGCACGTAAAACACCGTGAAGTCCGTGAAGTAAATGGGCAGGTAGTAACTCCTGGACACCTTGTAGGCGCAGCTGAGCAGCTCCACGTTGTCGTACACCAACTTTTTGGTGTCTGACAGGAAGAGCCACAGGACGCAGTAGACGGAGGTGAGCGCCCACACCAGCATGATGATCTTCTTCGCCCTGGATAAAGTGCACAGGAACTGCGCTTTGATGGGGTGGCAGATGGCGATGTAGCGCTCCACGGTGAAGGCGGTGATGGAGCAGGAGGACGCGTTGATGCCCAGGTACTGGAAGTACGTGATGCCCAGGCAGCCCGCGTAGCCGTACACCCACTGTCCGTGCAGGGCGTCGGTGATGTTGGGCAGCCCGGCGGCCGTGAGCACCATCAGGTCAGCGGCGGCCAGGCTCACCAGGTAACAGTTGGTGGGAGTCCGCATGTGCTTGGTGGTCAGGACCACCAGGATCACCATGACATTCCCCACAATGCCCAACCCGCAGATGAGGGACACCAAAAACACGCTGACCACTTTGTACTGTAGCGTGTGGTCAGTCCAGACACCCAGGGTCTGGTTGTCCTGCACCGACGTGTCATTCCCCACAGTCAGGTTATCCATGGTGAGGTTCTCCATGACGAGGAGGCTGCGCGCGCTGTACAGAAAATTACACCAGGCATTCACATAACAGCGTAAGAAATGCAATGCAGTAACCCGCGGGGCCCTGGCAGTCCAGCGAGCATAAATCCTCCACAAACTTCATCCATATAATCCAGTCAAAGTGCCTCCAAACCCAGATTCTGCTGCTGCAAGAAAGAAATGAAACTCCAAAGCGTTTTCCATGCAAACAGGCAATAAGAAGCAGAGAGAGGCTGGTCGGTGGTTGGCTGAAGTTTGAAGGGAGGTAGAGCAGGTGTTAGTCCTGACTGTCCGCCTGCTCACACGGTCATGACTGAGCCTCCTGCAGAGCCTCGAACACTCCTGCTCACTCCGTCATGACTGGGAGGCTTTGTGCTCCTCAGAGCCTCGAACACTGCTGCTCTCCCTCTGGAGCCACACACCTCCCCTTCCTCCTGCCAGGGCTGCAGGAGCTTATATATATATGAATCTGTTTTTAGTCTTTATGAAGGCAGCTGTCAGCAATTACATGCCTGCATGCAAAAAGTGTTTATGTGTAAAACTTGTTACATTAATCAAAGTATATGATTAGGGTGATGCTGCGTTCAGGACACATCAGTTGTTGATGCTTCATAGAGGAGTTGACAAATAAAAGATACTTAAAAATGTCCTTCAGTGTTCTTTTATTAATTAATGTACTAACTATAGGGGTTAAAATAACATGTGAGTTTTGATTTTGATATAATTTATCCATACAGTACGGCAGGCTCAGTCTTTCTGTTCCAGTTGTACGCTGAACTTATGAATAAAAAAATAACAACTGTAATAATTATTCAATTAATTATCTGTGTCTGATCACACTTATCTGATACTTTTACTATTTCCACAGTCATATTTCTTCTTTAAATGATAGGAATTCACTCACATGCACATTACACACTGCACGTACCTATAAGGAATATTAATACAGTGAGAGATTTAAAAAAAAAAAAAAAAGTTAAGGTCCCTGCAGGACTGTGAAACATTCTGGGATATAAGAAGAGATAAAAAAAATGATCCCATAAAGGTCAATAAGGTAATACTACATGTCTCATTGTGCCCCACAGGCATGTTATTACCCTATTATGCAGCTATTAGAGATGGAGGGAGATGGAAATGTCAAAAAGAAGAAGAAGGTCACTTAAATATCACATTTAGTGCGATGTTGTGATGAGGCTCTGAACTGCTCACAGCACGACTGCAGCTCTGCTCTGTTGTTGAACCACAACACATTCAATCAGTTTTTTCTGTCGTCTGCCTTCATCCAGATGACTTCTTACGCCTCAGCGATGAGGAGAGGGAATGAAGATTCACCCTGTTCAGCCGGGTTACAGCAGAAGAAGTAGGGTGTGAGGTCTCAGGAGATATCACAACAACCATGGGTGGCGTTGGAGCGATTCTCCTCCCTGCAGGCGAACACCTGTAGCGTAAGATAGAGGAGGTGTTAATGGAGGTGTGCCTGCTTCAGAGAGACAAAGTGCTCTACTGCCTGAAAGATAAAGAAGAAGAAGAAGAAGAAGAAGAAGAGTGCTCAGGCAGCCGCTCAACACCGGTCCAGATTAGTGTGACTGTTATTCCTGGTGAAGGTGCATGGGCTCAGAAAAAAGGGAAGGCAGAGGATGAACATTAGTGAGCACAGTAGGTGATGCAGCTGTTTATCTTGCTGTCTGCAGGAAAACTGAACACTGATTGGCTACAGGCTGTGTGGATGAGAAGCATGATTATCTGACTGTAACGCTCGTGCTTTTAGGAGTCAGCAGTGTGAATTATCACGGTTTCAAAGCTCCACAGTCTCATAATGGTCAGCAGGCTGATCCTCTTTGGTAGATTTAGGGTACACATAACTTACCGTGGTGCTAATTCATTGTCCCCTCTGTATCGACCCCCTACGCAGCATCAGATGAGGGCCAAATGAAGTGTTTGGTTCAGGTGGGACACCGTGACAGGTCATCACTCCTCACAGCCGGGGTCCTGAGGTCCGATCACATTATTCAAAGGGCACAGTTTGTAACTGGGTATCCACCAGATGTAGTCAGAAACAGCAGGCTTTCCGAGTCATTTAAAGTGAGTATTAATGTGAGTGGTTATGCTTGATGCTCATTTAATTTAATAGGATTGAAAACTTTATTATCAGCTGAAGTATTCAGCTCAAATAAACATCTGTCAAGTCCCCATCGATCAATAAAGGCATCAACCGTGACTGTAACTTTACAGATTACCATTTTATAGAAAAAACATCAAATGTCTCGAATTGTATTGATGATAATTATCACCTGAACCTGCAGCTCCCCCAGTGTGCAACACCTGGGTCTGTTCAACGAAGCCAGAAGCAACTAAACTTCATTCTGTCCAGCAGCCAGCAGGGGGCGATACCGGTGGTTTCAAAAGAAGTCTGTTTGTATTGAAGTCTATGAGAAAATGACCCTGCTCTCTGCTGCTCTATTACCCCTGTAAACACTATAAATAGTGGATAGTTTAAATAAAGTTTTAATCCATCAGGATGTTCATTTATTGAATTATCTAATATATGGTGAGAATAACACATGTGGGCGTGGCTACAGTGTGATTGACAGGTCTCTGCTGTCATCACATCCTGAAGAGGAGCAGCGATGGACTGAGCTCCTGTTTCCTTCATGTGAGGAAACACCGGCACCGTTTACGCTAAGTAACCTTATGTTGAGCCACGATTAGCGTTCCAGTTAATATCACTGTTCATGTGAATTATGGAGGTTTGTCTCGAACCAAGATAGCTTGCTAGTGCTAGCGTTAGCTGATAACATAGTGGTTGCTATGCTAACAGTACTGGTACCATTACCAGGCTGTGTTGCATGTGTCAATGTGATGCTAACATTAGCTCCACACTCATGATGAAAAAGTAAATGGGAACAAACGTCACAGTCACACTACTTTAAGGAGGATCTTCACAGACAGGAAGGTAGACAGAGATATATATTACACTGGTACTGTTAGCATAGCAACTGCTATGTTATCAGCTAATGCTAGAACTGGCAAGCTAACTTGGTTGGTGACAGCAGGAGAGAAAATGATCATTTTCCCATAGACTTCAATACAAACCACCAGTATCGCCCCCTGCTGGCTGCTGGACAGAATGAAGTTTAGTTACTTCTGTACTGGCTTCACTGTTGTTTTTCACAAACCAATAGGTGACGTCACGATAGCTCCGTCCACTCTTCATGTACAGTCTATGAGCCTGACAGAGCTGCATAGTGAACTACAGCAAACAGACACAGTTAGCAGCTAGCTGCTGAACACAGTGGTGCAATTAGCAGCTAAAGAGGCAGATTTTTCCCTTAGAAGGTGGAGGAGACCAAAAACAGAGCTTAAAGAGAATGAGGTTGAGACACAGAACTCCAAATGAATGGTAATGATGCTCTGTAGCTGCTGGATGGATGAATAAATCAGTGTTTAATAACTTCCATGCAAACTGTCCATAGTAACCAGTTATTGCAGGGTTCTACTCTGCTGGGTGAACAACAGTCCACCTCTGACCTGAAGCAGCCACAGAAGACAAATCCATGGCATCTATTGATACAAACACACTGCAACACCAGCAGTCCTTCCTGCTGGACCTGAGCAATGCAGCACACCTGAGCAGAGCTACAGGTACACTCTTAAAAGACTACATGACACGTACAAGTCATGCATTCAAAATCCTACTGAATAAATGAATGAATGAAGGACTTTAATCACTACGTACACACACAGAATTTGACGTCACTTATTATTTGCTAATGTGGTGTCGCTCTGATTTTAGCAGCATGTCTCTGGCAGTTAGTCCAGGTAGAGTTAACGTCGTGTAGATTAGCAGATTAATTGCGTTAACACATTAACCTGAACCGCCTTAATATAAATGTAAATAAAGAATGACATAGACAGGTGTAGACAACATAAATAAATGACAAAAGTGCAAAATGTGCAACAGGTGGCTCTGATGATCTCTGCAGTCCTGATTGATTTACTCAAAGCAAAAGTTTCCTGTGTTGGCAAAGGAGGAGGTACCACTCTGACATGAAAAGCAGTGCACCATTTTAATCCCTCCTGGTTCTGATTCTCTTCTTCTTCAACACTGACAGTGAGTCTTTGCTGCCACCTCATGGTCAAACTCTGCTACTGACACCTTGAACAGGCAGAGAGAGGTCATTCATCTCCAGTTTACATCACAACAGTACCATTTGAGACCTTTTAAAATGCTTCATTAATGGTTTCATTCAACCCAGCCGGCAGTGCAGTGGATGACTGCGCACGCCATCGGTTCGACTCCCCTCCAGTCTGGTCCACGAGGGTTTTGTCAGGAGGGGATCCAGTGTAAAAAAAAAAACTAACGCCAAGTCTACAAGCAGATCATCAGCTGTGGTGACCCTGGACGGGAGCAGCCAGAAAGGACAACATTAATGGTTTCATTCAGCTGCCACATCACTTTATTTGAAACTCTTGTGCCAAAAAATAATAAACACTTTTAATCAAATACTGGAGTGATTCCAAACCAATGATTTGTCAAAATGTGACTGAGCTTTGATAATAATAATAAAAAAAATAATCCATATTTAGTGTGGAAACAGTTTGTTTCCTTTCATTTAATTTGGGGTCACATTTCACTTCCAGGAACAGAAACAGAACAATTATTGGCAGGGATGAAACAAAGCCAGACATCTGAGGCTCGCTGTCTGTTTCTACTAAATAAAAGTCATGTTGTGAGTGAATATCTCACCAGTGTACACATTCACACATTCTCAGCAGTGCCTTGTGTGTTAATATGATGCATTATTCATCCACTGCAGCTTTTAAGAGAAAAGAAAAGAAAGTTCAAGGGAAACATCCCAGCAGTGCCAGCAGACTACTCAGTGATTGGCTCCCTATAGTCACCAAACAGAAAGTATTTGGCCTCAGCTCAAGACTTTCTCATTTACCTAATGAACGAAACTCATCTCGTCTGAAAGGCTCGCCTCGTCCATACTAAGCAGCTGCTCTGGATACAAGGATACCAAGAGTCAAAACAAATGAGAGCAGGCAGCGAAAGCAAAGAGTTTGCTGTGTTATAATTAGGGCACCCTTATTCTCATTCTATTACACATCAGAGAGACGGAAGACGGGGACAGGCAATCATCATCAAGAGCCACAGAGCGTCATCATTTAAAAGCAGATGTGGCGTGATGGTTTAACATCACATTAATTATGACAAAGAGACGTCTCGATGAAACCATGGAGCTAATTATCCGAGTCGCTTGCTGATTCACCAGACGGCTTTTTTCTTTCTTTTTCTGAAGTCTCATCATAAATCTTTGGAAAAGCTGTTATTATCGTTCCATTATCCCACAGCCACAGCGTCTGTGTCGAGGCCAGCCACACCACTTCAATTAGTAAAGACACTGTAAATTAACTTGAAGGTCCTGGTGTTAAATATTTCATAGCCAGCACCATCACCACCATGCCCTTCCTCTGAAAAGCAGAAAAATCCCCAGCCTGCTGTCTGAACGCACTCTCTTCTCTGGGAAGCTTTGGTGTCTCTTCTCAAACTAACGTCCAGCCGCCTGCTGTGATGACCCACTGCTGTCTGCTCCTGAAGCTTCACTGCATCGTCATGAAGCAAAATTAACGATGAAAACTCATTTAGCTGATTCTGATTTAGGCCTCATTTGACTCTTTATCTTGAGCTCTGAGCCTGTTTAAGTTAATACGTTAATAAGTAGTTGTTCAGTTAAGAAAGAACTTATTCTTTCTTAACTGAACAACTACTTATTTTCAACCTATTCTTCACTAAGATACCATTAAGGAAAGTCTTATCTCCCCTCTGAGAGGTCAACTCTCTGACCTTTTAGCACCTGGACACCATGTGCAGTAACACTCCTGTTGACCTGACACATGTGCAGTACTTGTATTTATTCATGTGCAATTTAGATGTTTAGATGCAATTTGATTATTTAGATGTTTATATATTGTTTACTGATCTATATTAGTTATTAGCTCCTAACATTTTTTCGAAGATACATTTGTTGACTTATCCACTTATTTTGACATATTTTTTTACTTACTCTTCTTGTTTACTGATGTCACTCGTTCTTATTTTTTAATCCTTCATTAATGTACGGATATATCCACTGGGAATTTCCCAGTTAGATCCCAGTCAGATCTTATCTTAAGTAGTAAAGACTGGTGTCATGTACTAAAAACATGTGTGTTTCAGTCGTTTCAGAGCTGTATTCATTCAGTTTGTGATAGAGTGATTGAATAGTTTTGTTGTTTTTGACATATATTGTGTTGTTTTATGAACTTTATTGTCACAGTGTCCATGTTTTCCAGTCTAAACGGGTCATGAGCTGCTAACACGCTGGGTCAGACGTTCCAGTTCAGGTGTGTTTAAATGGGTAAATGGGATGGATGGAACAGATGGGAGAGACTTTGACATTTTACGACTCGTGAGCCTTGCCAACTCTAAACAGTTGACTGGAGAGGTTATTTGAAACCAGATATAAAACAAACTGCAGAAGCTGCTCATGAATTATTAAATTAAATCAGCTGTGTCAGTGTTAATGTTCAGATCGGGGTTAGCAGGCTGCTTTGATGCAGTAGCTGTCATAAAGTCCTGTGAACGAAGGGAAGGTTGCTCATGATTATTGATGAATGATATAAAGATGATACTGGATGTTGACGTGAACAATAGCTCATTATTAAGATAACCTCGATATGTTACAGCTGGCAGTCATTATAAATAATCAACTCATGTCATGAACCTGTCAGGTCGGCCTGCAGGCTGCTTCCTGTTTCTGGCTCATCTCTATTCACCTGCTCTGCTGCTCATGTGGGACTCTGAGCAGCTTCAGAGGCTCCTGAAGTGAACCTGGTCACTCCCTCATTCATTCATTAATTCACACTGCTCCACTCCTCTTCTCCATCACCTTCCTCCACCTAAAGAAGAAGCAGGGCTTCATTTATGTTTCATAACGTCTACTCTGTGTGTGAGGCTCCATGCCTGTAGCAGGAGACACACTATGAAGATTTACAGCCGTAAGAAGCACCAGCTGCCAGCTCCACCTCCTCTTCCAAGCCAGCAGGGAAAGTGGTGCGCTGTTGCAGACAGATAGCATCTGATAGTTTGCTGGTACCCCTCTGACGAGCTTCCTCTCTCTGCATGAGACCAACTAAAATCTGACGACACTGCAGCCAAACACACCATAAAGCATGATGATTTGTCATCTCTTATCGTCCCTATGTAACTAATTTCTGGAACAAAGATGGTGGCGTAAATCTCTCTCTCCCTTTCTCTCTCTTTCTCTTTACTCATCTGTTAAATGGGGTGTGTTGGGAAATGATCCAGATTCATTCACCCAGCCATGAGGACTCCAGGAAAAGTGGAGACTTTATTTATAGCTGCATAAGGTGGAGCTGCCAGCAAATGAATATTCAGTTTAAAGTGGGATTAAGCTCTTAAAAATGGTCGCTGGCATCCCACAGATACACATCGACTTTTACTTTTCGTGTTAACTGTTTGTCGTTTCTCTCCACAGATGCTCCCTGGACTCTGAAGATGTGGAGCTTCAGTGAGATGAACCTCCCAAAGATTTGCATGCGATCACAGGTCAGATGACCTATTTGATCTCCAGATTAAACGTGGATTAGAATGGCTCTGACATGGTGAGCAGTAATCTTCTGAGAGACGGAGAGAGGAACAGATGGTGCATGATACTCACTGTTTAACTGTGTTGTTTGAACTGCACAGCTGTAATATTAACATACATGCATATTAACAAACAACATACAGTACAGATTATTGCATGCATGCCAAAACAAATCTGTACTGTAACTTTGGACATTAACTATAAAATGCAGAGTTTGTGAGTGTTTCTCTCTACTTGCTGCTTCTTTTTATTCATTTCTACTGCACTCTAACTTTTATTCTTGGATTTTATACCTGTCTTATTCTATTTGAGCTTGTTTTTATTTAATGAAGGTCACAGTGAGGATCCCACAGTCTGCTGCCCAGTGGATCATAGGTCATTCATTTTTATCATTTATCAATTATTTTAATGTTTTATATGTTGATGCTTTTAATGCTTGATGTTTTATGTGAAGCACTTTGAATTGTCCTGTTGCTGAAATGCTTTACTTCACAGCACCTTTATGAAACTTTGCAGCACTCCTGTATATTCTCTTATAGATACATGTTCATGTATTTGTGGTATCTTTGTTATCTCCTATAACCTGCTCCTAGCTCTGTATGAGCTGCACAGGTGTGCACCTATAGCATCATATTGTCTGACATGTTTCTTTTGATAAAGGTGGTCAAACATGTCCTCCCCCCCTCAGTCCTGCAGAGCCTCATCCTGTCCCCTGTGTGTTGACTGCCTGGTCGTGATCTCAATCAGCTCTCAGATAGCGAGGCTCCTTTCAGCGCCACAGCAGAGGCTCTGCGTGTGGGAGGGACTAACGGAGAGCTCCCCTCAGCACCGAGCACCGACACAGAATCCATCCAAAGCACATCCACTGATAGTGCTGCTTTATCAGTCCCTGCTGTGCGCCCTCAGCCGCTCAAGTGTCCATGAAGAGAAGGCGGAAGCGATGCTGAAGTAGCGCGGTGAGTTCATGTCTTTATGTGTGCTGCAGACCAGGGAGGCTTGTGCTGGGGATTAGACAGAGATAAAAGCGGGCTGTGCGTGACTGGTCCACCCTTATGCAGAGCAGCATCTCAGCAGCTTCTGCTGAATTCAAATAAAGTGTGCAGGAATATCCCGACGCATAATGTGCAGCTGAAAATAGCTGGAGTGTGAAATCATTTCCACTGGATGTGCATGTATGTCATGTGTGGTGTAGTTTTGGTTTAGGCTGTGTCCATGTTAAATCACTATTAGAAAATCCCGGCTAATACGTGGATTGTTTTCCTGATTGGATAAAGAGGCTAATCAGTCACTAAGCGCCTTTCAGTAAGGATCCACTGATTGTTCTTAAACGATCTTTATCAACTTTAAAGTGCATTTGACTTCAGTGAAGTCAAACTAAAGATATGCGCATTTTGCGCATCGTTTCAGATTACGCACACGTGTTTGCGCATTGTGGATCTAAGGATTTACAATGAGGTCAGTCTAATTAAGATGCAGCGTTTCACTTCGAATCTGCTGTGTGTCCTCTCATAGGGATGCTGCGGAGTGAAAACGTCGTGGGAGGAAGGCTCAGAGTGAACCAGCGGGTGGTGAAACACGAATGGCTTCTCTAGAGCTGCTTCCCCAACGGCTCGATCCCCCAGACGTCCTTGACCGGGTCTCCAGTCCTCTGCAGGCCCGCAGGTCGGGCGGATCAACAGGAGAAGAGCTCTCCGGGGAGGGCGGCTGTAACCCGGCCCGCAGCTGCCATGCCCGGTGTCATCCAGCACCGAATACGGCGCCTCGCAAGGGATGTGCAGAGGTTAAACTCGGTCACCCCGACGAGGAGAAAGTCCGGGTTTGTTGCAACGAGGAATTAGAGACATCTTTCACCTATATTGATGAGAATGTTAACCTGCGGCTGGCCAGCCCGGAGACTAGCTGTAAAAGTACTCACAGAGCTCTGCGCAATGGCGAGCCTTGCTCTGAGACTTTACCAGAGCTTTCCTTCATGTCCGAGGACGACCTGTCCTTCGGGGAGGGCCCCGGGACATCTATAGACTACGGGTTTATCAGTGCAGTCACGTTCTTGGTGACCGGCATCTCCTTGGTGATGATCTCCTACGCTGTGCCTCGGGACGTGGTGGTGGACCGTGACAGCGTGTCAGCGAGGGAGATGGAGAGGCTGGAGATGGAGAGCGCGCGGATAGGCGCCCACCTGGATCGGTGCGTCATAGCAGGGCTGTGCCTGCTCACGCTGGGCGGCGTGGTGCTCTCCACGCTGCTCATGATCTCCATGTGGAAGGGGGAGATGTACAGGAGGAAGGTCATCGCTTACTCCAAGCGTTCAGCCAAAGTGTATGGCTCCATCAGCCTGAAAACCAGATCCAGTCCCAGTCACTCCTCTGCGCACTTGTCCCTGGAGGAGGAAATAGAGGAGACCTTGGCTTAAAATGCTGTTCTGTGTGAAACAGCAATTACTGGCATTCACATGCTCTAACATATTGTAACCTAAAAATATTCATGCATTCAACATGTTGTCTCATGCTGTAGAAAAAGCTTGAATACTGCAGCCAGAAAAGCACTCAAATGCAAAGTGAACAATATGTGGAATCAAATTGTTCCCATATGATTTAACCATAAAGTGACTGAGGGGAGAATTCTGAGTGTCACAAACACTGGTCCACATTTTTTTTTCTGTACCCAGGATGCAATCTCTGAGAGCCTCCATTTATTATTTATTATTCATATTTAATGTGAATGTCTCCAACAGACATGTTTCAGGATGTAAGGGAAGTGTGTGTCCGCAGGGCAGGAGAGTGGGAGTAAGGAGGGCTCTAAAGATGTCCCTGTCCAGCTCACTGGTCCACATGGTAATATCCAGTGACAGTCACTCTGGTGCAGTGCTGAGGTAAGCCAGGAAGCCGAGCCAAAGCTCCATGTCGGTTTGATTCTAAGCGAGCAATCTGACACACTTCTCTTCCTCCTCTGCTCTGGCTTGATCTTCTCCTCCTTTCTTCACCTTCTGTGCAGAAAACTGTCCTTTTTTTCCTGCAGATCTTCAGCGCTCTCTTCATTCTGTTATATAATATAAAAGGTCCTGGACGACCACAGCGAAGTGCCTGTGACATTTCAAGTTTTCCTCACACCTGCCTCCTCTCGTTCTCTCTCTCCTCGTGTGGATGGACTTAAGAAGGCCTAATCACATGAAAGAGTTGTCCTACTTCCCAAACCTTAAGCCTTCACTACTTCAAAGAGCTAATTACATTCCCAAAGTGAGCTCTCATTCTTTTTAAAGGGTTATGTTAGATGCTATCATGGTGATTTGCTGACTGAAAATGTTGCAGAAGAGACAAAAAGCTCAGAGGAGGAGGTTTATGATGTGCTGTAGATGTTAACGCCCCAGCAGGTCAGAAAGCAGCTTCCTTTCCTGGGTGGAGGAAGATTTTAGTCCATGTAAAAGCAAAACCTTCCCTGTGTCCCTACTGCTGTCTGAAGAGGCCTGCAGAAAAGAATAAAGAAAGCAGTCATCTTGAAGCAGTTTTTGTGTGTGCATGCTACGCTGTCAGGCTCATATATTCAGCCAAATGTTGCAGGTGTCAATGATTCACCGTCCTCCTTTCATTCCTCAGGCTTTGTGACCCTTTCAGGCTTCCATTCAAAACGACATGAGTCAGTCTCAGTTAATGAGATGCGTGGGCTGATTTGTCGACGGTAAGCAGCTCGAGGCCAAACTGTTGCTGTGCTTTCATTCAGTTGCATTGCTTTTATGTATGCTGTCACATCATATGTACCCATTCTCAGTGCCAGTCAGCCAGCATGATCGTTCAGAAAGATGATTTCACAGCAAAGTGTTGCATCTCCATCTTCTGTCCATCCCTGAAAAACAACCATTACTTCCAGAAGTGGCAATAAAATGCCAAATGAACAGATTTCCAGGAAAGGTAATAAAATTAATGATCCATATGAGGCAATGCTGTCCTGTTCTCTTCACAGAAGCTGTAAATCCACAGCCAGTATTACAGATGTTAAGGTGATATTTCATGTAGCAGCTTTCCTGGTGTTGTTGGCCGCTGGATCGAGGTGTGACGCCCAAAGAGCTGGACGCTCAATTCATCACTCGCTTCCTTTTTCTTTCCCTCTCACCAATATATTAATGTAAAATTAAACTCGCTTGACACTTAAAGGGCAGCCAGTAATAATGCTGCTAACGCCTAAAAAAAAACAGTGTGATAATACTGAGCAGTTAATTCAAACTGCAGCATCACAGATGCATCAGCGCCAGGATCATATCATCTGTGAGTGTCACTGTAGAAACACAGAGGATCATAAATGCCTGAGGGAAGCCATTAACATACACTACCCTCCTCCTCCTCCTCCATGGCTTGGCATCAACACCAGGCTTCCCCTCATACAGCCAACTAAACGTGTTTTGGGGATTTAATCAGGGATTTGCTTGAAGCGACAGCGTTTTACATGCCAAGCTCAAGTGTATTTGCAGAGGTCTCATGCATAAGCTCTTTATCCTGGAGCATGTGCACAGCTAAATCACCCTTATTGATATTTGGTTGGTTCCCCTGTAAGTCGACCCCTCCAGGTAAGGCTGCTCCAGCTAAGCTGCTGCCATCAGCTAATTTCCTCCTCCATCCTGTCAGTGCTAATACTCTGAGTGAGAGCAAGTATGTGAGTATTTATATGACTCTGCATAGGTGTTGTGTGACAGAGAGCTGCTGACCTGTAAAATGTCATATCAAACAGTTTCAGTCTAAATAGGATTTTCCACCCTGAAAATAACAGAAGGACAGGCAGAGCAAGACGATGAAATGAGTAGGAGTGAATGGAATAGTTTAGGGAAATACTTATTTCATGTCTGTCAGTTCAATATAAAGCTACAGCCCTGAGCTCAGACACTGAAAACAGGAAGAACTACCTACCAATCACCTGTAAAGTTCACGGTCAGAGTTGCTATTTTTGGCAGATGTGATGTTCACTCATGAGCCACATTCAGACCAAAGTTTTCACTTCTATTCACTGAAGAAACGGGTCCATTTTTCTTGGAAACCCTTCATTTGACAGCGCTGTGTCACAGCCTGGATGTAATTCTATAGAAACATAGGAAGTCGTCCAGTGGGCCAGATTGGACGCACTGGTGGGCCGGTTCTGGCTCTCGGGCCAAATGTTTGACACTTGTGGTTTTCACACAGACTTCACACCATCCTCCATACCAAAATTCTATAGTCATAATGTAAACCTATAGGACAGAGGCAGATACGGCTAAGCTAAGCTAACTGTCTGTAGCCTCATATTTAGCAGGCAGACGTGTGAGTGGCGTCAATCTTCTCATCAACTCTTAATAAGAGACTGAATAATGATCTATCCCAAAATGTCAAACACTTTCTGTAATGGATTGTGCTCTCAGGCTTTCAGGCTGAAAGTAGAAAGACTCTTAGATAAATTCATATCTGTGGCGACCTTCACCTCCACCAATCAGTGGACAAAAAAAAGCATTTCCACTTGGATTGATTGCTGTTGAGGGAGGACTGAAGCCAAACTCCTCAGAGACATGACTTCACTCTTGGTTGCTTCTCTCCACTGCTTTGCTCAGACAGGATATTTTTAGTCAGTGTGCATATTGGATTTTTGGAAAGCTCTTTGTATTGTAAATGTCGTCCACAAAGCTCATTGCTCAGGATGCACTTAGTCAGCTGATTTACATTTTGCCTGCAAGAACATCCTCGTCCAGCTTTGTCCAAACCCTGGTTTCATTTCCACATGACATTAATGAGGAGAAGTGAAAATCCAGCTTTTATTCTCTGTTTTCTTCCACTTTATTATTAAATACTCTCCTCTTTCTCTTCCTGGTTCACCAGTTTCTTTTTCTTCATAGTAAGACTGATTTTTCTTGCTAGAAAGGACCACCACTGCTCCGTGTCAAATCAGTTTATGTCCCTGGTCGGCCCAGAATCACTTCTTCACTCGTTCACTGGTCAACCTCAGTCAGGCCTGTCATAACAGACACAGGAATAATTTCCTGTGTTGCACTTGGCACCTTAAGATCACTTTCTCAGACGGATAAACTATCAGCGCTTTGGCTGCTATGGTAGATGAGAGAGGAAATGAGCTGATTGGTTGGACTGGTCTTACAGTAAAACCATCCAGCTGCTGCAGTGAGGCGATCTTCTCCTACGATGAATTTTAAAGCAGGCTGTTCGATGGCAGTGGTCCTGCCGGTGATGTGGTTGCACAGCGGCTTCTCTCAGAATAACACCGCCATCACATTTTCAGTGAGCTGATGCCTCCTCAGCTGAGCAGATTTGGATCATGTAGACTTCTTGCACAAACCAATCCCAAGCTTGGTTCACCTCTTGAGCACCTCCCTTCTGTTATAACTCATCCAGTCTCGCTGGGCTCCATTGATTTAATTTGTATCAAATTGCTAATGCAGTTATTCTTCATGCATGACCTCCCATGTAGCTTGTTTCCCCCATTATGCCCATGCATTTACCTCTAATTACAGTAAATAATGATTGCTTGCTAGTTTGCTGCAGTAAATGCTGTAAGTGGGCCATCAGAGAGCCAAGAAAGCAGCTTGTTCATCTCCTCCTACAGCATGTGAACAAGAGGAAAAGGCATGTTTGGCAGCCTGACACATTTCTACCCAAATACTGTGAGGTTTTCTTCATCTCTAGGGATGTTTCTTCAAAGACTAGCACCTCATTGGTGGAGTAAAACCTCAATGCAGCTGCAGCTAAAGGAAGCTATACTTAGACACAGCGACGTCGAACGAGCAGCATCATGTCTGCATATGATTTCATGTGTGCATGCATTTGTGACACAAGCCCTTTCTTTCTTTTCCCTGTGCTCAGGTGGCGAGGTCTGCCAAAAACCCAACCTTTCTACCCAAAAAACATCAAATTCAGACCTGAATGAAAGGATTGACCAACTTTCTGAGTGGTGGGTTGTGCCCCTGTATTGAGCATCAAACTGTTCTTGATTTACAGTTTTCATTAGAGCTTTCTGATTCACAGCTTCCCCTCCAGACGTCCGAACTTCACTTCACACCAGAGGTTTCGTTCCAAACAATCCACCTGTTATGGAGGGAGCATCATCTCTCTGTTCTGTTTGACCATGTCTAGTGTGACTGGTGAAGAGCGAGAGAAGTGATGACTTGTTGCCCGACAACTTATCTTACTGTAACCTTAACCATTCAAGGTCAATGACGAACTGTAGCTGTATTTGTAGGTTGGACATGACTGATCCACACACAGTATCCATGACACCTGTCATTCACAAAAGAAACAAGACAATATTGGCTCACCTGTAGTTTAGTAGTTTACCATCTTTGTTTAGTGTGCCAGTCTATCTAGTTGATGTTCAAATAGTTTGGTATTACAGTAGTCCTTTGGGGACATTATAAGTATCTGTACCATTTATCCATAGATTAACTCTTTGAGTGCCAAAGACGTGTTTGTACGTCATTTAAAATCCAACGCTTGAGTGCCATTGATTTACATATACATCAAATGTTTTCAGCAGCAGGCACAAGAGGGCGCTCTCACACAGCCTGTGAGTAATGTTGGGGCTTCTGGGAGATGTAGTCAGAGCATAAAGAGACGGTATACACCACAGAGATCAAAACAGGAAGTGGAGACGATCGAGATTAGAGAACAAAACAAACAGAATCTGGAGAAGAAGTGTTGATTTTGGTGAAAGTGTCCTCTACTCTACCTCTGATAAAACAAGAATGGAACAAGGTAAAAACAAACATTTTTTTCATGATGAAATAGAGAGTCTCTTCTTTCATTTGAGCTATTCACTGTTTTCAGAGACATAGTACAAAATATTCTGTGGGTCTAGAAATATGACTCCAAATGACCAAAACACTGGAACATAAAAGGTTTATAAAGGACTGGCACTCAATGAGTTAATAGACAACTCGCTTAAAAACAAAAAGTAGTAAAGTCCACAGGCTTTACCCTCTGAGGACCATGAATGTGTGTAGAAAACTTTATCCATCCAGTAGTTTCACTTTGGCCTAAAAACAGTAGAAGACTGACCTTTTAAATTTGAATTAGCCATATTGGTCCACCTGCTGTTGACCTTGTACAAGATCATGAACATCATAGTCAAGAAGGAATGAGAAAAACACCACTGCCTTTGTAATTTAATTTATATTTAACAAGGTTTCTTTGACATTCTTCCATCTTAGACAAAAACTGTTGGCCTGTTGGGGTTTAACTGAACCAGTGTGATTGTTTCCACCTCCTCAACAAATACGTTGACCTGCACGTGTCGGCTCTGAGGCTGAGACCTGAAGCAGGCGCTGCAGAGACTACTGCCTCCAGTGTTGTGTTACCAGTGATCACTGGATCCTGGCTGGTGGAGACACCCAACAGGATGTGGTGTGGGGGGTTGCTAAGAGGGTGAACACACACTGTCATGCGTGCACACACACACACACACACACTCTGAGACACTCACGTAGAGTTACAGTACATGCATGTATGTTCAGGTCAGTGGGAGGCTCCTCTCAAAATAACGTGACATTCATTTCATTGATCACTGTGGGGTCAAAGAGTCCAGATAAAGAGGCAGAAATCCAACCTGGACTCTGTTCTCCCATGTTTTAGTGTCTCCTGACTAATGGGGATGACCATTTTTAAAACTGGTCCAGTAATGAGGTAAAACGCTGAAACCAGCAGCCGTTAATGAGCGTGGATAAAACGGTTCGTCCATTTACTGCAAGTTTGTTGGTTCGATCCACGGTTCCTACTGTCTGCATGTCCAAGTGTCCTTGATCGAGACACAGGATCAGTTTGCCCCATTATATTGTAGCCGTCTACTCCCTCAATACTGGACCCATTTGTCCCTGTTATGGACTAAGATAATTCAGTAAACGTCCTGTATTCAAAACTTCAGTCACAATAATAAAGTGTTATCAGAAAAATGCAGGTTCTATATTCAAACTTAAGAGCATTAATCTACTTCCTATATCCAGATACAGTACATGTGGAGTTGCTCTCCTTTCTGTGCTTCAACTGAATGAAAATAACCTTTTAAACATGGGTCTGTATGGAGTACAGGTTAAGACACTACCACAACAATAACCACAAAATATAAACATATTAAGATGCATTTCAGAAGAGGATGGATGATAAAATAATAAACAGTTGAAATTAAAACAAAAAGAAAAATAGATTAAAATAACATGACAGCAATACTTCTAATTGTATTAGAATAAAATACTTTGTCTGTTTAAACCCATAATGAACTATTTGGTTTAATGTTATAAACCAAACCATGTATTTCTTTCCTAAACCTAAATGTAGTGGTGTTTTTACGTGCTGCTGAAAATAAAGTGCGTGACAATGCTGAATTTAAGTGATGACATGATGACATTCAACTACATACAGTATGTGGACGTATATTTCTGTCATATCAGCCAAATAATCAGTGTCAAGTCTTAAAAACTTAAAACCGTCTGCAGCGTCTGTGTGAGCTGAAATAGATATAAGGGTGGGATTTATTGATGGAGATGAGGGATGACGGACTGGACTGGAGTGATGAGGAGGCAACAAGAAGAAATCCTACAGCAGGCCTTAGGATGGAGCTGGAACAACGACCTGGTGATGGTGGGAAGTTTAAGGCAGCTGTGCCGACAGGACAGGTGAAGTGATCAACGCCCACATCAGACAGACAAGAAAGAAGGAAACACAACCAGCAAGGGTAAAAAGTGGGGAAGGTGTTAATAGATTATGAACTGTAATATCATGAAAGATCACTTTTAACATCTGTGCTTACACATGATAATCACTGTCCTTGGATTGCAGTGTCCCCTACACTGGTTTTTAGCATTTTAATAGCTGAAGACAACCTGAAGATGGCAGCACCAGACCTCTCAATGCAACCTGCCACCTGAAGCCGAAGCATCGCTCTTCTCAGCCTGTCGGCGCTGAGAGTGATGCTCTGAGAAAGAGGCCGTGTGAAAGCTCTGCACCACAGTGCTGAGACCAGTAAATCACTGCTGTGTACAGGATATGGTCAAAAAGCATATAATGTATTCACTCCCCTACAATCTACTGGCAGGTCTGTGAGTACATTTAGAAATGCAGGCACACAACCTCCTCTGGAGGTTTCCTCTTAGAAACCCTCCTTCCTGGTGTGTTATTGTGCAACATCTGGCTCCGACTGTGTATTGATCTTGGTCAGGACAAGTGTGTGTGTGTGTGTGTGTGTGTGTGGTGGGGGTTGAAGTGTGAGTTAAGTGCACAGGTCTTTCTTAAGGACCTCTTGTTTGTCCCAGTGAGCATTTACCGTCAAGTGGTGCTCTAACGTTGGAGAGGAGCGAGTGGAGGTCCGGGAGGAGATCAAGCAGCCAGAACCTGAATAATTCATCTGGGCCTCCTCAGAGATGAGAGGTTGTAAAATGCTCGTCTACCTCCTAAAGGTCTTCTGCTTACTCCTTACTTTCTGACTCTCTCTTCCTCTATCTTCTCTCTCTTACTTTCCAGGAACTCTGACCCTGTTTCCTGTCTGCACTTCCTCTGTTTTATCCTCCTCCATCCTCCCTGTTTTTTCTGCCTTTGTGCCCTGGCACCCAGAGTGTTATGCAACTGATATACAGATGATGATGCCCTGTATCTGATGTCTTAATGCAATAATACCTCACCACCCTGCTACCCTCCCTCCTCCACCTCGATGCTCTGCCGTGAAGGGGGCTCTTTGCGGGAAACTCTAGCATACAATCGTATCTGCTCGCATCTCAAGTTTCCTAGTGGCACAGTCCACCGAGGCGAGGCAGCGCGTTCTTAACATCCCAACCTTCAAATTTGCTTTTCACCACCTCATCCTCCCCCCTCTTTCTGGAACTCTTCTCCCCTCTCATGTTTCCCTTTCCTATATTCACCCAACTCATGTTTCATGTTGCAGTGATGCAGAGGAAAATCAGGTGGGAAAAGTGACAGTGAGGAACTGATATCACGCAGTGCAGGTATTTACTTGACCTATTACACGTCCGTGTGGCCAATAAATCTGTCGTATGGGGATGTAAATGTTGGGTTGTTTCTGTACTACCAGTGATTTGGGAATTTTGCCTCGATAAAGCTTTCCTCCTCTGCTAATTGATTCAATGCAAAACATGTGGGCTTGCTCAGGAACAGCTGCTAGTCTTCTTTTGCAGAAAAGAAAATACCTCACTGGCAGTTTCATGCCAAATGCCTCAACATCAAAATAGTGATTTGAATTCATGCATGTAAAGATGGCAGTAATGACACCGTGTGTCTGAATGTTGTTAATGTGGTTTCGCTGATTATCAACAGTTCTGGGAAAGCAACTTGAAACACTAAATCAAATATTCATGACTCAGTGAGCAAAGTAAAACTCACACATCACTAATCACTCAAAAGTAGAAGCATTAGTTTCCTTGTTTTGCTGTACTCCATCACCCCTACACATTATATTCTCTATTAAATGTGCAGAGATATGGTCTAACAAGCCAGTTTAAAGGTTACAGACCATGAACAAGTCACCAGTTTGGGTGGTACTAACAATACAGTGTTATAGAACCTGTAAAGAGCTGCCAAACAGGCAGAGGATTCAGTAAGTACCTGTCCTCCAGGCCCTGTAACATGCAACATGAGTCATCAACCACAACTGAAGGGAAAAGTGTTCATAGAGGCTCCAAATGGCCATAAGACGGGACCAAAAGCCTGTCGTCACAGGAAGGGGCAAGACTCAATGAATCCTACAAATGGGGTAGTTGTGCGTGATTTTGGACAATTTATCCTTAAAGGCACTCTTGGGTTTTGGATGTGAAAATAGAAAAAAAGGGGGTGGAAGTATGAAAAGGCTCAGTTAAAATCCAGCCTTCACTCTTGCTGCCGATCACTGCATGAAGCAGAAGTACGCTGGATGTCCAGGATGAGCCTGAGCACATCATCCACCTCCTGGTAAACCAGCAAACAAGCTGCCTAAAGACACTCTTCGCCTATCTTCAGTTCAAACGTAGATGCTTTCTGTTGATCACCAAGCCTGCTGTCACTCGTTCTGCCCACAAAAAAAGAGGTTTCTCCCCTTTATCGCCGTGTTGCAGAGACAGACTGCAGATGATGTAATGAAGTCAACAATGCACCGAGGCCAGTGTGGATTATAAATCTAAATTCAGTGGCTGAACACAGTACCGACACATTACGTCACCCCTCGTGCGCTGTTATTCATTTCTTGCAGTGTAATTGAAGCAGCCACAGATGATGTCATCTAAACACAGGACTTCCATTCAGAAGTTATTTTGTTGCTTCCGTACATGACCGGGCAGACCAGTCCCATCACCATAACTCTAATAAATGGACTGGGTATGGCGAGCTGAGAGAGTACTTGGCCTCCGCCGAGGAGATTGGCAGGTGTTTGATATTCACGTCTCAGTCTGAATTATAGACTACGAGACTTGGACGCCATCAGGAAGAAGGGATGAGTCATCTTGGACAGACAGTGACGGAGGTTAATACCTCTAACCCATCCGCTCATAAGATTAATGACCTATCAGACTGTTTATTGACACAAACAAAACGACTCCTCCTTATTTATGCCAGGGGCATCGCTCTCTCGCTTTCTCTCTTTGTCCCTGTGTAATGTCTCTCGCCCTGTCTCTCTGTCCCCCTCTCTCTCTGTTGTGGCGCCCAAGGTTAGAGAGGCACAATGAAAAAGAGCGGCGAGTCAGAAGAGAGGGGGTGAGGGGGGTCTAAACAAATCTCCGTCCTGCCAGGATGTCCTCCTGCCAAGGTTTGTCCCAGGCTGGAGAGGCTGGAGGAAGGCGGGGCCGCTGGGCGGGGAGGTGGGGCGTGATGGGGAATGACGTGATCCCCTTTATCCCGGCCAATAACGCAGAGTGGCCGGTGAGATCCGGATCCGTACGTGCCGTCAAATTCAATAAGGTAGTGCTTTAATGTTTTCTTTTAATCAACCAAATTGCATTACACACTGACTCCTTTGCAAGGCTCCACGGTGAGGAGGAAGTGGGGGGAGAGGCTGGACGCATAGTTATTCCCAATATCTACAGGAATTTGGACAACCTTGCGTCATATGTGTGTCGCAGGTTTTTTCGACTGTACAAACCCTCCTGGTTCCCCTTCAGTGAGAGGAAGCAGGGGACATGAATTCAGGGTCGGACTGGGGACAGACAAGGTGTGCAGACAGACGACGTCATCCTGGTAACGAATGCCAGCTCAACTTTTAGAGCGCCGGCTGCTTTGGAGGCAGAGCACTCTCCCTCTCTTATCATGAGCGATGCCCTCACCAGTGCCTTCCTCACTGCTCTCCTCCTCAACCTCACTGACATCACCCCCCCCACCACCACATGACTCACCCTTTAGCGAAGATAAACTCCTTTAAACATCATCAAAACTTCCTTTCTCTTCTCCGACGCTGGAAGGAAGGAGGCAGCGGCATGTCTGGTAATCACCAGCCCACTGTCCACAGTCCACTAGTGGGGTTTTCATTCTGATTGGGGTTTTACAGTTGAACGTCTCATTCCACCTTGAATCAGGCAGCGCTGTCACGGCCTGAAGGATTACGGCCCGCTGTCGGCCGCTCATCCGTGGACAGATGAAACTTCACAGAGGGCTGTAATCCGCCGAAGAAGGCTGGCTTTGCTGCTCAGCTGCCTCGGCCGCAACTTTAAAGCCAGCTGACATTTAACATAATGATCGGTCAGAGTGGCCGAGCGTTTACACACGGGAAAGGTTTCCCGGACACAATTAGACCACAGTCCTCCTCGCATGGGCTAAAAATGAATCACAATACACAATACCATACTGTAGTCCCTCTATCCACCTAATGGCAAACTGTGAGTGGAGTGACTGGAAGAAAAGCCTCAGTCTCAGCTGTGATATTACCGTGGTTTATCCACAGAGCTTGAGAAGATGACCACAGTTACAATCTACTGTGCTGTGTATAGTCTGGAACACAGGCTGCATTTTGGTTTCAGCAATCCATCCTGGTATGAGTCATTTACGGGATGCTATTAGAGAGAGGGGTTACCCACGTTTTCCGATGCTGAAACAACACAGTGAATCCTCTTTCCATCTTATCAACTTTAAATATTTCATGTTCAACTGTCAGTCAAACCACAACAAAAACACACGTTTCCATTCTCATTATGCCCCAAACACTCGTTTGGGTGAAATATCGGTGAATTAACTGCTTTCTCACAAGTCACGCTCGCCTGTGGCTTTTTCATTGGCCAGGATGCCTGCTTAGTGTTGAAGCAGCCAATGCTTGAGCTCTGATGAGGCAGGACTCATAAACCAGCAGGAATGGGAGGCATTTGAGGAGGCAGTTCATTGAACAATGTTGAACTGAGCATTAAGTCGTCTTCATGTCATATGGGATGGATTCTTAAAGACTGGAAAAACTCATATGAATGTTCATGTCGTCATGACAACACAGTTAGGGTTAGGGTTAAAAACAGCGATGATGTAGCTCAGTGCCCGTTGAATTTGTGTTTTAAATCCCTTGAATGACAGACTTTGATTGATGTGAGGCATCCATGCCAAGTCAAACTGTATGTATACACGACAAGTTTCTCTTCACAATGCCTAGATATGTATTTTGCAGTGGTGGGAATTGGCAGGGAGCTCACAATACGATACTACTAGTGATATTGTGATATTGTGATATATTGTGATATTCTACAAAGATCAGTGAGAAATTTAAAATGCAGCCTAAAAAGTTATGTGTATATATAAATATATATGTACATGTACTTATACCTACATACACACACACACAAACATGTTGGTTTAAGTCATCTTTGGGGTATTTAAGCATTTTTACCTTCCCTTTGGGACAAACTTTGATTTCACAATCAACTGGTCTTAAGCCGAGTGTGTGACCCCAATGTGGATATAAGGCAGACCACACACACACACACACACACACACAGGTATCATCATTTCTTCAGGTATACATTGATGCTACCAGACTATTGCTGAATAAATGTCAACAAAAGAACAGAAGGGCTTAGTTTTAGGGTCGAGAAGATTTACAAGAGTCACAACTTAAGTGCAAAAGTAAAAAAAAAAATCACTCTGTCTTTTGAGAGTCTGCACACAAAAATCCCAATAAATCTCAACTGTGATCAAATCTCTGACAAACTACCACAGAAATGTCTGAAAGAAGAAACTGAGTAAAGAAAGGAGAGTTACTCTTTGTTGCACACCAATGAAACTATCTTTTTTTGTAGAAATTCAATCTTTTGGCCTGCAGTGTACATATTGGAGCTTTGTGTAAAAATTGAAGGTCTTAAGGTCATAATTAAGACTTGAACACTAAAAGACTCAAACTAGGAATTATGATAAATCCAATATGAGTTTTATGGACATTTTGTTTCCGTGCAGCCTGAGAAATTTGAGCTGTTTTCATGTTTGTACATGAACAGTGAATATAGTGGCAGATATAAATGAAATTAGATAGCACATGTGACCTGTGGAGCTGTGTGTCAGTAAGTGTTGAGACACTGAAAAAAGCAGAAACAACAACAACAACAACACGCCGCATGGCTCATGTTGAACTTGGCCCCTGAGGTCCATGACTTCAGCTGCAAAGTCACTTTGACTCAGTGAATCAGGAGTCAGGTAACGGGATCGGGCTTCATTAGGTGACTTCAGCCGAGCTGGCAGACAGCCAGGTGAGCTGGACGCACAAATGGACATTGATTTTTCAATAAGGGCCCTGAAGCTGTCAGCCAACCAGGCTATGCTGATATCTTCTCCACGGGGACGGCCTTCTCCCGATGCCTGACTGGCACCCGACCACAGGCCACCACAGCGGCATCCACTTCATCCCCAGCTCCACACATCACACTGGTGTTAATAGGTGTTATTCATGAGGCTGCCTGCTCTAACAATGACTTGTTTTCCTAAGGTTGACAGGTGTGTGTGTGTGTTCCAGTATTTACCCTTCAGTTGTTGTTTCAAATGTCTTGTATTACACAGAAAAATCACTCATTTTACAAATTGGTCCAAGGTCTCAGTGGGGTGAAAGAGGTTACCATCATGTTTTCCAGTCAGGTCATCCATATTTATCCAGTTTGGTTCCCCTTTTGACCAAGGCCTAAAGAGGCCCAACACCCGTAATGGTTTCCATCCATCAAGCCTGCCCTCGGCCTCATAGAGTGCCCTCACCCTGAACCCCACAGCCAGCAGGGCACCATGCAGTGAAGGAGCACCCACTGTGTGACCCCTGGAAATGTTAGATGTAAGACAGTCTGGATGCAAGGAGGACAGCAGGAATGAAAGGGAGAACAGGAAGAAAACATCCTGTTTAGCAATAAAGATAGAGACGGGAACTGATTATGACATGGTCATAACTCTTCTGTTGGAGAATCACCCGCAAAGCTGGAGATTACACACAATGACATGAGATGGTTTCTTTACCCAGAGAGGCCTGAGATAACCATTTCCAAACAAATGCAAAGTGTGACTCCAGGGAACAAAGTCATGATTGGTCGGACCGACTCCCGCTGGTATCCTCAGATTCACCCTGCTGACATGAAATCTCAAGCAAAACTGCTCCACCTTTATGAAAAAAACAAGGAAATATCATCAACTAATCACTTTGGCTGCATGAATCTAGACTAAGTGATTGTTTTCTTCTGAAATGAATGATTCAACCTAAAGTAACAACATTGTCTGTTAGATGCATTATGATATTCAGCCAAAAAGGGGCTCTCAATGCAAGCCTCAGTCCAGCTTGTTGGGTTTGTTTTCCACAAAAATGAGTTCCTATTAAATGTCCAGCAGTTTATACAGTGAAGGACATAATAAATCTTTCCCTTCGACAGATCCGTCCAGGTGAGCGGCACTTCATTTAGGAAATGAGCATCCCTGTAACAACAACTGGCTGCTAATAAAACCTCCAGTTTGAACTGGATATCTGGGCTGTAAAAGAATCACCTGCATGCTTTTGGACCTACGTTACCCTCGTGCATCAATCAAGCCGCAGTTTAGCGCTCAAACTGGCCAGATTTAGATTTTTCTTTGAGCTTTATTGGAATTTGATTTGCCAAGACAAAGTTAAAGCCATTAATCTTGCTCTCCCCACGCGTCCCTTCCAATAAACCCACGTAAATGTCTCTTTGCTCTTAAACCTCTACAGTGAACGAGTGTGTAGGTATTTGATGACAAAGTTCTGCGCTCCAATTAAATAGCTGCTGTCAGAGTCAAACACTGAATGAAAGTGCGGCAGACGTTTGAAAACCGCAGCGGTAATCACTTTCACAGTTCTCAGGCTTCCTGCAAGTACGCCACAGAAATGGATCGCTACTGTGTGAATATTTCCTGCTGAAATAAAATCAACAATATTCCAAATATCTCACAGCGATTCAAAAACATTGAGCCCGTCATCGAGTGAAGTTACTCTTATTTGCATGCATAAGAGAAGAGATAAATCATACTTCCTGGCTGTGTTGTGTTGACTTCATGTCTATGGGAACTGGCTCTGCTTCGTCATCTTTCCTCAGTAGTTTCTCATTGTATCTTGAACATGTAGACCTCATCCACATCTGTCAGCATCTATTACCCAAGGCTTTCCCCTGCATCTACAGCACTGCCACCCCCACCGCTGTGACGAACACATGCACCCACCCGTTGTCCCAGCGTGCCGGGCCGAGCGTCCGCCACACAAGTCGCAAGTGGAAGTGCAGCGAATCAAGAGTCCGCTGGATCGCTCTGCCACTATCCTCCTCGTCTCTGTCTTATTAGCCGCACATTTCTCAAACTAATGTTCCCAAACTGTCTAGATTCTTGCAGCAATTAAAGCGTTTCTCTTATTCCCCTTCCTTTCTTCTTTGTCCTTTTGGCAAGAGACGTGACCATGTTGGTCAGGTCGTCTCAGTGTTCCTGGGCCAAAGCTGACACAACCAATCGGAGGAGGCGACCATGATCTGACAAATAAAAGGAACAGAGGATTACAGCTAGGAGGACGTCTGGGGTTCGAGGAGCAGTGAGAATCACACAGGGCGTGCCATTGTTTCTCAACCACCGATCCTTTTTGGCAGCTGTCGGCTCTTTTCTTTCCTAAACCCAAAGAGCCGTCCTGTTCTGGCAAAAGCCTCATAAAGGAGACATAGAGAGGCTGCAGTGAAAATAAGAAGCATTTGTGTGGCTTGAGGGCTGTTGGCGTGTTGCATTGAACTGGAATATAAACCCTCTTCTGGGGTGAAAGGGTGACGGCGAGGGGAGGAGAGCTCTGACGTGTGCTGAGGATGCTCTCTGTCAAAATGATGAGTCACTCTACAAATGTACTCCACGATGAGAATGTGTGAGATTATATGAAGATGATAGGCTGGTTGCCGTTTCAGTCCTTTCTATTTCAACATGCTGGGGTCTCTGGGAGTCCGGAGGAGAACTTGTTTCCATTGGCTTCATATTCCAAAAACTGGCCAGACAGGATACAGAAAATGATACCGAATGACAGCACATTTTCCACTGCGCCTCTGCTTTGGGTGTTTTGTGCTAAAGTGGTCGGTGGAATTGTTCTCCTTTATTTCAACTCAACTCTTGCTGTTTCTTCACTCCCTGTAGCTCCTTTCAGATGTTTCACAAGTGATGGTAACTCAGTTATTCACACAAAAGTTGAAATGTTCATTTTACTGTGTTGGACCAATCAACTGAACGTTGAAACGTGACGTGTTTGACTCACTGACGGTGCTCCATCACTCAACGATCATCTGCTTTGCTGACAGAAAAGGAAATTACTCACTTGATTCTGTGTTTGGGTTTGGTTTGATCCACCAAACTACCCAGAATGGTTCATTGCTGCATGCCATACTATAAAAAGCCAGCATTCTCCATTTTTGATGATTTGGGTTTAGGAGATTTACGACAGCAAGGTAAATTTGGTCTCGGGGCCACAAAAATAGATGTTAGAAGGTAGTTACGGGGTAAAACATTTTATTTAGTGAAAAGATTTGTTTCTTGTGATTCAATTTAACATGATGCACGCTCATTGTTGCGATTTAAAAAATTGTAAAATTTAACCAAATGGTTGCACAAAACAGGGGTTTTATATAGAGCTACAGGGATCACAGGAATGACCCCATCGATGCCCCATAAAACCACAACATATTACTTATTCACTTCACTTTATGTGTGGAGTCTATTAACAAGATTTAAGAGGGCACTTTGGTTTCTATCAAGGTGAATAAGTGCTTTCCTCTAAAACAAGAAAACAGCCACAGTACATGACGTCTCCTTCTGTAAATATCCTGTCATATTTGAATAATAAAATCTGCCATCTCTCCATCTCAACTCATAAATTCATCAGTTCCTGTGCAGTAGAGGATTTGCAAAAAACAATTTAACTGAATACCCAAACTATTCCTTTTCACAGCGCCATGTTTTAAGCCAAAGTGTGCATATCATGCGGTACCGATTGAGACAAATAATAGGACGTGGATGAGACTACTGGCCGACCTCTATGCAGTGAAAGCAATGGTGTAATGGAGAAACAAGGCACTTTATCATTGAAAGTGAGGGGCAGGACAGAGGGAGACATAGGGTGATGGAGACAGCCAGTGTTGTACTCCTTTTAATATCATTAACTGCATGTCCATTTTCATTTGTGTGTCCTGTGTGACGGAGGGCAAACACAAATTTATCTGACAGAGCTGGACAATGTCAGATCCATCCACATGAGGGTGGATACTTTGGACAGGATCTGCTCATTATACATTACTTTAATGACCATCGCATGCTTCCAAACATCGTTACCAAACCCTGCACAAATCCTACTAATTTGTACTAGCCAGGTGCACCGAGGGCACAGCGGGGCAAATATAAAATATATCTGGCAATGGAGGCTTTAGAGCGCGTCCAGGTTGGAAAGTCCTACTAAGCATTCCCACCTCCGGTTCAGGTCAATAAAGTTAATCATAAAAAAGTTATTCAATTTAGAGGTTTCAGCGTTTGGTTTCCATTTCTATTTCTCGTGGGAAACGCTTGTGTTCAAAAAGTGAAACGCATGCTGCTTTTGTTTGATCCTCAGATGTAAATTGTCTAAATGATGTTGTTGAACGGGGCTTTTTAACAGACCATCAGAGGACACTGAACACACAGCAGTATCAGCTCTGAAAGGGGCTGTGGGTGGCTGATGACTCTAAATCCACGTCGAGAGAGTGAGAGCTTAATGTTCGTAATTAAGACGGAGTTGAACGTGATTCCTGCAGCAGCACAGCATGCTGCGCTAATGTAACAGAGCGCTCATCAACTCCACGCCACAGAAACCAATATAAAAAACATCTGGTTCAACATCTCCCACTTCCCAGTGCGACATGCTCGAGTGGATTGTGGCACTGTGACCTCGACGGTGTTGCGTTTTTATTCGTCTTCGGTGGCTGCATTCGTGCCAGTGCCTCTGAGGCAAAATTATGACCGTAGAGGTTTGCTATTGTTCTGTTATGACTGCTAACCATGACTCTGTTCACAGTCAGACAGTCAGAAATGTGGTAATCCTCATTATACTATTACTGGCTGGGGGGTGAGGTCTATCAGGGCCATGTTTCAGGAATTTCCGTGCGATGACTGAACGAGCGCTAATTAGCAGGCATCAACAGAAAATATGTAAAAGTATTCTGTCATATCTAAAATAAAAGTGACTGACAGTCTAGTGGCCATAGTGGTGATCCTTTTGACTTGTTAAAATAGGAATAGCATTGATTACCAAAGGCTCTGATTAGAGCGATAAACTGTCTGTGGTATTGCAATGAAAAAATCTCCAATCTTAACTCTTTGAGTGCCAGCTCTTTTTCTTTGTCCATTTTGAGTCCCACAGAATATTTTCTACTATGTCCCTGAAAACAGTGAATAGCTCAAATGAAAGAAGAGACTCTCTATTTCATCATGAAAAAAAATGTTTGTTTTTACCTTGTTCCATTCTTGTTTTATCAGAGGTAGAGTAGAGGACACTTTCACCAAAATCAACACTTTTTGCAGAAAAAAACACTTTGATGTATTGATACGTCAATGACACTCAAAGAGTTAATGTGATAGGCCGAAGTGTCAAAGATGAACCAAGGTAAGCTGAAATTTGATGCCATTCTCCTCTGCTTTGTTCATGCTGACCTATTCAACACTTCCTGTTGAGTTTGCATGAAATCAGCAAGTTAGGTAACAAATACGAGCAGACTCATTAAAACTGAAAATACATACTTATAATCTAATAATTGCTCCTATTGCAAGTGCAAATAAAAAAAATTAAAATTAGGAAGCAGTGGCATCAACAACTTGACATTTCCTTCAGGAGCGCTTGAAATGATGTCATCTGCTGCAGAAGAGCCCTGGGTGTGCTCTGTAGTTTCTGGGAGTTTCAGACGTGACGTCTCTTCCCTTCCCTCAGCCCAGACGAGACGCAAATGCCCAAAGCTGCCTGATCACATGAGTAAGAGACTTATGGTGGAGCACCTCTTCCATTATTGCCTCTGCCTCAGAGGAAGCGTCCTCGTAGATCACCTTTAGTGCCTTGCTTACATTTTATCCTCCTCATAAACAATTTCTAAAGGTAGGAGGACAAGAGCCGTGCAGGAAGCTGCAGTCACACCTCTATTATTCCCAAGTAACTTCTTATTAAAGTCATTTATAATTCTCACATCCTTCTGACATGCTTTATTTCACTTAGAGAACACAATAAATTCTTCTCAGACCATCATTTCACAATAGATTATGGATAAATCAAACGCAGAAGAGACTGAGTGGGTGAAATCGAGGGAAACACAAGTTTGGCCTCTGGGTATTGTTACACATTCTCGTTGGTTTTGCGGCGCTATCTTTAATATTTTCACATGCTTCTCCCGGATCTGGGTCCAAGCAGTCAGTCTGGACCAAATGCTAAGCAGGAGGAGTCACTGGGAAACACAAATATTATTTCACAGAAATCCAATATGTGGGTACAAGTATGACAGCGAATAATTTGGCCACCACCCACAGAGCGACGCCCGCTAGCTGTAAAACCTTCCCCTCTGTGTGGATGAGCTCACAGCTCGGACCTCTCCTCAGGCCAGGGTCTCCAGCCAGGGTCCAGTAAGTCACCCCAGAACTCCATTCGTCCTCCTTGCTCTTTTGGAAGCACACAGTTAATGCCGTCCGGACGAGGGTGTGTCGGTTGAACACTGCACTACCGTAGGTGTGTCCAGATTAGCGTGGGCTGCGGCCTGGCGCCTCCATTGTTCCTCGTTGTTATTTCAGAACCGAAAATTTAGGAAAAAACAACACATGCAGGATGGTTTTCGCTGGCCAGGCCATCAGTGAGGGTCGTGTGAGCTCTGGTGCAGAGGTCGGTTTTGTCGTCATGTGGCCTCAGACTTCCGGTAGTTTCTAGCACAGCCTGCACGAAGATAGCCGCAGCGCTTTCTGCTGTGTCATAGCCCTTTGCCAGGCATAATTACAATGTCAGTCTGTTTAAAAAGCAGTCTTACGGGAACGAGAGGGCCCCATTACTGCATCAAGACCATGCGCTAGGGGCCGAGGGGCCATAAAACACTCATCTGTTACCAGCAGTAAAAGACGCAGCACAGCCAAAAAAATGGCACTCTGACAACATAGTATTTAGTGCAATAATAATCACACCCCCTTTTTGCTTTTATAGCATGTAAGCTTGATTGATTCATTGGCTTGAGGAGGGAACACATGGAAATGTGCTTGTGACAGTGTGTGTGACCGTGGCAGCAGCCAAATCTGTCTTAAGTTAAGAAACGTGGAAGGTAAGAGGCTTTACATTGACTCATATATTGCTCTTTATGTTGTGATTGTGATTACTGTGTTTGAGTGAAAAAAAAGTTTCTCCCAGGGGAACATCTCGATGGCGGACATGGCTGTTGGGCACTTTATGGTCACATATGAACACCTGTATGAATAAATCTTGTAGCTTTCCAATAACAGCAGGATCTGACCAGGCGCCCTGCCTCTTGTCTTTCATCATGATTTGTCACCATTTCACCATATTATTCTGTTTAATAACTGACATTATTAATAGAAGAAAAGTCCACAGGTACAATGATGCAGCTTAAATTTTCCTCTTCCACCAGTTTCTGCACAGGCCAAAAAGACTAACGTGAAGCAAATGGGCTGTATTTATACAGCGCTTTTCTACCTTATCAGACAAAGTGCTTTACAATTTGCCACCCATTCAATCATCTTTGGGTTCAGTGTCTTGCTCAAGGACACTTCAATATGCAGAGACTGAACTGCTAAGGACAACTGAGCCACCACAGTGAGGTCAAGCTAATGACAATAAAAGACATATTTTAATTTCCTAATGACAAGAGCATGTAAGAGTGGACAGCTGTAACCAACACAGCTGGAGGCCAAAACAGCTATCATCTTTCAGCCTGGATATGATGCAAATATGATAAGTATAGAAGAGTTTGAGGTTGCTACATGTGCATTTCCTTCACAAAGAAGTCTGTTGGAGGACGACAAAATGTTGGCATTGTGTCCAAAGTCTAAAATTCACTCTGCTTTCGGCTCTGTTTTGGTCTCCACCCTGTCCTGAGGGAAAGCGTGATCTGTTCTCTAGTTGCTAAATGCTCCATTATATTCACCATGTAGTCGCTGACTGCCGTTTGGTGCTGGGAAAGTAGTGTCACCGAGTTTATCTGAGCTTATTCACTGTAAAATTCTGCCTGCTGCTGCAGGAAGAGCAATGCTGACAGGAGCAGTGAGTCGGGCTGCAAAACAAAACGATAAATTAAAAGAAATTAAAAGCTGAGGAGGACTGCAGAGTGGTGGTTTTCTGAGGATACATCACCATGAGAGAATCCATTCACCTTATGTATAGTCATACATATTCACTGTTTATATGAAAATACAGATTATAACAACTTAGAGGTCAGAATTACAGCGGCCTTATGCAAATCAAAAAGAAGGATTAAGGATAGGCATGGAATGATCTGGTGGAGGTTAATCAGCTGTTAAAGAATAAAAAGCAGGTCATTAGCATTGCATACAGTAGAAACTCTTGTTATGAGTTGAGAAGTGAACCTGGGTCACTGCAGTTAAAGGCAAAAAGTCCACAGCCCACCACCAGCCCGACCACAGCGGCCTTACTTTCCACTGTCAAACCGCTGCCTCTTTCTAGTCACGTCTCCTTCATGTAATCCTTTTGTGGTGGGAAAATGTATTTCTCACTTGTACAGTTTAAGATGTTGTGCTTTTTCCGCCAAATTTCAGGACACCACACTCGCAGGATTGTCGCAGGATTTATCGCTCATTGGAAATGATAACAGTGCGTATGCTGTTGATGGACTAAAATAGACTGGGATTTTCCCCTGCGATAAAAATAAAAGCAAGGCTGAATTTATTATGTAACGTGTGTCGTCTCAGAGGTAGACATCCAAAAAGCCTTTCCTGTCAATCGTGTGGAATATCGCCAAGCGTGTCTTTGTTAACAACCACATGGAACTGTGTCTAAAGTCCAGGCGCTTCCTTATGATTGTAATTGCCACGAATGGAGATAAAATGCTATTATGTCTCCATTCGTGTCATTTTCAATCATGAGGAAGAGCCATAACTGTGGAAAGATATGACTGTGTCTGGTTTCAAAGTAAGCAGTGGTAAGATGATAATAATGGACAAAAGCAACAGCAAATATCTGTGAGCCTCACACAGGACTTCACTTTGACAACTTAAATATATCATTTCTAGCGTACAATCAGATAGGGCATTGCACCGAAATTAAATAATGACAGACAATGCAGAAGTTATTACTTGTTGAAATATAATAGTCTGAGAACTTTATAGAATTCAATCCTCTGTTCAATGTTAAAATCATAAAACTCAGCGGCCAAGATTGCCTGTCGATAGCCATATTCACTCCAGTCAGAGTAAACATGGCTTTGACACGGCGTATCAGACGGAGATTTTATCATCGTCGAACACACACGGAAAGCTCCGACACATCTGACCTCATGTGATCTTTGGTTCACACGAAAACACCCCACAACGCTGCGATCAGGGCAAAAGTCCAGAGGGCCTGAACCAATAACAGATGGACGAGATCCAAAAATCCTGGACTGTTGTAGAATAAGAAGTTCTTGGCTCCATCCTAGCAAAGGTTTTGGCTGGAGGCCCGTCTTCAGTGTCTTGACTGGGTGCCATTGGAGCAGGCCACAGCAGAAAAACAGGTCAATACTCACTGTTAATGCCACGATTGGATGGTTTGTGGTCTGACCGTTTGGAAGACTGAGCAAAATAACATTTTACTGGGGTTCATAAACCTCTTGTGGATGTTCGACGGCTCCTCTGTAAATCCTAAAGTGTTGAAGGCGAGACGTTAAAGTAAAAGCTACAGGGATGACAAAATGTATATTAAACCCCAGTACCTCTGGTGTTATGCAGGCAACATAAAAAGCCAGTAAAAACTGACGAGTGGTGAATGAGAATCACTTAGAGTTGACGCGGTTCGCTACAGTTTGGTGCAGATAGATAAAAAAAAAAAAAGTTTTATCTCTCTGTCAATAAATTTAAGATAAAATCTGAGCTTGGAACTCACTTCAGTGTAGTTTCTAATTAATATAATTGATTAGTGCTAAAACTAACATTTATTTTACTGTCAAAATTAAATCTAATGAATATTTTCTTGAATACTCAGGGTTCTTGCACTATTTTAAAAGTCAAATTTAATACTTTAAAAGACCTCGACAAATATAATTCATGACCAAAATGTCATAACAATTTCTTTGGTAGAAAATTTATTGTAGGACCTGACCAATATGGACTTTTTGAGGCCGATGCTGATATTGATATTTAGCAGGAAAAAAAATCCAATGACCGATTAATCTCCGATGACAATATCTCCTGATTTTTTTCATCCCTTTAACACTTGCAACAATGATGTAAACTGAAGGCACAACACTTCACTTTTTTTCTACAACTTCAATTTCACAACTTTCAAAAACAAAGAAGTGACAAAATAACGTGTAAATCTATGAACTCTGTGTTTTCTTATTAGCATTAAATGCACCATCTGAAAATGTAATACCTACAGCAAATGTTTTAGACAATTTAAGACCTTAATTACCCGGATTTTAATTTAAAACATTTTAAGACTCTTTAAGGAACTGCAGGAACCCTGTTTCTTGTCTGTGAAAAAATTAGAGTGCAAAGTGAAATCTTCAAGCAACAGTTCAAAACCCAAATATATTTACAGTGACATGAAAGAAGAAGTAGACACAGTCACCATGACGTCATCCATTGCAGAGTGACGTTTTGAACAAAACAAAGAGAATCTGGAGAAAAAGTGGTGATTTTGGTGAAAGTGTCCTCTACTCTACCTCTGATCAAACAAGAATGGAACAAGGTAAAAACACACATTTTTTTTCATGATGAAACAGAGAGTCTCTTCTTTCATTTGAGCTACTCACTGTTTTCAGAGACATAGTACAAAATATTCTGTGGGTCTAGAAATATGACTCAAAATGGACAAAAACACTGAAACAAGACACTTCCTGTTTTAAAAATGCTGGAACTCAATGAGTTAATTACACTGTTTGCAGCAGCAGCCTGCTGAATAAAAGTCTGCATCATGATATCAGTTCAAAGGGGTTTGCTTTAGTAGCTCGTTCCTTGTGTTTTTTGATTAGTCCCCTGTTTGTTCTCTTCCTGTAGGTGTGTGTTCGTCTCCCTCCATCTCCCTCCTGCAGCTAATCAACCTCCACACCTGAGACTCATCATTCATCAAGCTGCTGCAGTATATCTACTGCAGGACCTGGAGAACGTGTTACAGCTGCACCTCATGGTTTCATGCACTTTGAGTCGTTTGGAGCTACTTGTGCTTCAGGTCCACCCTGCTCCACCACAACCCCTCAAACCTCACCGCTCAAACTAAAAGCTACCTTCAAGTGTTTGTAAGGCTCTGACTGAGTTCTGCTCTTAAGATCGAAAGGTTTACTCTTAACAACGAGCTGCAACAGCCACACAGGCAGCCAACCAGCTGGAGGCTGATTCTGCATCATTATACAAACTACAGGATAATACAAAACCTGTTGTGGTCAAATACAAACTTTGATCTCCAGTGTAAAGTGTGTTAAATCGCTGAGGCTGCTGTGTTTGTTAGAAAAAAGGGAAACAAACTCTAAACTGTCAGTCACCAGACGTAATGAGAAACACCCACCAGAGGTTTGAAGCTTCAATACTTTATTCCACAAATATGTCCAGAAACGTTTTTCAAGATGGGAAAAGTATGCACATAGCTGAAGAAGTATCATCATAGATCGATTTCAGTTTGACTTTAAATGCACATTAAAATGTGTGTGACGTATTTGCTGCTGTTTTAGTGTCCTTGGTGCTGCGGTCAAGGCATCTATTCCTACACCAGAGACAAGGAAAAAAAAATTATAAATACATGAGAAAGCAAATTCATTAGGACTCCTACTGATGCCAGTAGGAAAATGAAGATTTCATTGATGTTATTGAAGGGTGACTCATCTGATGAGCTGCAGTCTCTTCTGACAGGGAAGCCAGCAGACCAAAACACATCTGTGTATTACATCCAGTAAGTGGTGCATCATCTGATTTGATGTGATTTAAGCAAGTGCTTCCCCTTGAGAAGACAGAAATTATCCTAATGTCTTGTATACTAACAATGAACTAATGGTAGCTTGGAGTTGATCAAAAGCCAGCTCAACGTGGACGTTCTGAGGTCACGTTGAAAGTGGAGGATGGTTATCATTATGCTTGATATGGAGGCACTGAGGTACACATAATAACCACAAAAAACATTCTCCGGGTTATTAAAGTTCACAGCTGCATCTGTATGAAATCATGGTGTCTATCTGTGTGAGCATATGTACCAGCTCAGAGCTGTTTATTTTCTGAATTCTGTCCTGGTCAGATCATCCTTTTTTCTGCCCTGAACCATTTATCTGTGTCATGTTGTGAGGGAAAGGCATTTTCATTTTTAAGTCGCAGATAACACCTGCTGCTGCTTTAGGTGAAAGTAACACAAGTTAACACGCACATGTGGAATTTCACCCTATGGTGGTCGGAAAGATGATCCTCTGGGAAGAGTGGTGAGCTCCAGAGCCAGATCCCTGCTGTGACCAATATATAACCCAGTACGAGTCATCCCGCCACGACCCCACAGATACGATGACCTTCTTCATCGTACTGTAGCAGCTTCAGTTGGGCCCCAGCTAGAGAGAGTTTGCATCCACCCTCTGTGATCGTCTTCAGATGTTCGTCCTCTCCCTTTGGGAGAGCCAGAGGGCAGAGCAGGAGAATCAGTCATCCATCGAAGGCCCAGTGTTTCATCTTCTGCACAGCTTCCTGAACTAATGCCACTGATCTGATTTCTAAGGTAGAGATTTCAGCGCTGCCTTGTTCATCCAGCAACTTTGAATTATTGCAAACGGGGTGTGTGAGCGTGAAATGGTTGGGCTTTCATCATGACATGACAATGAACAATCAGGAAGACTGATGTAATGATAATCACTCAGCTTTTGATGAACGGCACCATCGCTCTCCGCTCACCACAAACTGTTATTCCAGAAATTATGCCGAACCACAGCCTGATTCTTCCTCCCCTCGTCCCGTCCAGCATGGCTGAAGTAACCCACAGGGACGATGAGGATAGTCTGGCTGACCCTTACCTCAGAGAAAACCCCCTGAAGGTGCCAGAAGCTCCCCAAAGGCACAGATCACATAAAGGGCACAGAGCTGCTGAAAGTAAACAAATTAGCAGTTGGCGTTGTACGTTGTAGGTTTGTGGAATTTCCTTAGAGTTGGAAAAACACATGACCACAGGTATAAAAGCCTCCTGGATGCAAGAAGATGTGGTGTATATATCTGTCCATAAAAAGGACAAACTGTCCACACCCACAGCTCGTACATATAAGAGACATGAGAAGGAGAAGACTGCTAGCATGAACGGTTTCAAAAGACCTCAGCTTTCAAAGTTGAGATTCTGAGAGTAAAAAATCTGACACGTAGAAGTCCACATACAGTACATAGTGTTCCTGTTACACTACAAGGATCATAAAAAATGTAGAATCTATCAAAATTATTGTTCAGCCAAAGTCAAAGATCAAAAAATCTGCAAACAATGATGACATTTCTGACTGACCATTTCAGTGTTTGCTATGAAAGGATTTGACGTTCAGATCAACAGGAAATGATGATGATGATGACACACTAGTACTCTCACACCCTGCTGGAATATTTACAGTATCCCACATACAGTGCTGTCTGCGCCAATTCTCAATTCCCATTTCTGGAAAACAGGCAGACAAAGAGAAAGCACAGAGGAGTGGATAAAATAACATTTGCATACTACACAAACGTGATTTCCTGGTTCTGCTCGTCAGGAGACTGCTGGAGGAAGATGGACAGTGAGATTCAGTGTCTTCTGTGGTCTCTAAATGCCATGAATCCAAAATATCCACATATTTTCCCAGACATCCTATCTCTTTGCTACTCCAGTCCAGCCAGCAGGCTTCACACTTCCCAAGCCCCTTGCCTGCCTTCTACAGACCACGACTTCCTACCACAGGACCCCTGCTGCTCGGCGAGGCCCTGAGGCCAGACCACTCGTCTACCCAACATGAATGTCTCTGTTTAGTAACTCAAAGCCTTTTGCAGTTGAGCCAAGCACTCTCTAGAAGTCAAATGTGAATGGGGACCTGGAGCAGATTCCACACAAGTGGATCAGGTCAACTTGTTCCAGCATCTCTACCACAGTCTGTTTATTCACCAGCTAGCGAATTGTTACGGGGTTTAGAGGGCTTTTCAGTTCAGGGAGGTCTCTGGGGAACTCTTGAGGAACCGCTTCAATACTCAAGACAGTGAGCAAGGTGTCCCTTCAGAGTCCCCCATTGGCTCTTAGCAAGAAATGGATGAAATCAGTTGATTGCTTTTCCTAAAATGTTCAGCCATGCTAGCAGCATCATGGTCCTGAGGATGGTAACATCAGAAGAACCACACTACAGTTTCTCAACAACAATTTGATGAATTGGTATGATGTTTTGTAGATGTCTTCACGGTCCCCAGAGGATAAATCCTCAGTACTTTGGTGAATTTATCCTCAAGCAACACCAGCAGGTCAAAGCTTTGACTTATCCTGTGAAACAGCTCCACATCTACAGGATGGATTTGGATCTTTGGGGACTCCCTGTCCTTTTTTCTCCTTTGACATCCTGCTCCATCAAACATCACATCAGCTTTAGTCTACATCCACCTGGTAAATAGCAAAGCATGGTGTGTTCAGCTGAGGGTTTCATCTGCTAATGGCTGCTTTTTAATGCCTATTGACATCACTTCTACAATGTGACATCACTACAAAGTACCAGCTAATAGCACACAGCTCCAGGTCTGGGTTTTGGTTATTGGATCTGTCTCCATATTTCTCCAGCGTGTGTGCTTTTCCAGTTATTAGTGAAAGGACAGTCTGTCACAATGATCACAGTTTGGACAAAACTGCCAAGCCTTACTAAAGAAAGAACCTCCAATGAAAGAGTTTCATCATGTTGAAAAACGATTGAAAGAGCATCGTGTCAAAAATGTTGATCAAATGCTTTTATAGAATATATGAGCACAATATCCTTCAAAGTGTCAACAGAGCGGCAGTAAAGTCGTGTCGGATCCTCAAACGGCACTTCAACACCTCCTGAACTGAGCCATGAGATCTACTGAAGGGCCGTGATTTCTTTGTGTGGTCAGGAAGTGAATGTCATGCAGACCAAACATGCCTATACTGCCACAGGATAGTTTCAAACATATGCACCGTTCCAAAATACATAAATCTTCAATCATCTTCAGAAGAATAAATAAATGCTCTTATTCCAACCCTCCAGTGACTTACATGAGTGGACGAATATGGCAGAATAATAAACAAGAAGAGCCAAAAAGCAAAATATTATCAGCTTGAGATCAACATGTTGAGCAGTGGAACATAAATGAATAAAAGTAAAATCTCATGTAAGTGAATTTATTAGCAGAGTCTTTGAATCCACTGTAGTTTTATTTCTTAACTCACTGAGTTCCAGCTGTTTTTATAGTGTTTTTGTCCATTTTCAGTCATATCTCTAGACCCACAGAATATTTAGTACTATGTCTCTGAAAACACTGAATAGCTCAAATGAAAGAAGAGACTCTCTATTTCATCATGAAAAAAATGTTTGTTTTTACCTTGTTCCATTCTTGTTTTATCAGAGGTAGAGTAGAGGACACTTTCACCAAAATCAACACTTTTTCTCCACATTCTGTTTTACTCTCTAATCTCGATCGTCTCCACTTCCTGTTTTGATCCCTGTGCTGTATACCGTCTCCTTATGCTCTGACTACATCTCCCAGAAGCCCCAACATTACTCACAGGCTGTGTGAGAGCGCCCTCTTGTCCCAGAACACATTGACGTATTACTACATCGATGGCACTCAAAGAGTTAAGATAATGAACACAGTTCACATTACACTTTTCTGCATTATGGCAGTCGGCAGTGGTCCAGAATTCCCCAGAATGAGAGTAAGGTTTGTTTCATCACCAACCGCTAAACAGGAAAAAAAGCCAGCAATAAACACTGCTGGACAATGTCTGATTTCAATGTGTGAAAATACAAATATGGTGTGAAATGCGTCAGTCCCAGCACACTGGAGCTCTGACAGTGAACAGACTTTACACTGGTGCTGTTACTCAAAACACAAGCAGAAAACAGAGGCTAAAAGCTCACTGAATGATTCATTTAAAGCAAATGATAGAGAGTTGTAGGTGTTTAAAAAAACGTATGTGCATATAAGTTGACTAAAAGAATGTCAATAATAACAAGTAGCAGTCAGTATATTACTTCATCTGCTACCACTGCGCTCTTTGTGCTTCTAATAAAAACACCAGCTGCCGGCTTGTTGTCATCCGAAGCCTCTCCACTTCCATCCATATAAAGCTCTGGCTTCCCACTTGACTGCCTGACGATGAGTGACAGCATCTCTGATTCCCAGAATCCAGCGGCGGCCAGCGAGGAGAGAGGAGGGTGGGCTGAGATGCCAGCGAGCTGGATCAGGTCCTGTGTTCTGGACGATCTGGGCAGCCATGAACAAATCATTGCCTCTTGACGATGGACCGTTTGCTTTCCTTATTACGCTGCTAACAGACAAGGAACGGTCAAACCAGCTCTAGACTCATGTTTAATTTTGGCTTCAGCAGTGATTGGTGGTAACAGCAACTCCCAATGCTGGGCAGTAACTGATACTCTAATACATTACTTTTTAAATAAACAAACACAGCGTTACAATATGCTGCGTTTGTCCATTACTTGGTAAATGATTTCCTGATTGATGAGTTCAGATTGCTTTCATTCATGCTTTCAGATGTCTCTATGGACAGGGGGACATGTCCCTTTCAGATTCATAGAGACATTGATCCGTCCCCCCACTTTACCAGCATAAGGAGACAAACATCACTGGTAAAACAGTGGATTAATGTCACTGTAGCAGCACTGAGAGCCTGGTGTTTGCGTGTTTAGACTCATGGTGCGTTCAGGTTGTACACGAATGTTGGAATTTCCAACTTCAAGTGAGAATTTAAATCAGAACCCTCTGTGAAGTCGGATCTCCAACTCTGAAAGTCAAATTAATCTCACTAAAAATGTTGAGAAAAGTCATCATAAAGACACTTTGTATGATGCTGATTATAGTTAAGGTGTAATAATTTTTTTTAAAAAATCCATAAAATAGAATGTCAAAAAAGTTATGCTATACTATGTCAAAAAACGTCAAAATCATAAATGTTGAAAAAAGTCATCAGAAAGACAGATTATATGATGTAAATCATAATCAAAGTGTACCAAGTCAAAAAAAGTCATAAAAACATTCATATTGTTTTGTTGTTCTGTAAGGCTGGAAGAGCTGAAGCACTAAACTTTGAGGTTGAGATGATCAGAGCTCCAAGTTCTGACTCCCAGTGAACACACCATAAGACAAACTCTCACTCCCCAGGGTCCTAAAGAGCAGCCAAAAAGAAACTTTTGACAGTAATGCATTACTTATTGATGTAATGATTCAACAAAGTAACTGAGTTACTTTTTGAATGAAGTAACTATAACTAGCACAACATTGTCAACGAGGATAAGTAAAAAGAGAGTGTGTAGTTATTTATTATATAGTTATAAATCCACGTAGTGAGCCATCCCTTGACCTGTCAGTTTGAATAATCCCATTAATCTCCAGGGAATAACCCCACCTGTCCAATAACCCTGCTCATGCTAGTCTCCCCTCTCTTTCTGAAATCACAACACACCAAACTCCAGCTTTTTAGATGTAAATATCCCACAGTCTGAGTCGAGGCTATCATCTGTTCTAACTGCGAGGAGGAAAAGGGATTTAGTCCTGGTTCAAATATGCCCACCAAGCATTCAGGTAGACTTACAGACTGCTGCCTGAAGGGTTTGATAACACTCCAACAACATAGCAAAAGAAAATAAGAACCATAAGAGTGTTGACGCACGAGGGCAAAGCAGTAATGCTCTCAGTCGAGGAACTTAATAGTTTTGGTTTTTTAATCCCACTCGCTGAGACCTCTAGGAGGAAAAATAGCCCAATTTTTGGGCTGAAAGGAAACCGGACCGGTCTCGATCTTGGACTGAATCATTGCCTCCACAACAAAACAAATTTGCATCAATGATTATTTTCCAAGGAGGGAGAAAAATCTTGCAGAAACTTTTCCAGAGGTATATAAAGAGCGCAATTATTGACAAACAGTCACCACAAAGGTAACCTGAGCCTTGTGACGAGCGTTCGTCACTCAGCGTGGGATATGATCCAGATCTTTGCAGGGGCCTTAATGTGAACAGGCAGCGGCACTTGAGAGTATTGAACTGGACTAAAGTGTCTCAAGGTAAACTTTATTGGACCTTGCAGAATTTGATCGCTTAAAGAAGAACCCGATCTCCTCTTTGTGTCCGCTGTGCTGCTGCTGATGCTTCTGTGGCTGTACTATAATATCCAGACTGGTGTCACTGAAGTAGGTCTACCTGAAGCCTGTGTCATATGATCATATCACAGCCTTAGTCCTCCATCCAGTGCTTAAATAAAAGTACCAAAATACTGCAGAGGATGTTAGCTAAAGTTGATCAACTTTTGTACAGTTTATCTAATTCATGGTGGTTTGAAAGATGAATCTGAGGTTGTGATTTGAGTAAAGAGACGGTATACACCACAGAGATCAAAACAGGAAGTGGAGACGATCGAGATCAGAGAGTAAAACAAACAGAATGTGGAGAAGAAGTGGTGATTTTGGTGAAAGTGTCCTCTACCTCTGATAAAACAAGAATGGAACAAGGTAAAAACAAACATTGTTTTCATGATGAAATAGAGAGTCTCTTCTTTCATTTGATCAATATGAATTTGAGTCAATATGACTGAAAATGGACAAAAATGCTGGAACAAGGCACTTCCTGTTTTATTAAACAGCTGGCACTCAGTGAGTTAAAACAATAATTTCTATTCATCACCACCTGGAGCGTCTCCTGTGTGGAGAGGTGACTGATAGTGTAGGTTATGTGTTCAGTGTGTGGAGGTCAGATGTGAGTGGCGAAGCTACAGAAGATGTATCATGTAGATATGAATGAAAAAATGTTTTTCCATTTCTTCTCAAATACTCCAACAACTTAAAATGTCACTCCTCAGACACAGAGGTTTCATCGTCCTTAAAAAGGCTAAATGACCTGTGGAAGCATTGAAGTGTGTTTGTTGTTGTTGTGATTGTGTATATACTGTATATATTTTGTTGCTTCTGATGCATAACTGATGAATAATTAAGAATGGACAAAGTGGACCGCTGCCAATATTGATTGTAATGCATTATGCTTTTTGCAACACAATCTGCAATGTTGAACGTGTCACAATTAGCTGCAACATGACAGACTGCAGGGATTCACCTTGTGTGTGTGTGTATATATAATGTGCTTTTATGTCAAAGATCCCACTTTGACCTCAGAGGAATATGTGGTGAAATTAGCCTCCATGGTTTGGCGCTCTGAGGAAAAACCTGCAATCTTTAGCCAGCCCTAGTACTGGAGGAAGGTCAGGAGGGCAGCCGCAATTTAGCTGATGGACTGTGTTGTTTAACAAAGCAAATGTAATGATTTATCTGTGAGAATTTACACCTACTGTAGAGAGAAAAAACACAGTGTTGGACAAACGCCTGTAACTTTAATGTGAACGCTCCAAACCAGATTTAACAAGTACCATTAGTGGCTCTGTGAATATCTGGATGTTTCAGTGTTCCTGAAATAGAGAAATGCATAATGAAGAGTTTTTGCCGTCCTCAGTCCAGATGAAGGAAATGACCGTTAAAACGCTGCCATAGGTGATGGATTTGTAGCCTATGCTTTTTATATTCTGGCATGGAGTCCATCTTTTCATTTGGTTGAGGATCCAACTCATAAAGTGAGTTCTTTTATTTTGTTTTTCTGTTTTTCTATTAGTCTGTTGGCTCCACTTCACAGTTCAGCCTCTCTGTTCTTTGCTTTATGTGTCTCCATGAGCAAAAAAAAAAAAAACTCTCCCCCAATTAGCATTTATTAAAAAATCCCTACCTGGAAGTATTGGCGGAAACTGGCTCCGAGCTGTACATGGGTAAGAACTGCATGAATAAGAGATTCTGTTTGGTTTACACAAAGCTACGTACACGTCTGAGAAATGTTACAGTAGCTGCCAGCGAACTGGAGAAGCGCTTGGTCGCTGTGCCGTGGCCCACTTTGTACGAAGTCCAAGCGCTGTGGAACGAGGAGTCGACTGCTGTCTGGGAGATAGAGACTGAGTGGAACCCATCACTATTACCTTGGCTGTTTGTGGTCGTCCGCCTGCCATATCCCTCTCCACCACAAGCAGATGGTAGCGTCGCTACCCTGCCAAGTTTACACTGACGAGAACGTGTGTGTGACACGAGTATCCACTGGTGGAGTGTGTACGTGACCGCACTCAAAAATCGTACGTGGCAATAACACGGTAGAGTTCATTCCCATCCACGGCGAAAGGCTAGCCGACTTGAAAAGTCCCTCTTATCTTCCACAGCAGAGTGTGTTCTTCATGTCTATTAGCACAGAGATCAGAGTGATGAATCCGGACTGGATGCGTGTGAGAAAGCATGTAATACAGTAACCTTACGATGTGAACGGGCCTGCAGTCAGCAGACCACATCGCATGTCAGGATGTCCTGCACATGTAGGCTCCGATCTTTCACTGCTGCCATAATTTACACATATCAAACAACACCGAGGCTTTTCACTGCTTTCTTTAAGCCCCCTCCATGTTTGCCAGTTATCACAGTGACCAATGGCTACTATGAGGATAGAGGAACCAGCCAGCTGACGCATTATGCATGGTGCAGATCTTATTAGGACACATGGATGTAATTAATAAAAAAATTGCTGGAGATTACTGAAAAAGGGAAACATGGTGTTAGGGTTAGAGGGCAGAATGGTTTGGGATAAACCAGGTAGAGGGATGTTAACACCATGCACTGCTGGGATTCAGCTATTTCACTTAAAAGAAGCTACAATCAATCGATTATTTCAATGCTACTTAAGTATCATCAAAAGCAAAACTACGCAGCAATGCTAGATTATAAAATTTTAAGAGCATAAATTACTGGAATGTGCAAGCAGCATTTCAATAATCAATATGCTATATACTTACTGTAGTCTAATAAATCATAAAATAGCCATGATATGTCATCAGAGATTAAGGGAAATACTGACAATATCTCTGACAACAATGATTCCTTCTGAACAGCCTGGTGCTCCAGACCTCCAAAATCCACCAATCAGCACGACTCTATAACAAATATTAATGAATTGGTCAGATGCATCTTGATAGCAAAGTGTAAACATTACATGTCACAGTTTTACTAGACAAAACCAGCCTTGGTGCTAAGCTAAGCTAAGCTAAGCAGCTGCTGTCACATAAAATCATCAGAGTGAAAATTACAATAAATGCTTCTGAAACGTAATGAAGTGCAATTAAAATGAAAATACTCAAGTACAGGGTAAATACTCAAGTACAGGATAAATACTCAAGTACAGGATAAACACTCAAGTACAGTATAAATACTTAAGTATAGTATAAATACTCAAGTACAGGATAAATATTTAAGTACAGGAAGTGTTCACACAGCCTAAAAGCTGTATGTGTCTCATTGTTCCCGGTGGAATGAGGTCTGGCCCCATGCTGCAGTGACATGGTGTTTACCGTTCCTGCATGGTGTCATGTCAGCGCACAGATGAGCCGCCTATGGAATAAAAGAACACGCTGCAACTTGTGTGCATTCATTACGCCATGTAAAGTTTTGTCTGCACAACCAGCGACCCTCCCCTTCTTCCACATCCTCCCAGGCTCTGCTGCATCCCTCTCAGGGTATAAAATATCCCTCTGTGGTCGCCATTAACATTCACCCAGGAAGCTCAATCAGTAGCCAATTCTGGTTTTCCCTCTTTTTTGTAATTAGGCCCCAGGCCTTGTGTGGGGTAAGCCTGCCATTCTGGCTGAGAAGACGCCCTGAGAGGGGATTTGCGGTTTGGGAAGCCTGGGCTGGAAAGAACAACTGTCTGTTGGAGCCAGCAACTTGCCCCTCTCTGATCTGACACATGCCCTGCACTGTGACACAGCCTGCAGACAGACTGCAGCCTCGACATGTGCACGGCGCAGGAGTGCTGCCAGCGCAACAAGCATGGCGGCCCGTGGAGGCCGCAGAGTATCCTCTGGAGGAAGATCGCAGCAGTCTGGAGCCTCCTGGTCAAGAGGTTCACGAGTACAAGCAGCGCCTGAAGCCAACGGTTTTAATTCCACGGGCTGAAGCTCTTCATATTGTTGAAATGACCACAGTCTCACTCACATGCAGCGAACGCAAACTCAAGCTGACACAAAGGCATGTCTGCACATTGTCTGCACATTCATAATCACACTTCCATAACCACGCTCATTCCTCATGGATGTTCCCTTGCCTTGAGAGGAAATTATTTTCCCAGCGTCGATGCCCTTGGAGAAAAAAATCATTTTGCATTCACGCTGGTGCGATCGTGTAAGGGGGAAAATAATACAGGATCAACAAAGATAGATTGTGCAAATATACCACCTTGCCAGATGACCTTCATATGCAATGATTGCATTTTATTTGGTAATGTATATCTCCCTCTTTCCGCATAAAAAAACCAAACCTCCTTATCAGCATGTAGTGGAGCAGTTTAAACACTCTCTATAGTGGTCAGGCCAAAAACACCCTGCACTTATCAACATTATTTTACCACTAAGTGAATTTCATCATGAGTAAAAACAAGCTGAGTGAATGGTAAATGTGCTTTCGTTATGATGCATTAGTCAGAGCTAATTGAAAGGGATCATTTGTTGAGAGGGTTCTGCAGGTATCTCCTCACAGCCTCTGTGTCAGGTGTTATTGGACTGATCCGTCCTCTCTGGATCCAACCCTCCATCTCCACTCCCAGAAAAACAGGGAGTGTGGGTCAGGCCGTCCCCGCTCGCTCGGAGCCAAAACACTATTTCATCACCGGGCCTGGACAGGGGCAGGATTTAGCGCTGCATGCCTCATCCATCTTTAGCGCTCGCAGCCTCTCCCCCTAAAACAGACAGAGATGGATGAGCTAGCTGGAGCGCTGCTCCCCCTTTCCACCCACTCCCTCATGTTGGGAAACTTCCTCTGAGCATTGAGGAGCAGCTCCTCCTCCTCCTCCTGGCATCCCCTCGTTCCTTCACAGTATCTCTGACCTCTACAGCAGCATCACCTCAGTGAAAGCCAGATCACAGCCATCATCCCGTCCTCTGATGAACAGGCTGATCAGCAGTGGCATCATTAGGCCTATTCTAGGGGGGCTTAAAAAATTTGGTGGTTTTTTTTTTTTTCTTTCTTTTACAAAAAAAACACAGAGAAATTCTATATGAGCCAGAATATGAGTTTAACTCTGAGTGCCAGCTCTTTCATAAAACAGAAAGTGTCTTGTTCCAGCATTTTTTGTCCATTTTGAGTCATATTTCTAGACCCACAGAATATTTAGTACTATGTCTCTGAAAACAGTGACTAGCTCAAATGAAAGAAGAGACTCTCTATTTCATCATGAAAAAAATGTTTGTTTTTACCTTTTATCAGAGGTAGAGTAGAGGACACTTTCACCAAAATCACCACTTTTTCACCACATTCTGTTTGTTTTGCTCTCTAACCTGGATCTTCCTCTTTTGATCTCCGTGGTGCATATTAACTCTTTGTGGTCCGACTAAAAATCATAGAAGCTCTGAAATTACTGACAGGCTGCAGGATACTGTGATCAGCTGTAAAAAAAAAAACAAAAAAAAACAACAACAACAAAAAACACTTTGACAGCACAACACATCAATGACACTCAAAGATTATTCATAATAATTCTTATGGCAGCCCTAAATTGCCCTCTTGGGAGGCAAAAAAAAATCTTTGCACATCACTATATATCTGGGGTCTAAGCCCCCCTTTTTTAAAACCTAGTGACGCCCCTGCTGATCAGGCTCGGCTCTCTTCTGGTGTAAGTTTATCATCCCAGAGCTCATCCTGTGCAGCTAACCTGGCCTATGTAGAGCAGGCGAGGACTGGCAAACCCTCTCCAGGGACTAATCTGTCAGGGAATCCAGGATTATGGGCAGCACTAATAGTGAATAGCCTAAACACGCTAAGCTGAGCTGAGCTAGGCGCTTAGTGGGTTTAGAGGCTTCTCTCCTCTCCTTCCTCTGTCTCTGCTGTCCAGGAATGGACTGATGAGATGCTCATGGCTGTCAGGAGCAGGAGGTGAGAAGTGATGCTAAGATTTATTCAGCTAACGGGCCAACGTGCTATTTTTCTTGACTCTACAAGGGTATGTTTGGGTTGCACAGCTGAGCGCAAGGAAAAGATTCAACTGATATAAATGATGCGTAACCCACTTTGTTCTTGCTCAGCATACCAGAGTTGCGGACAGGCTAGAAATAACACAGCACGCAGGTCAAGTTTAATGTTTAATGCATGTACTTCCAGGTGGGTGCTGTCACTCTCTGCGGCAGTTCTTCAGCCTGACTACAGATGGCACTATTGCCTCAGTGTGGCTGGCACTGAATAACCCATCACACTGATGGACCAACTTAATTCCCCTTTTACAAGTTCATAAATGACCTTTGCAAGCTCTGCATCATTTGCTCGAGCGCTACAAGAGGAGTGAATCACTGGTTCGAATCAAACAGCGCTCACTCTGTAACTCTTCAAAAGGAGCTTCATTTAGCCTCAGCCGTTTTCCTGTAAAAATAACTCCAGTCAGTTTATGCTCAAACGTCCCCTGGCTTTCATTGGTTACGCCAGATTGGTGAGGCAAATCAAACGCAGACACATTCATCCACTGACCAAGGCCAGAGAGCATTAAAAAGTGGAGAAAACGGCTTTCCACACTCGGGGCTTTGAGCCGGTGACCTCTGTCAATTTAAGAGCCGTCCAAAACAAAACAACCATAAACTCAACGCTCAAGTTTTCCATCAGTCGAAGAGTGAAATTATGAGACAATTGCCACGACTTAATAAACATAAGAGATGGAAGTAACAGCTGACCTGCACGGGTGAGCGGCAGCTTCAGACGATCATTTGGATCAATTCATTCAACAACTACAGAGTGAAGAGCAGAAGGGAACCAGTGCCGCCTCTCACTGCACTCAAACCTCTCATGAAAGTTCCCAGATTCTTGAATACATTTTTCCCTTTGAAACTTGCGGTGTGTTAATTACTGGCAGCTCTCTGTGAGGCTCTGTAAACTGAAATAACAGAGGTGTTCCTGCTGCTGGCCGACATAATTGAAAGGCAGGATTTCCCAGCTAGAATCAAGGGGTAGAAGAAGAAGAAGAAGAAGAAGAGGCCTTTATTAATGACCCTGTTGTTCAACTTCTGCCTCCATAATGACAAATGTCTCTCATCCTTCTCCAGGATAATTACAGCAGGTTCTAAAGTGAGAGGGTCACCGCTGGCTAAAACGAGACTTGGAAACCCAAATAAAACTGTGTTTCAACAAACACCCAATAAAGAAGATGCACTGGCAGTTAATCCTACTTTTATTAAGACATTTTGTTAGATTAGACAAAAGAGAAAACAGATTTCATTAAACAGTGAAGGAGCTCAGTGCAGACAGGTGGGGTCTCCATGTTATCTTTATAAATAGCTTTTACTGTACAGCTCGTCACGTAGCTCAAGCCTCGGTGTGGATGTGCTAAATAGTGATATCAGTCCAGAGATAAACCTAAAAGACAAGAAAGGGGTGGATAAAACAATCACAGCTGGGTGGAGAAACCCTCGAGGGAAACAAATGTCTTCCATCGTCTGTGTCGAGTTCAAACAGAACTGAACTTGAGGGGATGAAGAAGGAAAAAACAGATGAGGTCACATTACGAGGCTGTCTGAGCCGCCGTGTCGCTCCACAGGACGGTCAGGACGTCTAGGACATGGTGAGCTGCATGGACTCCAGCATCTCCTCCACCGCCTTCATGGAGCATTTGTTCTCCTTGGTCCCACGACCAGCCAGCTGCATGTCAGAGGAGGAAGAGGAGAACATCAGCTCATGAGCTGAATCAATGCAGAGAACACACTCGAACACGATGAGCCCACTTCTACAGCCTCTCATTTCTGCACTGTGACCACAGGGTTTCACAGGAAGTGCCGCAAATTATAATCCACAAGCATGTGAAGGATTATTCATGCGTGCACATACATGCACACGCTTTTTCTTCCCAATTATACTTCATGACGGACGAGGCATCCCCTGAAAAAACTACTAAAGACAGAGACGACTTCCTGGACCCTGGGCAGGGATGCAGGCTGATAATAAGGCTAATTAAGCTCACTGCAGCCACATTTTACAGACTGACATATGAGATCTTTAGAAAGTGATGCCAGTTAAAAATATTAAACAATAAACATTATTTCTTACATGTTCTGCAAGTACAAAGTTGACCATGTTCACTTTATTTTAGCGTGGTAGCATGCTAGCATTAGCTATACCTGCAACATCCTGGACAAATAAAAAAGTTAACCTGATGATGGCGCCAGATAAAAAGTCACCAAAGTTACTCCAAGTTATCCTGAGGGGGGACAGAAATGTCTTTATCACAGATGAGAAACACTTAATCTGAGGAGCTAAGACTAAGGGAAAGGACAAATATCTCTTAACTGTGTTTAAAATGTACAAAAGAAAGGGCTGTGATTAGAAAACCAGGGTTCTTGCACAATTTTAAGAGTCAAATTTAATATTTTTTAAGACCTCAACAAATATAATCCAAGACCCAAAAATGTCGTAACCATTTATTTGGTACATCGTTGGTCTATTGTTAACTTTTTTTACTACTTTAATTTCACAACTTTCAAGAACAAAGAAGTGAACTTTGTGAACAAACTAATGTGAAACATTCCAGTAAATCTCTGAATGCTGTGTTTTCCTATTGGCTTTAAATCATCACCATCTGAAAATTTAATACCTACAGCAAAGTAAAGACAATTTAAGACCTTAAGTACTGAGATTTTCATCTAAGACATTTAAAAAAACTGATATCAAATATAGAGAATATGGGAAAACCACAAACATATAAAACACTAGAGTTGTGCATCAATCTGCATTTCAAACGTCCACAGGATCATTTGCAGCTTATCGATCATCATCTAAAAATCCAGAGACACAAACCTGCTGCTCTGTAGAAAACGTCAGCAGCATCACTGTCCTTTCAGTTAAACCATGATGAAAACATGGAGATGCTTTCAACCTCCTGCAGAGTGTGCGCACTTCAGACAGAAGCACAAGCAGAATTATTTCAATAGTTGAGAAAGAAACTGAAGTGCAGTGCCCTCATGGAGTCCAGCTTGGCCTTCCCCCTCTAAGCTTTATCTTTTAGTGGGACTTCATGTCCGCTCTGAGGCATCTGTTCCTTCAACCTTGAGCCACACTCAGGCGTCTAAACAGGAGAGAACTGTAGCCAAAGTTTTTTGTTTTTTTTCCCCCTTCCTCGTTTGCCAAACTCCATCTTAGACAGAGCAGCTGGCTATAGGTGTGCGATTGGCTACGTAATTTCCAAGAGTGACTCATTCTTCTAGATTTAGAGTGAGTGTGTGTGTGTGTGTGTGTGTGGTAGCTATAATGATCAGTGCATTTCATTGCCTTGCTGCCTAATGTGCCATTACCCCAGGCCCGGTAGTCAATTATCTCCTCAGCCTGAGGTGAGACCACCACATTAACTCCTGCCCTGCAGAGCAGACAGCTCCACGTCTATTTAGAGCGTCTGATAATAGAGCGGCAGCCTGCGCTCCGTGACAGAGGAGCTAATCACAGAATCTGTAGCGCTGCTTTGAACCAGCGACCCACACATGTCCAGCTCTTTTACACAACGAGGTGATTAGGTTTCTTTTTAAACGGGCCCCAGTCGGTCGTGACCTCTCGCTGACGTCTGCTCCCCGCTTGCACTCACCTGCCCACCTTTTTCTCACGCTGAGGTATGACAATCACCAGGTACCGGGGACTAATAAATGTGGACGACTGACACGAGCAACGCTTTAAAAAGAGGCCATCAATCAGCGAGCGCAAGCCCTGACGGAGGCTCAGAAGTCATTTAGCTGGAGGTGGGGAGGCAAACTTACACCTTGTCATTTAACTCGTCTCACACGGCAACCAAAAAACACATCACAGCATGCATACCGGTACTGTACGTACACACTCAGAGCCAGTACACCACTACTAAAATAAACAGAGCAGAGGAGGGTGGGATGAAGCTCTCCTCAGGCTCCCTGGAGGACGGAGGTGTGACTGACTGAGGCGTCTCATTATCGTCCCCATGGGGTCAAAACCTGCACATGGTCAAATCTTTTTTAACACTTAGGCTTTGTCCACTGGCCGCTAAGTGTAGCTGAAGGATTTCAGTCTGTCATCACAACAAGTCAACTGAAACTGTTTCCCACCTCAGCACGGCCTTCGGATCGTAGCGACGCCTGGATCGGCTTCCGGATTTCAATCAGTCTTGTTAATCCAGTTAGAGGTGTGAGGGATGAATATGATCCACAACATGAAGCTGAAAAAGGTTGACTTATGGGTCGCCCATCCAGCTACCAGTACAAATAACCTGCTGGGCTTGGGTCGCAGCTATCTACAGGATTCATTAGAGCCGACATCACAGATCAGTCGGTGGGTAAACCCTCTGCTGTACCTCCTCTGCAATAAAGAAAACAAATAAGCAGCAGCTAAACTACAGGATATGCTATCGATATGGCAATATATCACAAAACTTTTTCTTCTGATATAATATCGATTTTTAATTCAATCTTTTTTCCCCCTTAAAAAGTGATGTTTTGGATTGATTGATCACGTTGTGTTTGCAAGTATGTGTACACATACATTTGTGTACATAAATACATACAACTTGTATTTTAAGCTGCGTTTTAAATTTCTCAGTGAATATTGCAATATAGCCCTCGGTTATGCTCCTGTCTAATCCCTGGACCAGGTTTCAGATCAAGTCCCTCAGTGCTACTTAGCATTGTTAGCTCACTGAATATAGAAAAAAAAATCCTCGCGTGCCTCTTGTACTCTTTGTAATTCATAATCTTTTTTTAATTCTTGTTTTGTTTTCTTTATGCTTCCTTCCACTCTTTAAAGGCACAGTTGTGTGCAGGATGTATTAATAATATGTTTTCATTATAAGCAGCCATGTTGCTTTGGTAGCTCAGAACAAACTGAAATCACCTGAAGAATGTCCGTTTCCAGGCTTATTTGATTTGAATATATATACACACTCCTGATAATGGATTTATAACCACTGAATTATGAACATTTGGTTCAATTAGTGTAATAAATATGTCAACAGAAAAGAAGATCAGGATTTCTGGCAGTCCTGTCCAGACCTGAGGCCTCAGAGCACTTCAGATATCTGAACACAGAAGAGTTCCCTTCAAATATGACTTTTTTCACACTTTGTACTTCTGCTTCTTTTGAGTCTCTGATTTATGATTAAAAAAAAAGGCAGCTTGAGATATTCATCTTGTCTCCTACTGGGATCAAAGAGTTTCCCAGGCAGCGTGGTGAGGTCAGCGAGCCCACTGATCAAAGTGACGAGCATTCGGACTTGACATCAATCGAGACATTTGATTGACTAATCTTTTGCTGACCGAACCACCTCTACATTTTTCCATTTATCAAGGAGATCTATATCTGCAAACATATGAAGCGTTAACCTAAACAAAACAAGCTGCTCCTCTCCAGTGATGATGCTCCTCTCAAACCTAAAGAGAACAGGGGTTGAGCTCTTCCTCCACACTTCTACAAAAGAGAGTAGCCGTTCGCCGAGTGCACACTTTTTCCAATAGAGCCGTCACACTTGTCTGAGCGCTGAACATGTGAAATGTTTCTGTGAGTGTGGCTCAGCGGGGAACCCCTCTCTCTCAGCAGGACCCACACATGCTGAGCAAAGAACCACTTATTACATCTTTAACTGGCAATGCCCAAATAAGCGACACATATGGCAAATAAGATGCTTTCATACTTGTATTACTGTGTAACAGCGTAAACCATTTTAGTGATACCATGTGAGGAACTTCTCAGTTTTTCCCCTTCTTGCTTCGCATGCATGTGCTGATACTGACATGTGAGCAGACATACAGCTCCAGCCTTCACGTCTCATACTGTGCTTCTACTACTTTACTAATAATAACACTTTATGTGCAACGTCGCTGTTTGCACTTCTCAGTACATTTCTTATCTTATCTCATGTCCACATTCTTATTCTCTGAATAGAAATCGGTCAACAACATGAACCTTGAGGGTCTGAAATTGTTTCTTCTAATTGGTTCATTTCCTCCCCGCTGATTAGATTTAATTCTAATTCAAATATCTGTTTTTTTTCCAAATATTTGATAAAGGTTTTTTTTTTTTTTTTAAGTGATTTAATGATTAAATGCAATATTATTATTATTTATCATTAATCTATAATTAGTCTTGTGAATTTGCTGGCGACATCCTCGATACAGTTTGAAGGCATTTGAACCTCATTTTGAGAACCGCTGAACGAGACAAGTCTCTGCTACAGTTTAGTGTGATTGTGGTCCTGTGAGAAGCAGCCTGTGGCTCTGAGAGAAGCTCATCTGTAAGGCCTTGGTGTGGGATAAAGTCTTAGCAGACGTTGTGGCCTTAAATCAACACATTAACAGTAAATGTACCCAGACACACTCTAAGACACTGGGGCTGTTATTACAACACTGCGAGTCAAAGGCATCCTTCAGGATCGCTGTGCATTCTGGGGTCATTCGGTGGTGGCCATGAATGCTTTTCACATACTATGCAAATGAGGGGAATTCTGGATGTCTGGATATTGTGTGCAAATAACCCATGAAAGCTAAAACACAACAGAAGAGTCAGAAGAAATATGATAAGTGGTTGTGTCTGGCGGAGTGAAGGGGGATGTGGGGAAAAGATGTTTTTCAGTTGAGGACAGACACAGAGATGTGGCAGCGAGACAAGACTATCAAACCAGCCGCTACAGGACTTACCTTATAGGCTCGGTTTATTTGAGTGGCAGCCCAGGCAGCGTACTTCATGTTGTCCTTCTTCACCTTGGCACTAACTTTTGGACTGGCAGCGATGTGACTTGCAGACTGGAGGAAAAACAGGGAAGAAGCAGCACCGGGGAAAGGGGTGTTCTTATATCACAAACAGCAATAAAAGCCTAAGTGAGATGAATGTGCAACCACCCTTACCATCTACCACTCCACTAGTCATTGTGGCAGAAGGAAGAGAAAAAACAGACCTTGGTCTGATGACACAGGAGGAAAAAGTGAGTGCTTTAATGCTTCATACGTAAATTGTCACTTAACGGGGCCTAATTCCTCCAACACCATCGATGCACTGCGAAGAAAGCAACTTAAAAAAAAAATCAGCGTGCATTGAGGGGAGCGCTGTGTGAATCACGGTCTCTGCTTGTCCCGACAGCTCCCCTCCGAACCACAAATCCCATGTCTTTCCCATGTTCCTGCCATCATCTCCGCACAGCAAACCCCAGAGGGCTTACCCTGCATGCACTTCAAAGCCCTCTCTACCAGTGCGCTGAAACTTTAACTACACGCCAATCAACCTGGCCCTGCTTGTTCTATTAAAAAGGTTTGGCTTCTGGATTTTTTAGCAAGCATTTTCTGTATTCTTTAAAGCCTTAATTTAGACTCTGTCGACCCAGGCAGGCTTTCCCTGGATAACAGTGTGCACCGTTATGGGGGGAATCCCCACACAAGTGTTGTGAGTAACTAACCCACAATCCAACTGTGGTCAGTGCGACCAGGTCTCCTGTCCAACTGACTCAGATGCTGAAAGTTTCCTGCCCTTTCACTGAACTTCTTGCACCTGTCAGGATCTGGACCACCGAGACTTGCTGACGATCTACAAAACCCACTCCTAAGACAGACCTGTGAGCGATAAAGAATAAACTCCCACCTGAAGAATCCATTAAAGAGCCGAGTGTCGGTGGATAAGTTGTCAGGAAGCCGAGCAGAGGTCTGCTCTGTCTCCAGACGAATGTGAGCGTTAACAGAGGCCAGCGTCTCCGTGGTGACCCTGCACCTCCTGTGCTCTACCTACACCTCTGAGCGCCGCTCTGAGACGTCTGGACTCCCTGAAGAAGCCCGGCGCAGCACGGAGGAAAACACTGGAGCTCTCTGTGTTGCTTTTATTCCCCGCGCTGCTTCGTTTGTTTTTTTATGTCAAGTCTCACTTACATATGATGCATTGGCACTAGCAGACAACATCCTGTTTAAACATACATGTAGATGAAAGACTACAATCAAACTGGCAACTGGTTGGATAATTTGACAAAAAGCGTGCAGCAGTCTCTCTTTTTTTACTTTATTTATTTAAGTCCTAAACATAAAAAGTCTCACCAAAGGGGTATTATTATGAACATAAAGAGCTCCAGAGTTTTCCGATGCTGGAGTTCACCGTCTGAGTCAGCAGTGACTGACCTGTCTGACAGCCCCTCTTCTGCTCCCCCATCACACACACACACACACACACACACACTCTCAACCTTGACAAACCACAGGGTTACAAAGAAGGCTCGACTGTTTCTGTTTTTTTTTCTCTTCATGCACAGCGGTACTCACCATGTACAGGCCGAACAGTGCCCTCATGTTGCGGTTGTTCAGCCTCAGCGCCTGGGCAAAATACTTTCTGGACAGCTCCAGGTTTTCCAGCCCCCCCTGAGTGTACTTCACCTGCGTGACGAGGCATTAAACACGGCCAATAAGCTATGCTAAAGGGCAGCTCGAGCAATGACAGCACGACATCTGAATAAGCAGCACATGACGAGCCAGTGTAAACATGTCTCCTGTCATGAGCCCATATTCCCAGTGACGTTAAGTATGTGTCGTACCGTTCACAGAGAGCTAACATTTATTCCACAGTTTGCCCCCATGCTTGATGAAGGACGTCCAGGCGGGTACCTACCTCAGCGTACTGCTCACAGTACAAGTGATTGTGAGGATTGGTCATCATCAGCTCCTCCAGACAAAACGCTGCTTTTCCATAGCTGTGGAAATGACAAGGGAAACAGTCAGGCGATTGATACAGCTGTTCATGTGTCAGCCTGTGACTTGCTCAACTGTGAAGCACAACATCTATGCCCGATAAATTTGCAGGTATAAATCTGAATAGAAAATGACGTGGGGGTGCCTTTTTTAGTTGTGGAGCTGTGTAAAGATCCAGCACAAGACTGACGGTAAATGTTCCTCAGTCCAGCTGGCAAAGGTAAAAGTCTATCCAGTGTGGTGATTCTCCCTCCTTTGGGGACACTGAGGATCAATCCTGTGTGTTTTCAGCCTTTAATGTGTAGTTAACTACCTTCCTGAGGTCAGCACTACAGTGAGAGCTGGCACACGGTGTCTATACTCAGATGAGATCACTTCTCAGCAGCAGACTACCGAGCTGTTGACCTCACACCAATCTGCTGCTCCTCCACTTCTCGTACAGTTTCCCCTTCACGGGTCCAGGCCAAGACGGGCTGATAGACGGTATATCAGCGAACACGAAGCCATAAAACGTCTGTTGACCTAACAAAACAGAAGCGCTCAGACCGACAGGAAGTGGGGCTCCTCTGGCTGTCTATCAGCACCTCCAAACATTCTCATTTTGCTTTGTCAGACTTGTTTGCATCAACAGACTTCACTCTGGGATGGACGGGGAGATTTCATCGCTAAGATACAAAGGTTTTGCGGGAACCAAATGATCCGAATGTTGCCTGCCACAACATGAAGAACCTATCCGTCTATTTCAAGTCTGCCATGGTAACAAGCTGAAAGATTAACAGCACTGGAGGGAGAGGAAGGTGGGGACAGAGAAAGAAAGAAATAAACAGGGGGAAGGGGTTTGGTAGAGGGGGGAGATCAGAGGGCTTGGAAGGTTGGGGGCTGCTTACAATTACCACTTCCTCTCCATAAAGACTTTCAGATGTGCTCATGCAGTGGCCGTGGCCTGTTACAGAGCAGCTCCATCAGCCATCAACCAGAGGCTTGTAGCGGAGCCAGACCCTTACCTCTTCTCCTCTTCCTCAAAGCCATCTAACCCCACCATCACCCAGCTACTCTGCAAAGCTCGCTCTTTACCACAGTGCCTGAGGAAGGTTGTAGCCACCATCATGTGCAAGACTGTAAGAATCCTATTTGTTTCTTTTGGAGGTTAGTAAAAACCATCAGCAGCGGCTTCCCCTCCATTTCAATACCACATTCTGACGACACACAAAGACAAAAATGGATTCAGACTGTGCAAAGTATGCTCGACAAAAAATATGACTATTTATCCTGTAATTCTGGATGACCGGTCCGGTTGTTTCAGGGGTCACAAAGAGAGCCAGGGGCAGATGCGAACAGACAAAAATAATCCCCTGGACTGTTTTCTCAGTGTCAGCTGAGAGGCTATTAATTCCAGTTTTAATGTGTTAACAGTGAAGGCTGCTGCAGCCGAACAAAAGCAGAGCACAGACACACGGCTCTGTTTATTTTTAGCTCCCAGGGTGTTACACAGTGAGGGGAGGAGAGTTTATTTCTCTTCCTCACTTCTCCATCACCCTCTGTTTTCTATGGAGGGAGAGAAAAGTGCCACCACCTTCTCCTGGGAATTTCACAGCAAGTGCTCTCTCTGTCTCCTCCTTTCTCGCTCGCTCTAGCCCTCTGGAAAAGAGTGGCGATAATGCCGGGCTTTCCGGAAGAGGCGGAGGAGGGGAAACAGGGAGTTTGTAACCCGAAATAAAGAAAAGAAATTGACACGCCTGTAGATAAGGGGCTGTGGGAGTGAATGGTGTGATATTAGAAGTGTTGGGATAAGCTGGGAGATAATCCGCTCACCCCTGGATTTCCTCTGGCTACTACAGCAATAAAGCCTCACAGACAAAAGCATGAAATATCCAATAAGTAGCCTTCTCACCATGCTGCACATTCCTGCCAACGCTGCCCTCGAACCAGAGCAACCACTACAGACACTGCTTCAACAGCTCCTGAGCTCCAGACAATTAAGGAGGGATGAAAGGTGACACAAACAAAATCATTTTTTCCTTACAATGCTCTTGTCTGTCTGGCAACTCTCCTTGGCAACTGAGATCTCAGCAGGAGGCCGGGGAGTCTTTCTGCTCTCATAGGTAGGAGAGGCGGCTTAATGCTGAAATCCTATTAAACTCCTCTTATGTGACAAACATAGACAGGGCTCCATTCAGACCCCTGGCTGAGTTTGGCATCTCACCGCCTTCCATTATGGCCAGAGATCAAGCCATCAGTGTGATGTGAAGCTCTGTTAAAGTGACAGATAAATCTCCAACATATGGCTGCCATGCTGGAAACACATTAGTGGTATCTAAGGCACTTTTTATACGATAAACATGAAAAGACTAAAGGAGGAGTTCACATTAAAATGACAACTTAACACAGCAGATAGCCAGAAGACATGCTCTGCACATGGGAAGCAAACGTGCAATATTTAAATTCTGCAATGTGCAATTACTGCTTTTCTATTGTAAATATTAGAAATATTTTCTTTCAAACTTTGTCTTTTCTATTTTATTTAAGCTTGACTTTTTTACAGACATTAAACTAAGCACCATGTGGAGCAGCACTCCTAATTGTGTTGTATGTACTGTCATCTAAAGACAATAAATGCTTTTGATTGATTTGATTTTGATGTTGCTATGCAGGATAATCGGACCTTACCCCAATTTACTTTGATCATTTTGCCCACTGATTTGAACTGACAGAAGGAAAGTTTTTTTTTTTCCCACATTCTCATTTCCTGTTTTGCAACTCTTTTTTCTGGTGTTTTTACCCCGTGCTCTTGGTTGTTTATCACAGTTGCAGTTTTGAAATCAGAGCATGTATTTTATAATCTTTGTTATGAAAGAGAGCTTATTGTTTCCTCTCTTTTCCCTCTACAGGTGGTGGAAATGTTCTGCTGAATTATCTATTGGCTTAAATGGGCTGTAACTGCAAAGGTGAGTCACAGCACAACCACAAAGAAGACAAGCTACTGTTTCAAAGCTGTGGGATGAATAGAAAAATACTAATGGAAGAGCATCTATCTATCTAACTCCTGAGTGGATGCCACAATACAAACAGGTGACTCAACTTTTTTTTTAAAATTCATAAAGCGATTTTAATGAAAGAACTTTGATAATCACACCTGTTGACCTTTGTTTATGGTGACGAAGACTTTATCAGGCTGAAGTGAAAAACCTCACTGTTTTTGTTCTGTGCTATTAGGAAAAATAAAGCTTAACTGATTAAAAACAAGTTAAGGTACATTAAATAAATGTTTTTACTCATGTTCGTTGATGTAGAGCTCTGACAACTCATGCCATGCTTCTTGGTCCCCGACAAACCTGGAAACACAAAATAACAATAACTTTAGGTCATTCAAAACACTGTAAAGTAAAAATATATGCAGAACTTTTCCTAAGTATAAGAATGACATTCATCCAACCATCAAGACAGAAGAGTTGTGCCAGCTCAACTGAGAGCAAACTCAGGTTTTAATTAAAATAAAAGCCAGTGGAGGGGATGGTGGGGGGTGCCTGTAGAAACACTCACTGCTCCAGATACTCGTTGAGCTCCCGGATGGCTTCGGCGCTCTTCCCCTGGGCTTTCAGGATGGAGATCTTGCGTTTCCTCGCTGCCTGTGGAGCAGAGAGTAAACAGGATTAGCAGCTCAGCTACTCCAATGTTGGTCTAAGTGCAAGACTTGTGAGTTTAAGTGTGTACATTAACATCTTTTCAGTGCAACACAATCCTGTTCTGAGTTTCTCTGTGAGACTGAATCATTTCTAGGAGATGATTCAGCACTTTGGCTCATTACGACTGCAGCCGAGACACCTTCGACTCTGAAATGTATTTGTATTATTGCTGGGAAATGTAGATGAATATACGCCCACTGAGACATAGCTGGAGATAGTTAGTGGCCATGTCGGACAGGAGATGGACACACATTATGAGCTGGAATGAGCTCAGTGGCTGAGATAAAGTGATGAGTCATAACCTAACCTAACCAAGTGGAGAAAATGGCACACACCCCTAAACCCCAACACTCGTCTTCCTGCAGCATCTAGAGCGACTTACATCAGCTGGAAATTGCTTTCCGCTTTTGATGTTGGAGTGACCTTAAGGTGGATTAGATTCTCATCAATCTGAATTAGAAAGTATTAGTGCTGCTGCTGCGACTTTTCCAAATCTTTTACTCCTCCCCTTAAAAGCCCGTCTCCTTCTTTGGGTAGTAAGTGAAAACCTTAACAGGAGGCTGTCGCTCCATTAGAAGCGCACTGCCACAGCCTATTTTATTTATGGACTGGCACTTGATTGAGTAGGGCTTCCTCTCCTGCACGCCTAACCAAAGCCATTGTGGGCTGTGTATGAGTCATGTCTAGGGGGGCAGTAAATTTGGGCCTCTTTCTGACACTGCCATCACTAGAAATCCACTTATCCATCTAAGCTGGGACAGCGACCTGCAGATACACTGACAAGCAATATTTTAGCCTCTCAGAGAAAAAGACTGTGGACATCTTGATAAAACAAACCACTTCTACCCACACCACAATGCATTATTATTATTATTCTTATTATTATTATATTTAGTATGGTGGTGGTCTGAAGGGATATTGAGAGAGAATGATTAAAATATGTTATCAAGCAGTGAGGAGCAGTGAAAGGTCAAGCCCTTCTTTCTTCTTTTATGTCCTCTAACTATAAAACAAAGATCACACCATTTCACATCCAGAACTTGATGCTATGTGAGATTCAGGAATTTATACTCACTTCAGACTAAATTACAAGCATGTGGGAGATTTCCACATCAAATCCGGAAAAAGGGAAGCAGAAAAAAAAAAAAACACGACAAACAACAACTATGTTGAATTTTATGAATTTTTTTTTTTTTTTTTGCACTTGTGTGCTCCTGCCATCACCACGCCCACCTCTCCTCTCCCAGCTTTATTTTTTCTTTCCCAGATAAAGAACCACTTGGGGCTCAAAGGAACATATGGAAGTTGGTAGCCCAGAGAGTCACACAGCACTTTATTAAACGAGAAGCAATTCCAAACCACTCCTCCTTTCTCTAACTAATGATCCAGAAAAACCTGGCAGTGGGTCTGATTCCTCTGTTGTCGTGATTCTTTTTTAATTAGCGCTCTGAGGAGACCTTAGGAGTGAGGACTGGATTATTTACATCACCCCTGCGACCTACTGCAACCTTCCTTTATAATAAGAAACATCAGAGCCACGGTGGCACACCTAGCACTGTACATACTTTAAAATGAACAGAAGTGAAAGAGTGCAAGACAAAAATATTAATGTGGTGTGGTGCTGTCAAAGGTTTGTTTACATCTGTGCATAGCAGCAACGATCAATTATGATCAGCTATGAAACATTTTATTATCTCAAGTCAAACCCATTTACTTTTGTGAATATATTTCACATTCATGTGGTCAAACAATTGGGGATTCGGGGCTTTAACTTTCAGATTAGCTGACCCAAACAAATATAATCTCGTCCTACAATGAATCTGTAATTGCATATGATTGTGGGTCAACCTCAGGAGTCATTTTTGTGACCTCAGTGGCTTATTTAAGAAATACAAGCTTGGTGTGTTGAACAATTAGGTTGAAATGAGAGGGTCGGAATTTGATATTAACGCGAGCTCTGAGTCATCTCAGTGTTTAGAAGGATGAAGGAATCGGTGCATCCTAATATGTAAATGTTGTGGGTAATCCATAATCTAAAATACTTGCAAGAAGAAATGAAAAAAAGGTGGAAAAAATGCATTTACGCACGCAGACAAGAATTTTGCCAGATCATTGCTGTAGGTATTGGAACATAGAAAGCAATGGAAGGGCTAAGAGTTTGAAACATTTTTTGGACGCCGCCATGGCAAAAAAACCTTGAGCAATTTTTGTTGATTCAACAATTTTGGTTAATGGGTACCACATCTATTCCACAGCCTGTAATTACAACAGCTCAGTTTCCAATCTCTGCTTCGCATGCTGCCTCGCAAGTCTTCATTGTGGTCGCCAATTTTCCGCCATTTCTCAGACCCGTTCCCTGCCCGACTCTCCGGAGCATGCTGGAGAACATGTGGGGAGGAGATAGCCCTCCTCGCTCCAGGACAGGTGACCTAGATGGTGCCATCGCATCATCGCTCCAACCTACGCCACGCCACCCGAGTCATTCAGGACGAGGATTGTGGGAAAGAGGTTTAAGGTTAATGTCCCGGGAACAGGGAGCTATTTGTCTGTTTTGTTCCATTCCCGGCCTGGGTTTGGCTGACAGCTTACGCTCGCTAGGGTGGCATGCAGAGACCAGGAAACCGACCGTTCCCTTTCCGAGGATGTCCCTGGAATCCCCAAAAGATCTGTGCCATGTCGGGGAGGTGCCCTGGGATTCACTGAAATTACAACTCCCATTGTCTAAACAGTGGTTGAATGCAAAGCAATTTGTTGCAGATTACGCCAGTTACTGGAGCAACACCCATTTTGTATATGAAAATGACAGTGTTACAAGAAAACAACGCCATTTGTGGCTTTCACATCAATCTTGTGTTGGACAGCACGACTGGGAGAACATTTTTTCAAAGTATTCGTTGCAACCATCCCAGTGTTATTGTCCTGTCACACATGGCACAGATCAAGGCTTCAGCATAAATTAGGAAAGTAGACTATCATATGAATATCTTGGCTCGTTATGTATGTATGAGCCATGAGACGGAGAAGCTGTAATTCAGTTGTTTGTTCTGTGGCTTTCGTTTGAGATTGCATCACCGTTTTTGATAGCATTTATACTTATTGGATGCTATCAAACCAAGTAAAAAAAACAACTTCTTATTGTACTTCAGCCGTCCCAGATGAGATACATGTTGATGTCTTTTGTGACATCTCTGACCAGTCTTTAAATTGAATTATAACTGAGCGGAGCAGCCCATGAAAACAGCCCTGCTCTTTGTTTTAAGCAGAAAATAAACGGAGACGTCTTGACAAAGTGAAGGTGGGAGGCAGCAGCTGTGGAGAGATAAAGAAAGCAAGCAGGGCGGGGAGCATCACGGCGAGGTGAGGATTATTTCTGAAGAGTCGCTGCTACACTGCGTCTGCAGCACTCTGCCAGCTCAGAGAGAAATGTCTCGTACATCTAAAGCGATCCTTATGTCAGCGTGGCACAGGAAAGATGTCGAACATCTTTGGGTTGAGGGGTACGGCCAAAGCAAATAAAGTCATGGTTTCTTTTGAAAACCCTTTTAAAGATTTATTTTCTCGCATGGCCACATGTCCTTATGGAAACAGTTAACAGCAGGTACATTATGTTTTGGGTTGGCTGTGTGGGATTGGCAGAACACTGGCTAGATGTGCTTGTGTGAGTCGTTTTTGGCTGTTTTAACAGCAGACTGAAGCACCTGAATGGAGAAGGTGGGCAAGGAGCTCAGCCCTGTCCACACAGGGTGGGGGTCTGAGAGCTCCAGTAAATCACCATCTTCAAAAGGCCAGACCTTTATTTACGCTTTACTTCCAGCAAACACGTCTGCCACTGACTCAGACCATGAATCTCCACCCACCCAGCCCCCTCCCTTAAAAAGGCTGATGAGCATTGTGGTTGAGGTCAGAGAGGCCAAGGGGAGTTTAACTGAGCAAACTCACACTGCTAACACCAAAGTGCCTCCTCCAAAAAAAAGCTGAGACCACAAAGTGAGGAGGGATTTTTCTCCTTTCTTTCCTCCATCTTACCGTATTGGTGGGGTCGTCCTGGAGGATGGCGTCGTAGTGCTTGTTGGCCTCGTCGTACCTTCACAGAGAGAAAAGAACACAAATTTGTTTTTGAACCTATCCTTGTCCTCAGTCTGGTGAAAGAAGGTGGTGGGGAAATGAAACACAGTTCAGGGTAATCAGGTTTCTGTATACAGCAGACAGGTTCCTATGATTACAGTGAGGCTGTGCAGAGATCAGCGCTGATCTAAAGGAAGGAATAAACACTCATTTAAGTGTAGGTCGCTGGTCACACGGCTTATATCGCTTCACAGTGAGTCATGAAATCAATACAAACAAAGCTCTGTTCTGCAGATTGTGTTTTCATTTGATTCCATCCAGTTTGATTCACCTTTAAACAAAAGGAAATTGCTGCTTTTACATCTATCCAGATCTGCAGCTATGCTGTGGGATCAGTTGTCCTCTCTTGGCCCATACATTATGCCACAACACACACACACACACACACACACACACACACACACACACACACACACACACACACACACAGGCAACAATATCCAACACACTGTTGGAATGAGCCCACATGATTCTGTTTAATGGGAGATTTATGAGCTGTAAATATCAAATCACATGGTAAAAAAATCTGGGAATAGGAGGTATGTTCACTTCACCTGTCATGTCAAATCAGGCGCTGAAGGATGATTTTAGAAGTATTTTTTTTTTCTAATCTGCAGTGCTGATGTTTGAGCAGCCAAAGGCAGGGCTCAGCGATCAGAAAGCGTCCAGCCCACAGCCGGCAACACACAGAAGCACCTCTGGTTCCCATTAGCACTGAGAAGCCCCACTTCCAGCGCTGCTGCTTCGCTCACATTCACTTTATTACTCAGCCACACTTTGGGAGATTTCAGATGGCACCAGGCGACCACTCACGAGCCACTTTGATTTGCTTTATTTATTTAGGAGGGGAAGAGCCTTGCTGTTTGAAGCTGTGTCGAGTGTAGCTCTGTCTGCCGCTAATTACATCCCAGTGTGCCGTTTATTTAATCTGACAGTGCCGAAGCAATCACTCTCAATTATCACATAAACTCTGACATAACCGATAAACCAGTAATGGTGATCCAGGTTGGGAATGTGAGCGTGGTCGTAAACAGGGTGAATCACCCTTACATCATCTCTGTTAGGAGTGGGTATTGGCAAGGACTTCACAATATGTTATGTACCGCGATACTTTAGTCACCATACAACACATAACCACAATACTGCGATATTCTACACAGATCACAGAGAAATTTAAAACGCAGCTTAAAATACAAGTTATGAGTATATATGAACAGTACATATTTACATACATGTACATTTATATATACATATATGTATATACATACATAAATCTATATACACACACACACACACGTATATAGGGCTGTCGATGTTAGCGCTTTAATGCAGATATTTTTATTTTTTTTTTTACTATTTAACTTTTTATTTCAACATGCAGAAGTCGGTCTGGATTTACATTAGGCCCAAAACATTATTATTATTTTTTTTTTTAACTAAAAATCAATATTACATCACTATATTTATTGCCATATCAATATTTATTCCCAGCCCTTATCTCTGTACAGAATAAAATACTGTGTTTATCTTTCTGGCTAAACTGCACATTCACAAAAAAAAAATATGGATTTAAAAAAAAAAAAAGGTTGAGTCTGTGGTGGCATGTCAGTATTTCCAGGGTCATGATGTACTTTCAGCACAGAGACCAAAATAGGAAGGAGAGAGAGCATAAAATAGGGTGGACAAAGGGAGAGGGAGATGAGGAGTAAAAAAATAAGGAAACACTGGAGGAATAGAAACAAGAGGAGATTGAGGGACCCCCAGAATAACAGCAGGAGTTCACCACTTCCTTCCCGGGAATCCCTAACTCAGACTGAAAGGGCGACAGGACTACCAAGCACTGAACCTTCCCTCTCTCCGTTCCCCTCTTCTCCAAAGGAATGCTGGGTGATCCAACATAAACACAGGGTACCACAAACACACAGTACCTGTGAACCGTTTCTCACCCCCACACATAACAGCGAGGCTGAGCTGTTTTTGCCTCTGGAGCTTTCTGCTACCCGATGCTTACCTTTCCAAGGCTTCCAGCCTCATGCCCGATAATCGCTTCACTCTGTGGCTATCTGGAAACTGCTTCCTCAGTTCCTGTAGACAGGTCTGCAAGGATGTGGGCAGAGGAGAGAGACCAATTATAGTTGGCTGTAACTAAAGTTTATGTTACACTCATGCTCTCACACACATACCTCCACAGACACAAACCACCTGTCTTGAAAATATCAGATCTTTCAGATGAACACATTCAATATGCAGACTGTATAACACAGGACACCAGCTTACTACAGCATGTTATCTATTCAGGCTGCTATAAAAAAGAGGAGTGAGGATGCTCTGTGCCACTTCCTCCTCTGCACAGAGCTTGGATTTGTTTGATCACGCAGCAGTGAAAGAGCTGAGGAACGGTTAGGATTCACTTTCAGCGTTATCCTGACATGGAAAGCTCTGCACAGTGCCCTGAATTGTTTGTGCTCTCCATCAGCTGAAGGCCGGTCCTTGTGATTTTGTGTCTGGCAGCAGGTCTGAAAGGATGATGAGCCAAAATGATGAGTCAATGAGTTCTGCCTCTTCTGTCCTCCCTGAGTCATTCTTACATCCGTACCGACTGGAGATTAACCATTTTAATAGTCACAATATGGTTTTTTTTTTAAATCACATGCAGATTTGAGTATTTTCAGAGTTATGAATATTTCAAAATGTGACTTTAGGCTTGAGGATGGCAAATAAGTCCTGAGGGGGAAAAAGCAGTTGAACTCCATAAACTGAGGCCAAGTTCAGCTAAACTCCACTCATTCGCTACACCCTCTAATTCCAACTCTCAGCAAATTGTTTTTTCCAAAGTACAGAGCGAGTAATACCATTTGGCCAAATAAAAATCAGATTTTCACATTTGGCAGAGTGGGGTGCTGCAAAGTAGGAATGGCTGTGAGAGAGTGAACGATGGCTTTTGAAGCTCAAGGGCGTGTGAGGAAGAGCGGTAAAAACTTACCAGAGCCAAGTCATCCCGACTGCAGTCCAGCGCTGCAATCATCACCTGCTCATAAATAATCCATACTGGGCAGAAGAGACAGACAGAGAAGACTGTGTTAACGCCCTTTCCATTCCACTGTCTGCTGAAACATGAAAACATGAAATATTGAACTGTACACTTGACGTCGCAACTTAGGAACCTGTCCCCAAACAGCTGCACATCATGCTTGTACTCTGACAGACAACAGCTTAAGAGTCCATTCAAAGAACTTTCCATTCCATTTCATACAGTTGGTGTCATTTGCATGGAATACTCTGAAAATAATGTTTAAAAAAACACATGCATTATTTTAAAACGTGGACAAAACTGCAATAATAATAATAATCATCATCATAAATACAAACCATTGCAAGTCAACGCCCTCATGTACGACTTTACGGTCATGTTGTTCATTTCTCCACATTGAGTTGGTAATAAATAACTAATTCAATTTCAGTAATACTAGTTTATTATGATCACCGCTCATGATTCATTTTTCTCATTATTAGATGTTCCCCACACTTTACTGGTACAGAGGTGGTTACAAGTTGGGCAGTTTAAGCGAAGCGAAGCTACTTTTTTTAGTTAAAAATAATAATGAAAAAAATATTGCTAACATGAAAACATAGTTGATGCTTTGAAACCAAAGTAGCTGACCTAACATTTCAGTGAAAGACATGCTGTTTCTCATCCCTCACTGTGTGTAGTGTGACTGTGGTAACGGTTACTGTGGTTCACATGCCCTTACAAGATTCAACATCTAAATGTGGTTTTGTTAACAACATTATGTGTCTGTTTCCACTAAAAATGTAAATATCAGTTTCAGCATAGGGCCTAAACACAGCATACAATTTATTTGATCAGTGAGTGCATTAGTAATATGTTCAAGTTCTAAATATCCTGGGAGCCATCACCACTAACAAATTTATTAAAGAATTATAACTTACTGTACACAGTAGTTCATTATTTTTTGAAGGCGATTAAATTTTGAATCCCCAGATTCTTCCAGGAGCTCTGTCATAATGTCAAATATATTTTTGTTAAAGAAAATAGTGAGATTTTTTTTTTTTATATACATTATGCTGTGTTTATAGTTGGTCCTATCAAAGGTACCAACAATTACAAACCTCTGCCTTCTCTGCTTTTAATCTCCATAATGAAATCTCTCATAATCCCTTTTGAGATCCATTTTGTTTACAGACATTATGGTTGAATATCATCAGCGTGTTTCTTTAGCTAAAGAAAACCAACTTAAAGTCAGTTTGAACATTTCCGCACTGTTACATTCACTATACATGTAGAGAGCAGCTTGTCGAGCGCAATCATTAATGGGCACAACCATTCCTTTAACATGTTTCACTTGGTGGTTAGCTAAAAAAAAAAAAAAACTAAAATACTGAAATGTTTTTTCATTCAGTCAACTGTAACATTATAACATACTGACTAATAGCCTGGCTACAGAGGCCAATTAATGGAATTAATACAGCATGTTAGACAGACAGCTCTGACATGTTCAGCCAAATGAACCCCTCTGTTAATTGAAAAGAATAATAAAATCCAACTCCGCCCAAAAACTGGAGGCTTATGCCAAAACAAACAAATGCCTCTCGTTTTTCTTGACTTTAATGATTCCAACTCTTGTTTTGATAATTGCCATCTCGTTTCACAGCCAATTTACGAGCTGGTTTCAATAAACCCATGGCATGTTAAGTGTTTATCCGTCCCTTTTAAGGCCTGTATGAATCATAATGACTGGAGAAAAAGGGAGACTTTTATGGGGTAATGCAGCAACGGTAAGGAAGACCGTGACCTTTGATATGTTTATGGTTAGTAAAACTCACTCCTGCTTCAAAAATAAATCAACAGAATACTGTAGCCAGTGCATTACTAGTCAACAGTCATCAGTTAACTGTTTCCTTGCTTACAGTGACCTTGGAACAGATTACTTTCTGTTTCTTGAGATAATCTACGTGTTCATTTTTGGTGAGGGTGCCTACTCATCATCTAAGATTAGATTAAAAAAAATCTTAACCTGTTTCCATTCATGCTTTTCCAAGTTAAATATTTTACCTTTTACTCTTCAAATCTCCTAAATATCTGTTTTTATGGAAGTAAAATTGTATTTCTGGACTTGGCTTTTCAGCCTCTTTGCTTTCCACATCACAGGAAACTTAAGATCCTGTTTAGAAATTTATCCAAAAGAAAATGTACACCACAAAAGAGAGGAGAGAAGAAAATCTAGCTGGCAGAAAATTACCCACTTAGATCAATCATATCTCACTAAGTTGTACAAATGAACCCACAGTCAATAACATTAGCCAGACTGTTTTTTATAGAGGGACATTCAGTGGTTTTCAGCACCACAGAGTAGAAGATGTTCTCTCAAAAATGTTTTTCAAACTTTCAACAGACCTGCAGGCTGTACCCATCTCTTACTTCTGTTATATGGCGTGAGCACTGCCACAAGGAAATGATGACAGGCTCTCTGTTGTGTTATTACCAGAACAGTAGGGTGTTCCTCTGCTCATGAAGCCACTATTTTCTCTGCTTCACAATGTTAACAATCACCTGTTATATAATGTTATCAGACTAAGTGAAGACCGCAGTATAAAAGAGGCATTCTCAGTTTCTAATGCTTCATCTGGAAATAACAATCCACCTCATAATCTCCAGAGCTTGATAAAAAAAAATCTCTGACATGTGGTCTTGACACACTTACTGTCATCTCCCAGTTTGGATCCATGGTCACTAATCAGCTCTTCACCAACATCCACAATTTGCTCACTATTTCTGCAGTTATCTTCTCTCCATTTCCGCAGCTTGTCCCTCATCTCTGCAGACACAAATGTTAAAGCACAAAGGCAGTTGGCAATGTATTTCTAGATTTAACAGTTTTCAACATAGTATATCAACTACCAGACTGAGTGAATACCTCTGGTTGTTTCTTCTACATAGTACATGAGCACTACACAATCTGAGATGGGACAGTGAGGAGCTACATGTATGAAGCTTCGCTGTAGTGTGCACTAACAGCCATCTGAACTGATGTAGATAACAGACTGGAGCTAGTGATGCTAGTCAGATATAACAGGCACTAGCAATACGTTTAAGCGATTCAGAGAAATAAACACAACTTCTACTACTGTTATATGTTTGCTACTGATGCGATTACACGTTATAATCACTGTAATAATGCTAGAACCGGAAAAATATTGAGACTTATCGTTGGCTAAAGCCTACGTTAGCCGAAGCTAACACTATGACTAGCTAGCTAGCATGTAATAGACGTTCTCTGACAGACAAACCATGATCATCGTTACTGCATTACATTACAGGATATTTTGACATCGCCTACAACATGTTAGCAAAGCAAATGACGGCAGTTGAGCTGGTACGGATGTACTGTGCGGTTCTACTGTGAGGATGGACACAAAAACTTAGCTAAGCATGCTAACGAGCAGAAGCTAACGCTGACTCGTACTTTCAATGTGGGACAGTGACAGCGCTCAAGAACAATACCGACAAAATGCAGAATACCGTAAACAATATAAGAACATCTGTCAGCTTCACCTGAGGAGGATGCATTTTATCTTTGAGCTTACCTTCCCAGCCCACATCGTACATTTCTGACACAGACGCCATCTTTTCTCTCTTGACAACACACGCCGTGCTGACGTCATGAGTCCGTCAGCTGTAGGCGTGCCTGACGTTGACGATAAGAAATTATATTTAAAAAAATAAAATAAAATAAAATCCATATATTCCAGTTACACACAAATAATGTTCATGCTGTGATTATTATAATGATACAATTCTTATTGACAGACTTAATAATAATAATGTTTAAAAAAAACAGGTTATACATCAAGAAAATCAATGTTTTTATCCGTAACTTGCACTCAGGTTTTAAGACTAAAAATATGTATATTTTCCACACCTAAATTGCACATTTTCTGTTCAGTCAACAGGGCAGAAGTGATTCTTGAGTGTAAACCTACACACCCATTCAACTGTTCAGCAGTCAGCAACATGATGTCGTTCTCATGCTCCATTTCCATTTTTCATGTAACTCTACTTCTAACCATCGGATAGGACAGTCAGCTGAGCCTACAATCTATCAGTTTCATCTGAAAATATGAAATGTGCTTTCCAAGCACTTTATCCTGATTTCCCTGAGGAGCATCCGAATCTCATCCTCTCGCCGTGTATGCTTGCTTACACACTGCTCTCTTACCACATTACAGACTGGTTGATGTGGACGCAGCACAAAGTTGCTTACAGAGACATTTCAGAGATCTGATGTCATATTCAGTGCTGCTCACTGCACACATAGCCTTAACTGTTATGCATACTTTGTCAATGTTCTCCAGTGAAAGGGCAACAGGGAGAGTTTTCTTTTTTTTCTCAAGGACACGGACATTGTAAAACAGCTTAGCATCATCAGTAACGGGCAAGTGCACAAGGGAACGATGAAATGTCATCATCTCTGTCAGGGATACAAATAATAGCACTGTGTACAGTTTAAGTTTCGCTCAGCTTTGGCGATCTGTGCACTTGTAATTTCCAAGTCTGCACATGGCAGTCAGTTGATATGTGGTTGGGTTTTTGCTGGAACACAAAATACCAAAGAAACCACATTAAAACAATCATACACTGTCCTTTGGGGCAGAGGGCTTTCCCCTGTCTGCCAAGGTACCACTGAAGGCCAAGGCCCCAACGGTGACCTGCAATAAACACCATGAAGCGGGCGTGACTCCTGGGATTTCAGGACATGATGGTAAAAGCACTCTGTGAACAAGCTGTCTATAACTTTGAGATGCAGCTGTGGTGGTGGTGAAAAAAAAGCCTCCTGACATAAGGCGCCTGTTTAACTTGGAGCAGCTCTCTTGTACAGAAATGTCACAATATGAGAGATCAATTGCAGCCATCTGAAAACCCAAATTGTACTACTTGACTGGTGCTTACGTAGGTTTCCATGCTCTGGAAGCCCCCACATATGGCTCACGGGACAAGCATATATATATTTTCCTTTTCGGTCTCCATGTATGAAAAAAAAGAAAAATATTCCAGTAGAAACACTTCACAGGCATTATATTTTGATTTCTGACAGAAGCAATCAGAGTTGGCAATCTCTGAAATGAACAGTTATGGGCTAAAAATTGAGGTAAGTTTGAGGTGCTCTCTGTGGTTTTGAAATAGTTCTTGTTCCATCGAGATTTCTTTTTCGTTGGTGTCGTACAGTGAGTTGCGGAAAATGAAGACAGATGCAATTAGCAACAATGTTTGGACTCGGCCTTCTGGAGCCGGCGGCACCGTGTTTACTTTGAAATCTGATTAGGTCCCCTGTCTGACCAAGTTGCTTTCACCTCACCGCGAATAACTCTGTACAGATGACTTCAGCACGCTTTGCCTCTGATGGACTCCCTCTATTGCACCTTTGACCTCACCCATATCCTGAGTGAGAGGCCCTGAACGGGAAATTATGGCACATCACAATTAAGCTTCCTCACTCTCCTGCTCTTCTCTCTCTTGGCTTCGCTGCCAAGAACAATATTCAGCCCCATGTCAGAGCAGCAAGACGCTGGTAATTGACGTTACTCGCACAGTACGAAGCTTAGGATGTATTGCTCCCCTGACACCCCGTGTAGTAGCATGATTGCTTGTTGTGGATTGGAGTATTACCACATGTAGTATATTATGTGTTGCTAGATTGCTTTTAATAGCCAATTGACCTTTCTCATTAAATTCCAACTACGATTTAACATCACCATGCATGACATTACCTCCAGAAGACTTCAGCACAGGCTCTAGGTGATGGCTGCATCTGTAATATAGAAGGAGAAAAACTCCTCCTTATGAGCTTTGGTGACCGTTTCATGACATGAACACATTCCTGTGCTCCTCCTGGGATTTATTACAGTAAAAAAGTCATATTGGAGGACTTTACATTTGAGTCTAATCTTACATAACCCTCATGCAGTCATATTAAAGACAGCGTTTGATCTCTGAGAGAGTATTTGGCAGCGATGTGACAATTTTGACACCTCTTTTTCTCCCTCATATCCAAGAATCACATCATCTCCATCCTAAATTGCGACAGCTTGTGGAGCTCATTCATTCCACCCATGTTTTTTATAGGGTTCCAACTTGTAATATAAAGCACTTCCACAACCTCTCAGGAGGTCTAGGCTGAGGTTTGACATTCATAGGAGTCACAGACATTGTTCACTGGTCCTACTTTCTTTCCATTATTTCAAACGTGGTTTTATTCAGAGGCCCCCACTTAGCTTCATAAATACACACAAAAGCAATTATTAGAGAAATTTCAAATCCCATCGCCTCGTGCAGCGGAAGCCTGTAACTAAACAGCATAATCTGGAGTTATCAGATTTCACTTTTCTTTTCTGGTGAAAATGTTCACGACCGCAAATTTGGAGATAGCGCCGTGTTCTCTGTAATGTCATGCTTTCAAAGAAAATTGCAGCGGAAAAAGTGAAGTTATGCATAACAAGAGGAGCAAGCATGGGAGCCGAGCTTGTCGGGGAAGGATTAGAGGGGTCAAATATTGATCGACTGTGTTGCATATCGCCGATGTGCATGAGTACAAGTCAGTCCTTGTTTGTGCAGCGGACATGTGCTGCACAGATGTTCTGCCATGTTTTGTGCCACTGGGTGCTCACTGGAAGCTTTAGGCCTGGTCGATAACCTTCATCCCATTGCCACTGAGTGTGACAGTGCTGAAGTCAGCAGTGGGCTCTGCATCAGGAGCCGCTGATTTATAACCTGACACACAGTCGGAGTGAGGTGATGCATATCTAAAAAGTTTACAAAAGAATCATTGAAATTCATATGAGATGCTGGAATTCGGATCCAGAGCTGGGATGCTTGGCTTTGCAACATCCAGCGGCGAGTCATTTGTCTTCAGGTCTTATTGATTTATATTTTGACAGATATTAGAGCGAGGCCAGTAGTGGGTGTCTTTGGCATGTGTCATCTCCTCTCCCTCTCTCGGATTCATCTGTTGACCAAGAAAGCTTTCAGGGAACTGGGGAGCTGAGGTTTTTCATGGAATATTTGGCCCATCACTCCAGCGCCCTTTAACTTTATCCCATTAAGGCCGGGTATAGTATTTTCTGCAACACAATCACGTAGCATGACGGATAACTGTTTTGCATGCTGAAATGCGTTGGTGTTCCTGACAGCATCCCTGTATTGAACCTGGGTTTTAAATGTGGTTAAAGCCTTCGCTGCCTGCAACCGTTCAGCCTTCAAACACACACACAAGCTTTGATTTAGAGAGACAGAAATGGTGGATGACTGCTCATATTTACTCCACTTTGTTTAAAGTTTGGTGAGCATTTAGCTCAGACCTCTTCATTCACTATGGCCTGGCACGGTGCTGTGGGCGTTGCTAGGAACAAATCATTAGTTACATTCACCCTGTTGGTTGACTGAGAAGTACTTTGGCAGGAGGAGATTACAAAGTCTCGACAACATCGCCAAGTCATGGTTACGTTAGAGAGCAGACCGCTGTGAACTGTATCCACACAGAGGTTGAATCTGACAAACAGCAATCAGTTTGCTGTAACTTTGCACAATTGCACAGCCTTGGCCTCGATGGAATAGTTCCATATTTTGGGAAGTACGCTCATTTGCTTTCTAGCCGAGAGTTAGATGAGATGATCAGAACCACTCTTACATCTATGAGCGATGAGACCAGCTGCTGGACAGCTTAGCATTAAAATCAGCTAGCCTGGCTGCGTCTCAAGGTAACAAAATACAGCTATCAGCGTTGGAGGTGGGTTACTGTTCATTCCTATGAAAGTTTCTCAGAGGCACAGGAGGCAAATAAAAGTTACAATTATAAAAATTATCATTGTCCATTTGCATTGAATTCATCATTTACAAACCCATTTGTCTCGCTTTTCTTCCTCTGAAAGGACAGATGAGCAAGGTGGCTTTTGTTGCATGCACTCTTCATGTCTGAGAGTTATATCAGCAAAAGTACAAACTGAACAAAGGCTAGTTTTGAAGAAAAATAGCAACACAAAATATGTTTGGTAAAAATCACCATAGAAGATGAAGACGAAAATGAAGATTGGCTGGTTGGAACAAGGAAAACCAAAGCCAAAGACTCTCGTCATTCTGGATTTAGCTTGTGGTGTTTAACCTATCTGAGACTGCTTATTCGTTTTGCGTGGACCGGTAAAGATTCCTCCTGCTTCTTCCTAATTCAACATTGTGTAATAACAGTATTATTGCCTGCACATAAAACCCAACTCAAATTACATTGAAAACGATGATAAAGTGCATGTGTTTATGTTACACAGAGGAGCAATTATTGGGTTATGATCATTTTGCACTCAAGTAAGGTTGGAAGGACACATAGAGGTTTTCCTGCTTGGTAAGGGACCGTACAGAAATTATTAGTGTGGTGAGGGGGTTGAACCCATTTGTATGAAATAGATGAATGATCTAATAGAGACACATTCTCCAGTGATACATGGCAAACTGCCCAGATGATTGTATGGTTGACTCTTTTTACGGCAAAGCCTCCGACGGCACAAAGGAGGCTTCACTAGAGTAAAGTGTGTTTTCTCTGAGCCAGAGCTGACTGTGTCAGAAGCACCCAGTAAAACAGCAACTGGCCATGGTGAGTGGTGTCTGTTTATGACTCATTTTTACCTGCCATCAGGCGGCAGTGAGAAGAGGGAGTGGAAGAGAGAGAGTCCAGCAGTAACAAGGGAAGAATTGTGTGAGGACACAAGACAGTGCCGTAATGGTTGTCAAGAAAACAAGGTTAAACTTATTAGAAAAGGGCCATTTAGTCGCTGATATCATTGGCCAGGTATGGTTGACACATGGGCAACTTTATGAGGTAGCTGCTGGTGTAAAGGAGGAGGAAGGGGGATGACTCAGATGCACAGTGAAGACATTCTACCTTTGTGGAAAAGTCAACTGATTGGAAAGGACCTGGTTGTTTTCTTTCACATTTAGCAAGCTTGTGAGTGGGGGTTGATCATGACTGCATTTGCCTTGGTAAATGGTTTTAGTCCCATGAAAAAGGCATTCACAGTCACACACATGCTTTTAAAAAAAAAAAAAAAAACATTAGCGGTGTCTGGAGGAAAGCCGATGTTTTCAAATTCAACAAAACATTCATTCGGATTCCTCTTTATATATGAAATGTTTCACTGTATCAACACCACAAGGAAATTATGGGAATTTTTAAACGTTTACAAGTCACAGTCATACTTCCCTCTGAGGAACCAGTGAAGAAGAAAAAACATCCACATTTCCATACAAGTAAGAATGAAAGGGTAAAAATGTCAGTGAAGCTCAGCTCCCTTTCTCCATAAAAGACTTGTTATTAATGTTGTGTTGTTATTGTATTAAATGATTAAATAATTATTATGTATAGATTACACTCTCCAACTGATAACTATATTCAACCGATAGACTTGAAATACACGTCACAACATCCCTGTAAAATCAGCAGAAGTCTGTTTCTCATTGAGGATGTTGAGGACGTCGCTGATTGGTCAATCTTTCTTCACACAGCTGCAACACATTTCCGTTTCCCTTTCCCCGGAGCAAACATGGCGGAATACGACCTCACCACCAAAATTGCTCACTTTTTGGACCGTCATCTCGTTTTTCCTCTACTGGAGTTCCTGTCTGTCAAAGAGGTACGGAATAGATTAATTTATAAACACTTTGTTATGTCTTTTTCCTGTTTTTGAGTACTAAGTCAGGGCTATGGAACAGTTTTTAAAACCGTGCGCGACAAGGAGTTGGTCACATTTTCTGTTGCTGTGTATAGTAGCCATTTTTACCTGGAGTGGCGCCTGAAATGTAGCCTCCTACCTTCAGAATAAAAGCGTAAAGCACGTCAGCTTACCTAAATAGCGAAAATCTCGGAAAGAACACTGTAAAATAAATTGCAGAGCCACACTTAAGATAGAAGATCGATGTGTGACAATAGAAATATAACTAAATAAAACGAAGAGAACACTTTATGACTCATAATGAGCCCGGTTGATTTTACTTTGACAATCTAGTAGCGGAAGAAGTCTGGTTGTGAATAACTTTATACCGGTTGTGGCAGCCACGCGCTGCTTTAGATTCAGATGAATGTAGAAACAACAAAAACTGTTTTTGTACTATAATACTTCACATTTTATATACAGCCTGGGGCCTTTCCTGAACTAGGAGCCGTAGTTTGGTTGTACTCGGTTGTCCAGTGATGCTTCCTTACGGTTACACGTTAGCCGTTAGCCGTCGTCATGTTGCCACCTAGCATGTACACAGAAATGATACAGCGGTAATTTGGATCTCTTGGGTGATGCTGACCCTTCCAAGCTGATGATGTTGGTGCCTTTGTAAGAATAACGAAAGTGCTTTTTCAAACAACTGTTAGGACGTGTCGGTTAACGGTTGGAAAATACGTATGGTTTGCTGAAAACCAACATTAGCCATGGCTAGCTAACTTTTGGATTGAATTAGAAAGCTAACAGCTCATCCAGCTGTTGTTTTTTCCTTGACTGCAGTGTTTAATAGTGGTGATAATTTTTCTTAAGCAACTTTTCTGGAAGTGTTTACTCAAGTAAAGTTAGCACAATACCTCCCACCGACAAATGCACAAGAATCTAAAAGTAAAAATGTCACCTGACAAACGTACTCAATAAAGTATAACAGTACTTAATCAATGAACTACTCTAAGTACAAGTTAATTTGCGTGTTATTATTGGATATCTTCACTGCTTTGCATGTTTACACATAACATGTTTCCTGGATAAATGACATGGAAACATGTTATGTGTAAACATGGTTATAAAACAAATGGGAACCAATGCAAATTAGACAGAAGAAATAATTTCTAATTTCCATCAAAAGAGGCCAAGCCCTGTATAATGAGAGGCTGCTGTTTATATATCAGAATCAATCCATTCATCATCTGAATCAGCCTCCATTTAGTCTGCATATATTATTGTGTCATTACTGAAAAGTGAGTTATTATTAGAAAAGGTAGTGCTATTTCCTAGAATGACCAACCACTGTCATAGTGTTAGTTAGTAGAGCAGGAATCTGCCAGATTGAGTTCTCCTGTTTAACCACGAGCTTTAAATCTCATATGGCAGCTCACTGCAGTTTATGCGGTGAAATGCATAGTAGATAACAGACTATAAATGACAAATGTATAGAAGATAAAAGTGAGTTACAGACCCTAAAATAGGCGAGTTTAAAAAATAAAAGTACAGTTTTAAAAAGCAATGTGAAATGTTACTGTTTCTCATAAATGTTTTTTGTTGTTTGTAACTTAATTTGAGCCTCCTGCTTAGATAATAACATTTTACAGAAACACCCCCCTCGCCTCTGTTTTCTGTTATTTCCTCTGGATCTTAGATCTACAATGAGCAGGAGCTGCTTCATGGAAAACTGGACCTCCTCAGTGACACAAACATGGTGGACTTCGCCATGGATGTGTACAGAAGCCTTTACTCAGAGAAGGAAATTCCCCATAGTAAGTGTCAACGCTTCATGGATACACACTCGTCATTCCCATTTCTGAAGCATACACACACAAAACTCAGGAAGACATTAAGGCTGCTTGATGGAAATCATAACGCATTGCAGAATTGATTTAGCGGTAAACTTTGTTTTATAGTGATTTCAGTGCAGTGGTCTGTGTACTTGTTGCTTTATGGTGTTGCTAATGACCTTCTTTGTCCTTCCTGTCAGCTCTGAGGGAGAAGAGGACAGAAGTCGTGGCCCAGCTGAAGCAGCTGCAGTCAGAGACAGAGCCCATCGTGAAAATGTTTGAGGACCCAGAGACGACGAGGCAGATGCAGTCCACCAGGTAACGCCTGTTTTAATCAAGAGGGGTGTCTTTCCTCTGTATTGAATCGTTATCTGTAAATAGTTGTTCTTTAAAGGCATGATTATCCTTAGCGAGGTTGTGAAATTTATTCCTGGTCTTACATGCCATGTTTCAGGGCTTAGTAAAACCTGTTATTTGAAACAGTAGACGGCACAGCAGAGTTGCAGAGGGATTTCATTTTGAATGAAAAATATATTAGGGCTTTTTGGGGCTTTTGTGAGCAAAGTCAGCAGAGACAGACGTAAAAAGAGACAGAGGCAGGACTCTGTGGTTAGCTTTATTAGGACTGTTTTGTCGTATACGGTGATTAAAATAGTGTGGTCACATTCAGATTTTATCCTCTTTTGTTTCTTGGCGAGAGTGTGTACAGTTAATCAAAAGCATTTTCCATTTCTATCCATTTCAGTCCAAGTAAAACAATACAACAAAACAATATAACTGCATTTTACATTGTTTTATTTGGGCAGTACTTATATTTGGACCTGTTATGTGAGATTTTAAGCTTACATTGACTTAGCGCACTTAGCGCATGTCTTTGTTATAATTAGTTTGCTGTCAGGATGAAGTAAGGAGGAAATCTTCCTTTTTGAATGAGTAATTGTGTGTCGGTCTTCAGTTATGCATTTGTTTTTTTTTCCTTCATACCATCAAATTTAAATAAAACAGTAAGAAAGTCATCTGGGATCAATGAAGGATCTCTCTCAAGCCAGAGGACCTACATCAGTTTTATTCCACCATTATGACCTGAATTATACGTGATGCAGTTGCTTGTTTTAAACATTATTTTTGCATTAGAGGATCATCCAGTACTGGAAATGAAAAACGTGCTGATATTTGAATCCCGATGCCCTGTCCGTTGGGGTTAATACGCACATATCCACAAAGCATTTTACTGGGTAATAGAAGCTAATGGTCTAAGCACTTTTTTATTGCACAGTTAGCTAATAGGCCTATATGCTTTACCAGGCTTTTTTTGGACAACTACTGAAGCCAGAAACCAAGCCCAGCTATTATAATAAATCATGTTAGTACCATATCTATAAACAATCTGTCATTATAAAACACACTCTGTGGATTATGATCACCAGTCGGGTGATCTACCATGTATGTTCTCATTTGTTTGGACTTGTTAAAGCAATGAAAACCACTTTTTGGGTTTTTGAGTCAACATGGCTCCTTGACTTTTTCAGTGCAGAAGGTGGCAGTAATGCTGTGCAGACTTTTCCATGAACGCTTGCCACTTGTTGGACAGCTCAGCAGCTGACTCTCATCTGAATCCCATAACAAGTGCGAAGCAAAATATAAGATAGTTTGTGTGGATGTCGAGAAAGCCTGCCCTGAAGCGGTGACGAAGCCTGCCTCAGCTTAAATGAGACGCGTGTAATGCACATGACGTTCCTTCATTCACATTATTGGAGCATAGAAGCACAAAAAGTTGAAATGTGGTGTCCACATAAATAACTTTTAGGTTGCAAAGTTGTAAAACGTTAGGATACAACAGTTTAGAGGAGCCAGTGCATTCCTTTGCTTTGACGAAGCCTCAGAGAGAAATCAATATTCACTTCCCTCACCAGACATATTTTGTTAGATATGGCGGCTAGCGCAGAATTCATAGTAGCCAAACCAAATATAATCAAAGGCCCATCGCTCTGTTTTTAAAGTCAAAACACTCTTCATATATGTACAGCTTTTGATTTAGACCAGAAGTGGAAAAATCTACCTGAATGAGAATCCGAACAGCAGTACGTCAGCCAAACAGTGACTCAAGTTAAATGACCTCTGACTACAGCAACTGTCTTTACCTTTGTTTTTTTTTTTTTGCAGAGATGGACGAATGCTCTTTGACTATCTGGCAGAAAAACATAACGTAAGTTGGCCTGCTTTGCTGACATCTCACTTCTTCACTGCATTTCCCATGGCTCCTGTGTGAACCCGTGCTTGTTTTAGGGGCGAAGTGGGCGGGGGAGTCCAAGTAGGAAAATGCAGAATTACTTCCCAAAACCCTCAACTCATTTTGGGGGTTTGTATGGCTTGCACAAATTCTGCGGACATTTACATTCTGTGGTGAATTGTTAAGAATAAACGGAGTAGCTCGGGACTCGTGGATGGAGCCGCAAGAATGCCGGAGGTTCTATATTTACCGGGATGTTTGGCTTCTTACGCTCCCCTCCGTCGGTCCGCTCCCTCTCCGGTATCCAGCTGACCTGCATGCTGTCCTCAGTGCACCTCCACACAGGCCAGGCTCAGGGCCCCTCAGCATGCTGTGGGAAAGGCTTGGGCGGCGCAGAGCCGGTCACAGCTCTACCGAGCCTCAGCGAACGTCCTGACGTCAGCGCTGCGAGATACCGGGCAGTTAAAAATAGGAAGACGAGTAGGCTCAAAATGATAGTCGTATATATACATAGGCATTTCTATTTTAGTCCACATGACCACTTTTTGGCAGATTTGTCTCAGAAGTTAAATCGTGTCTTGCCATTCATTCTTCTTGCTAAACACGATACGTTATAGCAGTGTTTGCTCCATATTCATTTAGCAGTGGTGCGTCTGTGCTGCCACAGCAGGGGGAATTACATTGCCGCTACAGATATATGAAATCAAAATTAGATGCGCAATTTAGTCGAAATCATGTAAAATATAGCTGATGTAGCCCAGATGCTCGACAAGTACTGTTTTTATGATTCACCCTAACCCTAAAACATCGACGTATGTGACACAAAAGTGGGATTTCCTTCAGGCACCACAGCTGCATGAAATTACAGAGCAAGCACAATGTTTGATTTGAAAATATGTGTTGTTTTGACTCGCTCTGACAACGATTCACTTTTTCTCTGTTTGTGATATTGATACTCTGGTATTCCTCTTGAAGTTCCGTCAGGAGTACTTGGACACGCTGTACAGATATGCCAAGTTCCAGTACGAGTGTGGAAACTACTCCGGCGCTGCAGAATACCTCTACTTCTTCCGTGTCTTGGTGAGTTTTCAGCATTTTGTTGTTGATGTTCAGCACTGTTTGCTGATGACTTTACTCCTCAGCTCACTTAACGGAGTGCACGTAGTGTTTTACTGTCATCATTTATGTACTGGCCGCAGGTATTTCTCTGACGTTAAAATTGAACATCGCATTATGTTTGCCAGATTGCTTTAATTCCTCCAAAGGCTGACGCTCGCACAGGAGAGGAAAAGAACACTTAGGAATAATTGAATGTGAAAAGCTTACGTCATTGCCTCTTCAATTCCCTGCACGTCTTGTGTATTAGGAGGAGACTGCTGCTCTAAGACTTGAGTAGGATGTTTTACTGGGCCAAGTGATCAGTGGTGGACTGCATAATCTGTCTGTAGTCTTTCTCCTGGGGCGGGCCTCAGTAGACAGCTTATTGATTTGAGTGCTGTGGCCAGAGAGTCCCTTGTCACGACTTCTGAGCTTATGTGATGCTCAAGCTTTGCAAGGCATCTCTGAGTTAGCGTCAAGAGGATCACATACGAGGTGTTTTAATTTAAAGTGATGACCTGGAGGAGAAAGAAACTTTATAGGATACAGACTTTAATTAAATCATTTTCAGGATAAATGCCGCAAAAGAAAACAAATAATGCCAAAGTATGTTTCGCTGAGGAAGATAATTATAGTGTATAAAAAGTGCTGGCAGTATTCTTGTCGGTGCACATGCACACTCCCTACTTCCTCTGTAAACAAAGAGACTTGTTGCCTGGCTTCTGGCATTTGTGGCTTCTTTTCATTTGCCCTCAGAAATGAGTGAAAGATGAAGCAGGCAGTGAAAGGGCAGCTGCTCCTCACAGGACCGACCAGAAGAAGGGGTGGGTTAGCTTAGCACAGGTTGCTGTGAGAGCTGCACGGAAAATCATCAGATTCAAGGAACATCAAGACACTCGGTTCTTTATGATCAAATTAGAAATCAGCCATGTTTTGCACCATGTCCTGACTCCTGCAGGCACCTTTTGCTTAAAACAAGTATTTCTAGCACTTAACTATATATATATATATATACGTATATATATATGTGTGTATATATACGTATATATATATATATATATATATATATATACGTATATATATATATCAATACACACATATACATACGTCAAAGTGTTTTTTTCAGCAGCAGGCACAAGAGGGCACCCGGAGAACCACTTTGACGTATTATTACCTCGATGGCACACAAAGAGTTAATATATTGTGGTGGTGACGGTAATGAGCTCAGCACTGCGGGAGGCATCACATGACTGCAGTATTGCAGTGATGCTGTCATCGTCTCTGCACTTAAGAACGCATTCGTGAAAGGGGAAGTCTTTACAAATTGTGGACCAACGTCTGGAGGTGGAGCTGGAGGAAACAACACCAACTGTTGTGCCTGTCATCAAGCAATACCTTTATTTTGAAAAATATGATCTGGACTTTTAACTCATCGACTGTCACACCCGCAGAGTTCTGAACTGTGAAGTCACTCAGTGGTTTGAACCACAGACCAGCTATGAGGTCTCTGTCCGTGGAGATTGCATCATTAACTATGCAGGCAGCAGCGCCTGGGCGGCGTCGATTGTCATCTTCTCTGAATCTGCCTTCAAGGTCACGTGTAGGGCGTCTTCAAGATTTGTTGACTTTGATTATTACTCTTTGAATCAACACCAAATTTCCAGTGGAGATTTTTCTCCATTTTTGCTTCCTTTGATGTTATCTTGCGTCAAGTGTTAGTAAATTCAACCAAACTGAATGTCCTATAATGACCAGTGGAACCAGTCTGCATGGGCAGTGGTTTCCAAGTGTCACTCACTTGTCCTCCTGCTTTTTGTTAGTCTTTGGTTCAGCGTTTAGCTTTGCGGTAAAGCGGGGACTCGTGCCAAAACCAGCCCTGAAAGAACGGGCAAGCATAAGATCAACATTTTGTCTTTTCATTAGAGTGAAAAACATTAAGACCATCTTTTGTTCCTATTCTAATTGGCATTTGATACTGCAGTGCGTCGCCTCTTGTCTTTGGGACGTCACTGACTCTGGCTCGTCATGAAGAACTTGGCAGAGACTCGGAGCGATGATGAACCAAACAACCCTCTTAACCCAAAGCAGTTGGGCACTTCATTTGATGGCTTTTTCACTGATCTGCTCAAATCTGTAGAAGGAAGAGCTGCATCCGAGACGAGCTGTCGGCTAATTCACCCGAGCTTTCCACTTCCACTCCCGACCAAAAAAACGGCATTAAGAAAATTCTTCAAAAGCTCGCCGCGGATACGTCCCACTGTTCCAACAACAGTTGTTTATGGCTTTGCAACTCAGTATAAATAAACCAAAATTGCTTTAATTGAGGCATTTTGTTGGAAGTCCAGTGCAGATTTTCTTTTTCTTTTTACCCCTCAAATTGTTAGAACCCTCATTTTGCGTTCCAGGCAGATCAGGCTCTGTAACTAGATATCTGTTGCTTACTCTTGACAATGCAAGAGGCTTTTTAGGCGAGGAAAAGGTAGAAATGGATTTCATTAGTGGGAGTCTGGGTCTGTGGACCTCCCATCCTCACTGGCTCCTTGTCCGTCTCTCCCTCCCTCCCCCCTGTATGGGAGAGGTGAGGCTCCATAAAGACATTTAACGTGGGAAAGCCAGTCAATTAAACGAAGGAAGCCAGCCCTGCAAAATCCATGCCTCAGGTCTTGTTACAGTGCGGCCTAGACCCGAAAAGAGCAACTTATTCATATCATCACTTAATGCAGGGATTGAATGTTAAGAATAAAGATAGAGTATCCCGAAGGATCCCCAGCACAGTAAATTTATTGTTGCTGGTCAGTCAGCGAAAATGTGCCCATTTCACAAACCAACGGAAACTTAAGGTAACTGCTGGAAAAACCCAGGTATTGAAACTTTTCTAGCGTGGCCACTGGTGAAAGCCAGACTGTGTGTGTGTGTGTGTGTGTGTGTGTGTGTGTGTGTGTGTGTGTGTGTGTGTGTGTGTGTGAGAAAGCTGCCATAATGACCTGGAGGTCAGCCAATCGTAGCAGGCAGGGACTTCCAGGACAGGAAAAAAAAATAACAAACAAAACACTTTGTGCAGATGAAACGCTGACTTTTATCCTGCCAGCGGAGACAGTTTTCCCTCTCATGGTTATAATACCGATCTTTTTTGTGATTTTAAAAAAATAATTAAAAATAAAGTGTTTCCCCTCACCTGCCACTGCTTCATATTATAGCAGCTGAAATGTTATCAGAGTTTCACTGGTCTTTGCCAAGTAAAATAAAAAAAGAACTCCGTATCGGAATAATCTTACCAATTTGTGGGGTTCGAGCGGAAACCTGCTCTTTTTTTAGTGTTTCCTCTGCACATCTGTCGTGTCTCACAGTCCATTCAGCGGCTGTCCGGCGGCGTACGGGGGTGTGTGGTTAGGATCTGGGCTCCTCTGGCCGCTCTGCAGACGCCCACCCCGACTTCCTGCTTGACTCATGTCACTGCGTCTGGTGTTTGGTGTTATCGTGAACGACTGCGGCGCAGAGTTTTTCCCAGGAGCCCTAGGGTGTAGTCCGATGTCCACTACAGAGTGATTGCCTCAACCTGTCTTTCATTACCTGATTTCTTTTCTGTTTGTTTTTGTCTGTTCTGGAAATCAGAAACGGTGGCCTGCAACATTTTTCAGAATGATTATCCTCACAGAGATGTGTCTTGTTAGCGTCAGTTCATATTTGAGCCCTGATTATCTTGTAGGACGGAGTTGAATCAATGAAGGGACTGAAGGTATCACTTTCCTGAATTCAGCGGAGTAACATTTGCAAAAACATCTTAATAAAGCAAGTCATACTGGGCACATAACCTCCCATTAAAGCAGGATCTATTGTGGTAGCGTCATTGATGACATGTGGCCAGACAAGGTTTTATTATCCATGGATATACACCATAATCATTTTATAAAAATATATTAAGATTTTTTTTTTTTTTAACTTCCCTTAACTCCTTTTTGAATATGTTTACAAGATGTTTTGTTTTGTGTATTTTTTATTATTTTCATTTAATAACTTCATATTCAAAATAAATGATGACTGAATGAATGAGGTACCACATCTGCGAGGTCTCTTCAGATATTCTAAGGACCTTAACATAAGCTAAGATATTTTTTTTTCTTTAATGACCCTTCAGCTTGTTCTTGCTTTCCTGTCTGTCCTCTCTCTGTCAATGTTTGATATAAGAAGTATATTTCATTAATTAAGGGAAATGATGGTGTATTATTAACTACATAAAGCGACAGAATGTGTCCTTGGCCACCTTGTACTTGTATGTAATTGTTTCATTAACCATCATTCAAAGTGTTTATTATTATTATATGAACAGTAAAGAAACTGTTGTTTCCCCAGTGAAATACATTATTTTTTACAATTTTTATTCATGATTTATTATTATAAGAGCTCTGAGATGCAGCAACCTGTGATTTGTGTACTTTTTTTGTACTGTCAATTTGAGATAATGTCACATTTTTGAAAAAGGGGATTCATTAATTAATCCAGAAAATAATTGACAGATTAATCGATTATTAAAATAATCATTAGTTGCAGCCCTGTTATCCACAATGAATGCTGAGCAAAACGTGTAAAAAATAGATATAAAAATAAATAAAGACACTTTAAAGACAAATAATGTGATTAAAAAGACAGTAAAAAATACAGGCTGTACACGGAGGTTGTGCAATGTATTTCCTAATATTTGTTGGTGATATAAAGCTTTTTTAATACTAATAATCTGTGCTATGTGCCTCAACAATCCTAAATTGTCTGTCATTACTGCCGTTTAAACGTATCAAACCAGTGAACTCCACTGTAACCAAAATGATTTGGTTCCAGCAAACCATCCAAGACAGCATAGTAACACACATGGTCCAAATATGCTTTTACTTAATGTGGTAATCTAGTATCAAACTCTCTGGTCAGCTGCAATGCAGTGGTTGTAGTATCTAAAAGTGCAGCAAATTTTGTTTTTATTAAAAGCTAAACAGTCTTTCATGATCAATTTCTCTTTCTCTGTCAAGTTCCAGTCCCTGGGATGACATAATTTAATCCGTTTATCCAGTATAAATAAGAAAAGTGACTGCACCATGCAGCTGTGCCCCTGAAGCCAGGCAAGGATTTGCCCAGTTTTACTGTTTCACCACCATCCTGTATGAGAAAAACATGGAAAAAAAGCTGTTTTGTATGTTGCAGAGTCAGGTTTTAACCGAGCACCATGTCTTTTGCTAAGGTCCCCTCTACAGACAGGAATGCCCTCAACTCTCTCTGGGGCAAGCTGGCCTCTGAGATCCTGATGCAGAACTGGGAGGCTGCCATGGAGGACCTGACCCGCCTGAGAGAGACTATCGATAACAACGTAAATGCCCCACTTCTCAGAATTTGACACCACGTTTAGGTTACATAGACTCTCATATTGACATTTCACTTTGAGCAGAGCTCTGCTGTGGCATCTGAACTCCTCACCCACCCACACTCACCTCATTTTGATAGGTGGCCCTTTTTGTTCCCACCAGAGAATAGGACAGCTTTGAAGTGTTGTATTTGTCATTAACCATGTTATGTTTGTGTGTTTCTGTCTTTGTCTTGTCCAGTCTGTCACCTCCCCTCTCCAGTCTCTCCAGCAGAGGACATGGCTCATTCACTGGTCTCTCTTTGTCTTCTTCAACCACCCAAAGGGCAGAGATAATATCATTGAGCTCTTTCTGTATCAGCCACAGTGAGTAACATTTATCCTTTCTGATTTTGTTTCCTGCTTTTACAGCTAGGATATTACAAAACTAAGATGTGAACAGTTGTGAAGATATATTTCCACAAAACAAGGGCGGCAGGAAAGACAAAGTTTTATAGTTTGAACCTAAGGGATGAGTTGTCCCCTTAAACCTGTTCAATTCTGGTTTTACAGATTTTTTTAAACAAATGATGGCCCCCAAAACCACAGTGTAGTCAATCAACAGTCGTACAAATCGCCTGCTATTTGTATGTCATTACAGCGGCATTGGGTGCTCGGCGTGGTGCGTTCAAGTTACACATGAATGTCTGAATTTTCATGTTCGAAATCAGAATTTAAATCAGAACCCCCCGACACAGAATTCATGCTTTCTGCTACTGACGTAAACACTAGCTCCATGTTTTGTTGTTCGTCTGTAAGGCTGGAAGAGCTGAAGCACTAAACTTTGAGGTTAAGATGATCAGAGCTCCAAGTTCTGACTTCCAGTGAACACACCATAAGACACTCCCCAGGGTCCTAAAGAGGACCTGTTAGTAGTTTGTTGATTATCATCAGACCATTGACTAGTATGTCTACCATGATAAAGACCAAATTACACAAAAATGACTTATTGAGCTGAAATTATAAAATAATAATAATATTAATAATAATATTGAATTAATACAGATGATGACCATGATTAAAGCCCAAATTTCACAAAAATTACTTATCATTTAATGAGGTATTGAAAAATGTGTTGTTCTGGAACCAGTGTTGAAATTGTCATTGTAACTCAAAGGTAATTCTTGATTCTAAGACGTTTAGAGAAAAGATCTGTCATTTTATCACAATAACTTAAGAAGAAACACTAAAGGGTTTCAGGAGTGTGTTTCCCTGCAGGCTGTTTACTCTCCAAGTGAAGAACGACGCCATGTTTATGGCAGATCGGAAACTTCATACTCTGTGTTAAAATTTGCACACGGCCTGTTTGGATGTCTTTGCTCCGTCCCCCTCTTCTGATTGCAGGCTTGTATAATTGTACAGATGATCAGGCTCCACAGACAGTATGACAGGCGACCACAACACAGCACACTCAAACGTCTGCTTCCCTAAATTTCACTCAGTTTTTAATTTTATTGTGGATGATTAAGGAGGCCTGACCAATAATTACTCATGAGAAGCTCACCCAACCATCTGTGTGGACAAACTGAGGTCGTTTTGTGTGCTTTGCAGTTTCACAGTCTAGAAACCTCATGTTTTCCCCACTGAGGCTTGGCTCTGGTTTCCCATCTTTTGACGGTCAGTACTTCCTTTTGGCTCAAGTCGGTGACCAGTGGCTGGCCTTCAGCTCCACACATGACCTCCCTTACCCCTACAGTCAGCAGATGTGGGTCCAAAGCTTTGTTTGTGTACTATTGACGAGGGGTGGGTATTGGCAAGAACTTCACAATACGATACGTATCGCGATACTTGAGTAACGATACGATACATTATTGCAATATTGCAATATATTCTACATAGAGCACTCAGAAATTTAAAATGCAGCTTAAAATACAAGTTGTCTATATGTACATGTAATTATATACACATGAATATGGCCACCGTCGTGCTCACTGCTCACTTCTACTTCTCAGTCGTCGACTTCTTCGACTGTCTTGCTTACCACAAACGCCATGCAGCGAGGTTGCAGTGCGAAGGTTGTTCTAGATCTCGGCCCAAAACATGACTTTCTTTTTATGGGGAAAAAAATAATGGCTGCCCTTGACATATTTATACATCATTTAAAAAGCAACGCCTGAGTGCCATCAACTTAATAATACGGCAAAGTGATTTTTCAGCAGTGGGTTGCCGATTAAGGGCTCCCGCAGCCTGTGAGTAATTTTGGGGCTTCTGGGAGATGTAGTCAGAGCATAAAGAGACGGTATACACCACAGAGATCAAATCAGGAAGTGGAGACGATCGAGATCAGAGAGCAAAACAAACAGAATCTGGAGAGAAAGTGGTGATTTTGGTGAAAGTGTCCTCTACTCTACCTCTGATAAAACAAGGATGGAACAAGGTGAAAACAAACATTTTTTTTCATGATTAACTAGAGAGTCTCTTCTTAAAAAAAAAAAAAAAAAAAGTAAAAAAAAATTACTCAAAGTAGCCCAAAGCGCTGACCCAAGGCACTTTGTGTTTTATAAAACAGCTGGTACTCAATGAGTTAAGAAATTAAAAATCAATATTACATCAGAAGAAAAAGTATTGCAATGTTTTGACAGACTGCACTGACTTCAGGGGAAACAATGCTCAGTAACAAGGTACAGGACAGGTGCAATCTGGGCAAATACTACTTACAATAACATATCACTCGTTCAGTTTTCCAGACGAGCCTTGAAATGGGACCTTGATGCCATGTCTCGTTTCAGTGTTCTCCCGCAGCCTTGAACAGAGGAAATTTGAACTCCTACTTGATGTCTTTGGCTGCATGCCTCAGTAGCATCTTCAGCAAACCAGTGCAGCTTGTTGCCTCAAAACTCAAAGGGGGTAAAAAATGAAGTCCCCTAAGTGGAGTAGGGTGAATGATATGCTGCAGTGACTCAGGATAGATGGCTTGCTATTGGAGCCCCCCTGGAGAGTGAGGAGGTGTAAGTTAATCAGGAACACAGTTGCGGTTTTCCACGGGAGTCGAGCAACTACAAAGAGAGGGAGGGAGAGAGCCCTCCTAAAACCAGGATGACGACGGCTTTGCTGTTTTTAGACCTAACATCACTGCTGCCGCAGGTCCCCTGTCCCTTTAATTGTTTCGGCTAATTAAACTGCTGCTGGCGCTCTTTCTCTGAACACCATGTGTTCCTCTGGCCTTCAGATCTAATTTGGGATTGAGTGGAGGGTGAATTTCAAAGATGGATATTTAGAAACCAATAAGAAGTTTTGATGATACAGTTACTGTTGATTGATTGCCATCTTGACATGGACGGCGGTGAGTGCTTGTTGTTTTTACAGAGGACTGTCTCCAGAGCTGGTGTGGGATTAGAGTCGGCCTGTAACGGCGTCCTGTCTCTTGTGTTCAGCCCTCAGCCAGTTGACCTGTGGTTGAAACGTCAGTCCCTGATGGATTAGGTTTCAGCTACTGGGCAGGTCCCTGCTCACTGATCTATATCTTCTTGCCAGGGTTTCCTTTTCCTCTCATAGGATGCTAATGAAAGAGAGCGTTTAAAGTTGGGACCCATGTCCAGGAGTGAGGGTCCTGTCAAGACATTTATCTCTTTTAGCAGCTCAGGATTTTCCTCTCTTCTAAATGCCAAGAGCCCAAAAGGCAGCCAAAATGTTCTGTTAGGTGTCCTTGTAAAGATCATGTCTTTGCTTACATCAGGCTGATAAGTGATTGTCTTTACAGGTACCTCAATGCCATTCAGACTATGTGCCCACACATCTTGCGTTACCTAACCACGGCGATCATTACAAACAAGGATGTCCGCAAGCGTCGTCAGGTCCTGAAGGATTTGGTGAAGGTCATTCAGCAGGTAACCACTTTTTTTTTTATCAGCTCGTTGTTTAGAGGCCATACAGGCTTTGGAAGATGATTAACTGACCATGTGACCCAACAGCACTGCTAACACTTCCTGTAAGTTCAGGGAATGGAGATGGGTTTGGGTCCAAGCTGGAAAGCCTTGAACCCATTACTTGTGATGACTGTGTAGTGCACCGATGCCCTCTCCAACAGTGACAGTAGCTACTTACTAGAGCTTGTTGGCTTGTTGGTAGTAATGATAAAAACATGTGCCAGTGCTCTCAACGGTGGCCTCAGGTCAGGTTGGGTCTCTGAAACAGATCAAGAGTTCAAAACGTGTTTTCACTCAAGTCCTCAATGTAAGCTGTTATGTGACTGGAAAAAAGAAATGTGGCTCACATGTACATTTCATGATGTCATATTAACATAAGCTAAACTTAGATATACAGTATATGGACTTGAAAATTGATTTTCTTATGTTTTTTCAGGAATCCTATACCTACAAGGACCCCATCACAGAGTTTGTGGAGTGCCTGTACGTGAACTTTGACTTTGACAGCGCTCAGAAGAAACTGCGGGAGTGCGAGTCGGTGAGTAACCCCTTTTGTTCCCAAACTATGAGAAGCAGTTTTTTGGTTTATTGTGCCTCTCCAAAATGAATCCAAGGTCTTCTGAGGACCTTTTTGCAGGTCAGACTGCTGACCTTTTGCTCAGGGCGTCATCGTAAACATAGTTAGTCATCATATGATGTCCGTCTGACCATCACCCTGGTCACAGTGTTTCTATTGGCTGGACTTGTTCGTGAACAGTGATACCCTGTGTCTTGTATCACACTGTCAGATATGGAGGTCCTCTCTGACTCTGCATGACTCAGACTTCAGTCACATCTTACTATGGCCTGTAATTGACCCATCCAGCTGGTGGTTAACAGTAAACGCTTTATAAGCAAAAATCTCTGCAGAGGCGTGCAGATGGAGATCTCTGTTCAGTTTGTAATGGCTCAATATAACTAGTCCTTCATGTGAGAATAGAATATGTGTGTACGATTTTAAAAGTCTCTGATCACTGTGATTTGACCTCAAACGAGATGATATCTACAGCTCAGCGGGGGAAAAAATATAAGAAACTTGCAATTTTACTTGATATTTTTGCATATCTCTACATCACATTCCTGTGTCTGTGGTCTGTGTTCAGTTAGGTCTCAAAAACAGCACTGATATACTATATTCTCCACAGAGCTTCAGTCTGAAAGCATCCACTGACCCTGCAGGACCTGGTCAAGAAGCCGCATAATGAAATTCTGTTGAATCACTCGGCTTAAAGGCACACATAAATAAAGAAATAAAAATGAAGATGTAAAATATAAATATAAAACACCTGAATTCAGGAGGAGATGTGATAATTACAGCAAAAATATAATATTTGCAGCGGAAATGTAATATTTGTAGGGAAAGTGAAAGTAACCTACACGTTAAAATTAGGATATAAACAACAGAGGCTTATATCCTACGGTAGACATTTTTATATTGCACTACAATATATGTATTGTATTATCGCACAGCTCTAGTGTGGCTGGGTTAGTTTTATACTGGATGTGTTTGACTTGCATGGTGTAGCTGTGCTAACAGGCTATGGTTTGTTGTTAAGAGGGTTCATTTTCAGTGGACAGTAACTAGATTTAAGCAGTGCAGGTGTCCTAACTGGTGCTCTGTGTATAAATTATGTGTAACCCGATCTCTTACTTCATTCATGGCGTACACACTATAATTTGGTTTTTGTAACAGGCTTGATAATTTGGACCTACAGAGGAATAAAAGGCAAAACTCTGGCTTATTTGGCCCCTTTTTCATCTTTTGCCTCTTGACGATAAACCCTTGAAATGAAAACCATCTGGCCCGATCAAATGGCTCCTACCCAGGAGCAAATGTTTATAAATCATGTCAGCGGTTTACTGGCGGTTCCGTTTTGTTTTAATCTATTTTTAAGCTAATACAAAGAGTCTTCAACTTCCTAAATCACCGTTTAACAAATGGGGAAGTTATAACCAAACTCACTCGGGAAATATTTGTTTTTATTTAGTTTTTAACTCTCAAAAAATTCTGTTCACTGTCAGAAAATATCCAAAACATTTTCCAAGAGAAAATTAGATTTTTCCTGCACTCGGGCCCCCAGGGGCCGTCTCCAAATGATGACATGTACTATCAACAATATTAGAGTTGTATCCTGTTTCGGCTGAGACGTGACACACGCCCTCAGTCACCGACCTTGTTAAACACTTGCGCACACGTTTTTAGATCTAGCTGGGTTGGTCTTGACCTCGTCTGATGGGTCACTTTTTACAGAGACTCCACTGTGGTTGAAACTCTCAGGTCAGAGTCCAAGTTCTTCCAGGTGCTTTGAGCGCTGGCCTACCTGTCAGTCCTATCAGAGCATGTCCAGTAGGCACAAAACCCCTCTATTGACCTCACGAGTTCATAAGCAGGTCTAGCGAGGTGGGTGGCTCCAAAAATGTTTAACAGCACATTTAATGCATTACCTGTGATGGTCTGCAAACATTTTCCCAAAATGGTCTCGTTTGAAGCCAATAATGCAGGTTTTTTTTCCTTTTCTCTGCAGAAATTCACACGCAAGCCTTTAGAAAGCAGGTTATTTCGGAGGTAAAGGGATGATTCACAGACTGGGGAGTGATTGAGGTAAACAGATACCCCGCTGGGATGGGACCTCATCTTGATGAGCATTTGTAATGCATCAATTTTGAGCGATTGAGAAGAGTGCCACCCGTCTATTAACTGATTGCTGTAATAGCAAGAAATGGGTATTGTTTTCAGCTCTCCTGTCTTTGGTTCACTGTACCCTGTATAATAGAGCCAAGTCCTTTAAATGGGTTTAGCTTGGTTTAAATTGTCCTCTTATGTTTTTTTTTCTTCCCACTCCACCCGAATCTGGAATCACTGTCAGATGTTAGATGCTTGCATGTCAAAGAGTGAAAAGTATAGGCCTACCTATAGCCAGGCCCTCAGATTGTGCATAAAAGGGCTCTTCACGTCCCTTTCTGAATTTGTTTAAGCTTTGTGGTCTGAATCCCAGATGACAGTAATTAGGGCACTTAACTGTTCAAAGTTTATCAGCCTTAGATAAGCATTGTCTTAGCTGAAATGTGCGTTGCGCTGATAGCGCCATGTAGTTGGGATTTATTCAAGCTGAACTCAGATGCAGATAGCAGCTTTCTAAGCTTAAGCAAACAAAGAGCTGGTAGGACTTTTGAAGACGGAAGTCTGTGATGTGAAGAGTTGGAATGCAGCGAGAGCTGAGAAATGGGAGTATTTCACACAGTGGTACCTCTGGGGCCATAGCTGGGTCATGAACATTTACAGTAGATGAATTGGCCATATGCAGTAGTGTCAAAGAGTCCAGGCAGGGCTGTATTTCTTCCTGTAACAAGCCACTGGTGATACAGTATGGACGGCTGGAAAGACTTGCTCTCATCTGTGAGTTTATTTGGACTGGTGGTGCTGCAGTTGTTGCACGGCTGTAGCCGTGAAACCTGGCAGTCCTGCACAGCAGAGTCGACACTGAACCAGCGGACCAGATGACTGGTGATACGTCACAGACAGTGTGGTCATCTCTGTGGTTTCTCTGTTGTAGCATGAAAGTTTGTGGTTGACTTGAAGCACCTTGCAGGGACTGGGAGTGCTAGCATGTACAGGGGAACTTAACAAAACAGTGTGGTCCTCCATTCTGTGTTTAGTCCATCAGAAAAGGACTGCATTTGGTTTGATAGATTTTGTTCCATAATTGAATTAATGCTGCACACATCCTGAACATCCTAATGAGCCTTAATTAACTGTGTCACCTTACTCAAACCTTACTCTGTTCTCAGAGAAACTCTTTTAGAGCTTTGTGGTGTTTACGCTGCTTTCTGTCTCTCAGGTTCTTGTGAATGACTTCTTCCTGGTCGCTTGCCTGGAGGACTTCATCGAGAACGCCCGCCTCTTCATCTTTGAGACCTTCTGCAGGATTCATCAGTGCATTAGCATCAGGTTAGTCAGTCCGTTCCAGGCTAAGGTCGGCTAACGTTTGTTAAGTTTTTTGTTTGTTTTTAAATGGAAGACATTACACTTAGCTTTAAATGCTGACTGTTTTGGACAGCAGAACACAGACACACATCCTTTCAGACTAACAGGAAGTCCTATTTGCTATCACTAGACTTTGTAAGCGCTCGGTAAACAGGAAGTAAGAACATGGGCTTTGATTAGTTGGAATTTTCCTCACAGATAAGTGTTTATTGCCCCCTCCACTCACAACCAGACACATCTTGAGGATTAGGTATTGTGAGCTTTAACTGCTTCCAGGTCCCCTCAGGTTGGTCTGCTCACTAAACTTTTAAGACCACCTGTCCGAGGCCGATTCGTGGACAGTTTTCTCCCAGGAAGAGGTCAGGGTTTAGACGCCTTTAGACGTTCCCAGCTGCCGTTAACGGGCGGGAATCTTTCAGCTCCTTTTCTTTGGGTCAGTGCAGGTCAAATGTTTTTTTAAGACGCGATTGGCTCCTAGTTCAAAATGCAGTTTAGTCACATTTGAAATGAAATTGACCTTGGATGCCTCCCAAAAACTGCTACTGCTTATCATAGTGAGCATCAGCAGAGAGAAAGTGAAGATGATAGGAATTATCTGCGACTGGCCAATAATTCGTATTGGTAGATTTGTGCTTTTTGCAGCATCTAAATCTGTGCATCATTCGTTTATTCATTTTTCAAAACAAAAGCAACACTAAATAAACTAAATAATGACCTCTTTTCTTAATATTCATTACCAAAACCAAAATGAAAAAAACAGATAATGACTCATTTTTCTGTTTTCTGAGTTGGAACAAATGGAAAATGGAAACATCGGATAACGAGCGATTCTGGCATTTCATCCAATTCAGATATTTTCATTTGCAGCACGTTGCGTATTGATGTCCAGACAGCTGCTTCCTGCAAATTCTGTTGTTTTTGGACTTAGTACATGTCAGAGTATTACCAAAAATATTATGAAGTACTGTTACTGTGTACTTTTTCAGTAATAATTCTCAAAGTCTCTTGCAGAAAACACAAGCATGACTATTCGGCGGTCATTTGCGCACACGAAAACAACGAGTGGCTCATTTGACAACAAATTTGTGAGAGGCGGAGGACCGGACCGCAGTACGCAACTTGCAGCAAATTAAAATATCCGAATTGGATGAAACGCTGCAAAAGCCTGTAATCCATTTTATTCTAATTTCCATTTGTGTACAAAACACGGAAATCAGAAAAAAATTAGTCGCTATCCGTTTTTCATTTTGGTTTTGGGAATGAATATTGAGACGACAAATTATTACTTTGTTTTTTTAGTTTTGGTTTTGAAGAACGAATGATATGTGGATTCATCTAATCTCTGATGTTAGTAAAGCTTGATTTAATCTTATGTGTATCCTCCCAGATTAACAGGACAAATGTCCCAGCAGGTTGTGTTCACACTGAATGCTGGAGGAAGTTATGCATTTCAAACATGGTCCACAAACACATGATGCTCAGTGGAAAGAGGGAATGAATTACTTCTGTTGACATGAAAATGATTGCGTCGCCTGTTATATAGAGCCGTGGAGGTCTGTAGTCAAGGTTGAACCGTGGAACATGATCAGGCCCTGTCCAAATCTCCAGTTACAGATTGTCTGGAATTGATTAGGAGTCCTGGTTCTTTTTGGCAGACTTACTGCAATTGGATCCATTTACTTGTTAAGGACCACAAAGGTTAGTGGTAACACTGAAAGAGGAAGTCAAATGGTGATTTTTCTACTTTTCACCTTTTTTTTCTTCTTCTTGTCTTTTGCTCTTGTTTGTTTGAGGCTGCTGAAGCAGGAGCTCACATCAGGGCCGGTTTGAGGGATTTCTGGGTTTATTTTCGGCAGTGTTGTGACGATGGACAGAGCAGTGTCTATTTTTGAAAGAAACCCAAATTCCAAGTCATTAGTCGTCTCCCCAGAAGCCCTCTGCACCCGAGCGTGGACTCAAATGAATTTGATGGCTGTTTTTAATGAGCACATTTTATAGCTGTTGGCCATGATGGTTTCACAGATATTTAGCTCGCCTTTTGCCCACGGCTCGGGACACAAAAGTAGACCAGAGGTTGGTGTTATTGAGTCAGTCGATGCAATAAAGGCTTATGTAAAATGTACTGTAGGCAGCGAAACTGTGATCAGCCTGTTTGTAATTGCATACACACACATCCTTTTGTCTAGACTTTTTGTTTCCAATTTAGCTTTGTTTTCCTCCTTTGATTTACAGGCTTTATCTCCTCGGTCCTTCCTTTCAGTGGCGAGACCCTTCTTTGACCTCGACTGTTCACTTGTCCTTTCACATTTTGAGAAAAAGCTTCAGACACATGATCATCTAGCTGTCACTAGATTGTATTTGTACACAACAACTCCCCAGTAGTTGGACGCTGCGTCTTGTGTATTTGGACGTAACGCTGAAGATCTTTCCGCCTCACAATTGAGTCATTAAAAAGACCGCATGATCATTTCGGTTTCTCCGAAAAATCAATTTCACCCCGAGCCATAAGCGAGGTCGCTCCAAATGGCTTGGAGTCTCCCAAACGCTATCATATGTTAGTGTTTAACAGCGTGTTTGTCAGGCCAGGATCCCCCTCTCTTTTTTAACAGAGTTAGACCCCGGTGTCGACCCCTCTCTTCAAGTTGGAGCTCTCTAAAGGAGTCCCTTAGCCTGAAGTCGAAAGTAAGGGATCGAAGTGAAAGTGATCCCCTCTCCCCAAAGGAACAGGATCATGGTTGTTTAAAATAAAACCAGTGGTGGAGGCTGTCTGCTTGGCTTTAGGGCCAAAGGATGTCAATAATGTAGCTTGTATTAGGCTTTACTTTCCTGCTTTCACCCCACAATTTAAGTTTAAGTAGCGTTAGCCGCCCTACACCTCTAAGAGAGACAATGAGATAAAGTAGCCCCCCTCTGTTCTTCCTGGGAAGAAAACATTGCCAGACTTTGTTTGATAAATTAGATTAGAGGGCTGTGGCTGGTCGAGGCTGAGGCCCTGGGCCTTTTGGGGGCAGGTTCGGCTGCTCAGATCACCTTTAGAGGGGTTAAGGGTTAGCTTAACTCCCCACCAAGGAAACCAGATCGTGTTTGTTTTGATCATCATATCTGACCTGGACTTGACTGACATGTGCCCCCACTTTACTGGATTGCCAAACATAACACCCAGCTCCGCCGTGCAGCAATCACTTAATCACACGGCTAAAATTTGAACCAAAAAACAAATTTCATTCAGATTTGCTTTAGATTACTTGAGTGTAAGGTAAATAAATATCAGTGAGTGTGGAGGAGCTGCGGCGCTCTTAGTAGGTGTTGATTATTCTTTTTCAGGGTTCTCACTTGGAAAACGACTGACCAATTTTCCAGTCATGGAAAATGAGAAAAAAGGTCAAATGTCTTGGTACCCTGGAAAATTATTTATGCAAACACGTTAAAATTAACTTTTAAACGGTTTGCATTCATTCAAAAGGCATGGGGAGGATAAAATAATAAATAAAGAACTTTCCAGGATAACTTGACCGTTTCCAGAACATTTGACCTTTTTTCTTGTTTTCCAGGGTTTCCAGGATGCGTGGGAACCCTGTTTTTCTTTTTCTTATTGATTGCTCTGTCAGTATGAACTGTAGCTACTGCCCAACAGACCATTTGCTCTCCATCAGCAGCATCCCGGCCTGCAGACTGGATGTTAATAGACTGTCTTTTTGTGGTCGCCAACATGTGTTATCCATCACAACCTAAACTTGCGTCATTAGACAGCTGACATTTTTCCAAACTTGTTAGGTTCCCAATAATGATCATAGGAGCAATTTCATTGTCAAGCGTCATTTTCTGCAGGTTTTGATAACCTGAAGTGTAGTCAGAGCTGTGTTAGTGGTGTGAGCGACGCCTCCATCATCCCTGGTTATGCACATCCTCCATCACTCAGCTGTGGTGAAAGCGTCTAGAGATATGCACTGTCACTCGCTCATTATGCTGAGGTAATGCTTTTATTTTTTTGTTTATGCTTTTAATGCCCCATCCAGACATTGACATCATTTCTTTATGTAGCTTTGCCACCACTTGACCAACGTCGGTGGGTTACAAAGTGGTAGCGTTGAGCCTTGAGGTACAGCAGACATTATCACAAATCCCAAAGATTACCTTCCACCAAAAGAATGTCTTAAATAAGTCTGACAGTTAAAATCAGTGTGTGGTATGGGCAGATAGAAGCTTAGTCACTCACAAAATGTGATGAATGGACCAGGAAGTGATAATTAGTAGAGTAAATAGTTTTTATACAGGCCTTATAACCCCTATTATATAGTACAAACACACACAATGACAAATCTGAACCTCCACTGTGTGTGTGTGTGTGTGTGTGTGTGTGTGTGAGGTTTTTAGGCTGTAGTAATTGTGGGCGGTGCACAGAGGGGTTGAGGATATTTATTGGGGCCCTTATATGAAATGCGGTAGGCGTGCAGGGTGGAGGGGGTCAGACAGGAAACGTGGGGGGTTTAGATGGGGGTATCAAGGGGGGCCTACTTATTTTGAAAGCCACAAGAGAAGCCAGCTGCACCAAGGAAAGCTCCGGATCAAAGAATGGCAGCCACCCTCATCCCTCCCCCCCTCTGCTGTGACACATCCAGGCTCGGAGCTATCAAAGAGCAGGCCGGCCTCCAGCCTGGCCTCATTTACAGGGACAGTCGCTGTTTGACCGGTGCGTCATGGCGACCGTCAGAAGCCAGGTGGGCACAATAACAACAACAAGAGGCTCAACGTGGGGTCGTCCCAGCGCTAATTGACTTCTGCAGACCAGTCTGTAAATCATTTGAAGTGTTGTACACCTTCTGCCTGAACACAACATGTCAAATGAAAATAACGACTAGTCACTGGGCTCCTAATGTGCAGCATCCATCAGTGCAGTGAAGGGTTGACTCATACGTGCAACAACGCTTTCAGACAGAAACCAAAAGGACTGCAGAGATTCAGTCTGCACCAAATAAGTGGCTGAGCTGCACAGGGATTAAAAAAAAACAGGGTTCCCTCACATCCTGGGAAACCTGGAAAATGATTAAGCAATTTTCCAGTCATGGAAAGAAAAAATGTCAACTGTCCTGGAAACGGTTAAGATATCCTGGAAAGTTATTGATCCTCCCCATGCCTTGTGCGAGAATACACACAAATTAAAAGTGAATTTTAACCCATTTGTATTATTATAATAATAATAATAATGATAATAATATTACTTTTCCATGATAAGTCAACCTTTTCCAGCACAGTTGACATGTTCCATGACTGGAAAATCATTTTCCAGGTTTTCTAGGATGTGTGGGGACCCTGAACATTTTCCAGCTAATAATTGTAATTGAAGGTTTATTCATGAAATTAATTCAATAAATATTTGTCATGTTAGCAGGAATATGCTTGCAGCTCTGTGAGGCCACTGTTCGCTCTAAACTGTGGCTCCTGAAGAGGTTAGCGTAGCTGCATTAGCATCAGAGCTGCAGTATTCAGTTGTCTGGATTTCTGCATTGGCTGAATGTCAGTCCAGCAGTGAGACAGACAGTCCTCCTACCCTTCCTGTCGCCTCGTGTCCAGGTTACATCTCTCTGTTTCCTCAACAGCATGCTGGCAGACAAGCTGAACATGACGCCAGAGGACGCTGAGAGATGGATCGTCAATCTTATCCGCAACGCCAGGCTGGATGCAAAGATCGACTCCAAGCTGGTGAGATCTTCTGTTGTCTTCCTCAGCACTGGACTGATTAATTAAAGCTTTGTAAAGAGCCCTGGAGCCTTTCAGATGCTCCTCCTGTGTGGCTTCAGCAGGGATAAAGAGGCATTATTTATGTTGTGAGTTTGTAATTGAAGCTTCACTGTAAAGTTGTAACCATACGTCACCATCATTGGTCCCCTTCGTCAGGATCCACATTGAACCTGCATGTTTTGGCGTAACCATCACAGCAGTTCTCTGTAATCAGCAAATCATAGCCCAGTCCTCCAGGATGACATAGAATTATCTAGAAGCAGCCTCTGGTTGGTGTTTGGAGGACGCCGTGTCTGCAAGACCAAACGTGATTGGCTGATTGGGCGTTTTTGTGACTGTGTTGTTTCTAGGGCCATGTGGTGATGGGGAACAACGCCGTGTCACCTTACCAGCAGGTGATCGAGAAGACCAAGAGCCTGTCGTTCCGCAGCCAGATGTTGGCCATGAACATCGAGAAGAAGCAGGCGCAAAGCGCCAAGAACGAGGCGAGTCGCTCACTCACTGCACATACAGAGGCGCCGCTCCCAGCTCGTCGCCAACGGCAACCATCCCTCCGTTTTTGCTGATCAGATCGCTAGAAGGTCAACATGAAGTCAGGGCGGTTCAAAGTGTCTCAGATGATGAGCTCAGAAAGAACAAGGCTGAAGAATGTTGATGAACAACCATCAACAAAAGCTCTCTTCACACGAAATCAGCCAGTAAGAGCAGGTTTAACTGAGTTTAACAGAGTTTAACGGAGCTCCCGCTTTCATCCCTGCACTGCTTCAAAGGCCTAATGACAAGGTAGAGTCCAAACAACCATAAAAGCATGTGACTCAGCTCTGCAGTGTAAATAAGGTGGACCCTCACACCAGCTTTGGTGAACATTACTTCAAGCACTTAGGAGCTGCTGCAGATGTCTGGCTCAGGGTCCACTCATCCACTCATTTATCTGTGTTTTTGATGTTGACCTCGTGTGTGTTTTAGTGGTATGTCGACAAGTTCTACGACTACGCAGCTTGTCATAGTCACGCACGGTGAGCTGCTGCCAGGTCAGATTGATGGATGCAGGAACGCTGAGTTACTGCAGCTCTTTAATGTGCAACATATTTAATAATGATTATTGATAAGAGGAAAAAAAACCCACATCCTGCACATTTTGCACTCAGCACCTTGTAATCATGGTAATTGTTTTTATGTAATTTTTTAGAGCAGTTTCTGATATTAGTATTTTCCCTCTTTGACCATTTCTTTTATTATCTACGTATATTTTTGTTTATTATAGTTAATGTCTTCCCCTCCCCACTCCTGCTGTGTACAGGCTATATTTTTATTTTATGATATTTTTCGATTTTTATACGAGAGGTCAGTCAGTTTCTGAATCCCAGTTCTGGGCATTAAGGGCTGCCTCTTGCTTTTATTTAAATTTATTTGTTTTTCAAAATGCCCAGTTAGCCCAGTCACTGCAAATTTCATTTTTTAATTTAATAATAGAATAAGTAGTAGTAATAAATATTTACAATATGTAGAAAATAAAATAAAAACAGACATTTTAATTGTAAGAGAAGTGTTGGACACATTAGGTAATATAAAATGTTTTTGTTATTTGTGATATTTGTAAAAAAAAAAGTATGTTGATATTGTTTGAATATGTGTCCTGTTAAAAAACAGAAAAACAGAGGCTCTCCTCAGTTTTTCGTAATTTCACTGCAAACAGAGCAGCGTCACTTCCTGCCAGATCACCAACATCTAGAGAGCATTTAGACTGAGGCTCCCTGTCAGCTCTCACAGCCAAATGTCAGCGCATAACTGTTTGCACATGTGCGTTACTTTTTCACATTTCCCACAATTGACTGCAAGATACTGTTCTGATCGCTCTCACTCATCTACAAGACGTCTAATTTTACGTTTTCTTCTCGCTTTTCCTTCCAGACGCCGAACTGGGCCGGTCAGGATTCTGGATTTTAGCCCTGACGTGAAGATGGAGTCATGCTTTCTCATCGTGTTACATCCTTTTTCCACACTTTGTATCTCAAGGAGCTCAGTGGTGTTTTGCACTTGGTTCAAGTCATCACCAGTTCAATAAAAGTGACCAACAAAACCATTTTCACCAGTGATTGCCTTATTTCTGGACTGTTACCGACGGCGGTTGAGGTTTGAGCGGTCATACTCTTTTTTTTTTTTTTTTTTTTTTTTTTTGGTGTCGGTAATACTTGATGAAGTTTTAATGTTTGCATGGAGTCACATAGTTCAGGCTGCTGCATGTGTGTGCAGTGATGATGAATGGCTGTTTAGTCTGTTGGTTTTATGGTGTTTTAGTGGCTCGCTGCACCGTGGCGGTGATATTCAGCTAGCAGTGGTCACACTCTGCCAGTCATTGTGCCATTCTGAGGACATGACAGAGCCAGAAAGATCCATTAACCTTCCCTTAACGCTTTCATTTCTTCACATGCCTCTTATCTTCTTCTACCCTCTTAACAGGGGCTTTATGTGCAACTGCACCTGCTTTATTAGGCCAAATCAAACGTCTGGAAAGTGCAGAGAGAGTCTGTATTTTCTCTGTGTACTTTTGAGGTAGTCCTCAAGATTTTTCCCTTAAACTGAACCGACAGACTGCGAGATAAATCATCACACGGTGACCGCAGGGAAAAGTACAAAACTGGCTGTAAATGTCTTTTAAGAGGGAATGAAGCTGCTTTATGTCCGTCAGGACTGCTTCACATGCAGGTGGTTTATGGACACAGAGCATGAAGCCTCCAGTCGTTCAGCAGCGCTCTGTTTTTCTTTCCTTTCCTTTGGTTTGTTCTTCTAATAAGTCGGTCCTGGTGGGAATGCTGGAGCTCACTAAATGTCTTTTCACCAATTAAATGTTCATTAAATTCTGTCAGAAAGAAGAAAAGCAACCAGGGTGTTGAAGCTCCTGAAAAGGTGGTGTCACAGCACAGATTTTTCTCTCATGTTACTAATAACTACAGGAAATGAAGGAGAGTTCTGTCCTGATGACTGATGGAGGACTCCTCTACTCATTCTGGGGTGGAGTTCATTTGGTATCTTCTCTTTCTTGATTTGAATATATTCAATATTGTAATTTAAGTTAAGCCATATTTTACTAAAGTCTGTGACATCACCATATTAAAATCTCTCAAAAACTGTTACCACTTTGGCAAAAATAAAATTTTGGCAGTTTCTGTGGTTCCTTCAAAATGTCTTAAAATGTCTTAAAATCTGGGTAATTAAGGTTTTAAATTGTCTTAAATATACCTTGAATTTATTATTCATTTTCAGACGGTGCCTTTCATGCCAGTAGGAAAACACAGGATTCAGAGATTTACTGCAGTTTTGCAGGTTATTTTGTCCACAAAGTTCACTTCTTTGTTCTTGAAAGTTGTGAAATTAAAGTTGTAGAAAAAAAGTTATGTGTTATTCCTTCGATTTATATTGTTGCAAGTGTTAAAAGGCTGGAAAAAAAATATCAGAGGTTATTGGATTTATTTTTTTTCCTGCAAAATATCGACATCGGCCTCCAAAACTCCATCTTGGTCAGGTCCTACAATAAATTTACTATTTTCCCAAAGAAATTGTTGTGACATTTTTGGGTATTAAATTTGTTGTGGTTTTAAAAGTATTAAATAAGACTTTTAAAATGATGCAAGAACCCTGTTATGGTAGTGTTCATGTGGGAGAAAAGCCTTTATTTTGCATCTCTCATCTTTTTTGACTTGAACATCCACTGAGGCGCTGTGTGTTCAGTGGGGGTTGATCGATCATTATTGATCTTGAATACGGCACTTCATCACTGCTGATGTAAAGCTGGAGCTTTTGATCATTTCACTGAATTTATTTTTTTTCCTTTTGATTTTAGATTGCAGAAAAGCGACAAAATGGACGTTCAGGTGAGCTGCAGCTCGATTCATGGTGACAATAAAACGGTGTGTTTCCTGTGGGCAGCTTTGTCACTGTCATGTCAGATTATTCCTGCCTCTTTCCATTTCAGAGCCACAAACATGGAAAGTTGCTAAGTATACCTTGAACTTTCCCACTTTGCCTCATTCTCTTCCTCTTCTTGACATTTTGGAGACTCGAGGTGGCCACTGTGGCCTGGAAGTTTTTTTTTGTTTTGTTTTTTAACCTAGTAAACTGTGACACACTGATGACCTGGATCCGGTCTGGGTCTCTGATGGACAGGGTGCACAGCAGCTCCCCTCATTGCTGTTATGGCACTGAGGGCTCGGAGCCAGACCATCCACATGCTGACGTCACCTTATGTGCACTGCAACGAGTGGGAGGGAGGGAGTGGAGGGGTGAGGAGAGTAAAGTGATTGGTTTACCGGCCCCCTTCTCCATGACACATCATGAAAATAAGAGTGCCTGAGGCCTAAATTATCACATCCACCTTAAGCGTGCACTCTCACATGTTGTTTTAGAGAGGAGTCCAAACCAAAGGCCCTGCCTGCGGCTAACAGGCGTCCTGACCACACTGCTCTCTGCATAAATAAACAAACAAAGCCGGGACTAAGGTCACCATAGGTTTTGGCAAGGAAGCAACCACGATTCTTCTCTTTTACATCTTTACATATCGACTGTTCCAGTGATGAAATGGAAACTGAGTGTGTTTTACTGCCTGAGGAGAGAATGTGTCTGTTTTTTCACTGTTTCTCTGGTGTTTGAAGTGTAAAAGCAGCATGTTAATGACCTACTGTGAAATTAAGATGGGAAGTCTGCAGGATCTCTGTGAGGTCAAATAATGTTTCCTCCGACAAGCTGACACTTCACTGCAGTTTGTCTGACCTGGACAACATAACTCTCACATGTGAATAATTTGCTGAAATAAATAACAGATTAAGTGCCACACCTAGTGGCTGAAGGGGGTAGAGCATTCACAGCGTGTCCTCTAATCATGATACCAGAGGCGCTTCTCTTTATTTCCTCCAACCAGGAGCTCCTGGCACCAACTTCACCACCACTGCTGCCACATCTCCTCTCTGCCAGGCCTCAATGTCATTGACAGATGGATGTCTGTCTGCCTGTCCTGTCCTGTCCCGTCCTGCCCTGTCCTGTCTCTCCACCCAAGGTAAGGTCTGGTTCTGCCTGGAGGACAGTCTCTGCCTCCATTCACCAACTCAGTCACATGTTTCCGTTGATGAGGTCGCGTGGGTCAGTCAGAATGAGAGGCCCGAGCCTGGAAACCCTTCACTTTTATTCATGTCCCAGCAATTACAGCCTCCCCAACGATTATCATTCAATTCGGGGGGGCTTGACTCCACATCATTACGCACGTTATGTAGATGATTTATTCGGCAAACCTCTTATTATTACATAGTGCTATAATCATTGGAGGAAAGCTGATCTGAGTTTATTAGACTGATTGTTGAAATGACTCAATTTATGCTTTTTTTAATCTGGAATTGAGACTTTAAAATATTAAAGCAAAGGAAAACAGTAGAGCGCCTTATCTTTTCATGAGGAGCTGGAATCCAGTGAGACTCTTCTGGATGTGGAAGCAGCTATAATAAAGCAGCTCGCCGCAGACAAACTTTTTTTTCCCTGTGGGATGTGTCCAGCTTTTTGCGCTCACTAGGACCCAGAGGCAGCCTCGTACCGGTCAGAGTGGGTGAGCGCGCGGGGGGCTGAGGAGGGGGAGACTCCACTAAATGTCATCTACAACATCTTAAATAAGAAGAAACGCCAAACTAGAGATCTCCACACGTGACGACGGCACGGCGCTATATGAGGAAAAAGGGCGCAAGCATCAGGACCAGTTGGGAGTCAGTCACCGCACAACCTCAGCAGCGCGCAGAGCGCGCACTCACTCACACGAGCCGGTCTCTCGTTTTTCGTTTTTAAAGAAAGCAGCACATGTGAGTTTGTTTCTGCTGCGCTGCGGGACCCGGAGCTCAACCGAGGAAACAGGTAAACGGAATCTACACTTTTACGCAGAGAGCAGGAGAGGAAACCCCCCTTCACCGAGACCACCTTCTCCCCTCCTCGGACCGCTGCTCTCTTCTGGAGACACAAGTTTCTCACACAAAGAGGGATGCTGCACGTCCCCGAGCCGCACTTGTACTCAGAGGGAACCTAAAAGTGGACCGGAGCGGGATTACCCTCCATCCGAGGCCAGGTAGACACCGACACCTTCTTTCAAGGAACGTCTTGGCGATTATTACGCACGGCTGCGCGTATTTCTGGAAGGGGCGTCTGAGCAGCACACATTGCCTTTTGCATGTGTGACTCTTCCAGCACATTAACACACAGAAGATCCAGTCATTTTTGTGTTTTAATCCCCCCTCTTATCAGCCCGCGCGTCACTGGTTAGGAAGGTGTTGATTTCATTACACTGTTATCACAGTAACCTCCTTTTGTCATTCTCCCCGCAGCGCTCCAAAGCGGACACTTTTATTGACTGGAGGATCAGCGCGCTTCATAAAATGATCCCGATCGGCGGCGTGATAACATGTCGCATCTCGTCTGATGTTTGACACATCTAAAGAAACTGGAGGAGGACATTAGAAAGTCAGAGAATCCATCCCGAGCCCTGCCGGCACCTTTTTACTGGAGTCCGAACAACAGATCGCCGTCCAGATGCAGTTTCGACTCTTCTCATTTGCCCTGATCGTATTGAACTGTATGGAGTACAGCAACTGTCAGGCGCCGTCGCACCGCTGGAGGAGAAACAAAAGAGGTAAGCCTGGGTTGGAGCATCCAGAGGGAGGCTTTAACACAGTTTGTGTGGCTCACTGGAGGCAATAGACCTAAACAGGTTTGAACATCCGCGAGCAGGAAAACTAGAAAAAAATGACACCAAATATTGATGATATTGATCCAACACAGATTATTATTATTCAGGAACATTTCAGACATTCATGCGGTACGAAAATCGTACTTTAATAACAATTTGGCTTCGGGGCATCTGATGTGATTTATGAACCTCTTAAAATTAGATTTTCCACTTTATGTAAAGATTCCTGAGCCGGTAGCTAATGCGTAAAATGTGCGCAAAATTGGACACGCGTGTGGCTCTCCAACATTAATATTATGAAAACATGATGGGTCAGTGGATTGGCTAATTGTGTTTCAAACCACGTTGTCAGACGGGATGTTAAGGCGACTTCCCGACGCTGTGGCCCCAACAAAAGCTCCTTTTAGTGTTTACATGTGAAACTGCTCAAAAGCTGCTGGTGCGGATCAGATCGGTCTGGGGGGGTTTATTTAATGAATAGATACGGAATCTCCTTCCTCTGACTTATGAATCGCACATCTCCACTCCAGACCCCTCTAAGCTGCTTTTAATTGATCTCATAACCACTTTGAAAGGTTGGTAGGAAACCCGCATAACAATCACTCAGCGGAGTCGAGGAGGGGATCAGCCCCTTTGTAAATACTCCTCTATCCTCTGAATGAATGAGGAGACAGTGGGATTAGTAAAGTAGCCCCTGCCGAGCCCCGGTCTGAGTCCTCACACCGGTGACATAAACCATCACCAGGAGCCTCAGGGTGACCGCGAGAGGAGGCACAGGACTTTTTTGTGCCCTCAGTGTCTCAGTACAGTAGAAACACTCATCTAAAGTCAGGAGAAGGGGAGGGGGTCTTGTAAATTGTAAGGCAATCACAGATTTAATCATATGCGCTGCGTGCCAAGGGGAACCTCCACACTCTGCAAGCCCTCCACTGCCCATCTGCAAATAATCAGGCAATCACTGCGGGGTACTGGCACACACACGTTTTTCAGCTCCTCTGAGTGTTTCTTTCTCTGAGGACTGCGTGATCTAAGATAGTCTATTTTTTTTTTTTATCTCTCTGTGATCTTTTTTGGAGCTGCTTAAATCTGGATGGTCAAGCAGTAAATCCAGTGGTGCCTTTAGGTGCCTCTGTATCTGTGTGGTGGGGGGGACCAGATCAAGAGGTTAACTTACACATTTGACCTCAAGTAGAGCTTTAAGCTGAGCTACACTTTGTTACTGCGGCTCTCAGAACGGATGTTACACTTGTCAAACTAATCCCATGCAAATATGTACAGTAATGTTCAAAGTGTGTGAGTCTGGGCGGTGGTGGTGGTGGAGGGGGGAGGAGCAGCACTTGGGGGCCAAAAGTGGCATTCTAGCATGCAGTGGCAGCCAGCCAGGTTTTTTGGTATTTGCTTCCTTCCGTTATTTATCAGGGTTATATTGAAAGACGCATGTGAGAGAGATCATCGTCCAGTGGGCCCAGAAATGCCTGAATAGTGTTCCAGCCCTCCAGGTTCCTGTGACAGCTTCATGCATCCAAACCGCTGAGACCCAGACCTGTTAGAAACTGATTTATGGCTAACAAAGCATATCCTTTTTTTCACATGCATGATACAGTTTTGATAAAGTGTGTGCATGCAGCCACATGACCGAGCGAGGTGAGAGGGATGGAGACGCCGTTATAATTAGAGGGATGTCAAGGAGGAAGACAGTCACTGCGTACGACTGGAGCCCACTGAGGCCAGATTGGGATCTTTGTGTGGTTTCTGGGCTGATCTTGTCTTGCTCACTCGCTGCATGGCATGACCCAACCTCCCATTTGACTGCTGTGATTGTACATATACATATACTTTTTTCATGTAAAACAGATGACAAAACATATTAAATTTACACCTCCTTACCCCCTGTCCTGCCCAGTGGAAGCGAGGAAATGGTGCCAATGAGCCCTTCTATGATATCATAGCTAGACACAAGGGTATTACTTTTCATTTTTATTCTCTGGCTAATGATGCCACCTGCTGACTACATAAAATCAGGCTGGAGTACCAACAGAGCCTGGAGGAGCAGAGGCACACAGTGGGGCCCTGAGATGTTTACACAGGTAATGAACAGGTAATAGTAAAGAGAGGTGCCATGTGATACTGTTAACCCTTCACACCCAGAAACCCCAAATCTGAATTCCCAGCAGGCCGCAGCATGTTTCAGATCCTTCATTGGACTGTGTACTCTGTGACAGCTTTCCCAGATGTTTTGAAGGGCAAACGTGATTAGATGAAACCGATGCAGCCTGGCAGGGCGGAGGGAGTGAGGTCACAGATGTATGACATTTTGCACCGCCGATGACACTCTGCAACAAGGGTGTGTGCCGAGACTTTTGATGCCAAAACACACAGAGCGTAGTGGTGATTTGTGGCCGAACATGCCCTTCTTTCAACAACGAATCCCATTAAAAAAAAAAAGAGCGTGGAAACTTGACGCTCTTTAACACTCGTCAGCTGACTTTGTGGTTTCAGTCTGTTGATAATGTAGCTAGAAAATGATTCATTGGATGATTTGGAAGTTTTTGGCCGTGTAAATGTAAAGAGTTAGAGCATCTTTGGATGCAGATGTGTAATCCAAACACAGCAGCCTCTCTTTGTAAGGCCTGGAAATGAGGCCTCAGCATCGTCCCAGGTTTGTGGTGTAAGTGTTAATGTTGGAACCCGGTGCTTCGGCACAATATATTGCATTGATTAAGTGTCTAACAGGAAGGAGGCTGCTTTTAAACCAGCCCTGCCACTCTTTGAAAATGTAAAAAAAAAAACCTGCACATGACACGTCTGTTAGCGACCACTCTAATCCAGGTGATGTGAGCACTTTTCAAACAGAAGGCGTTTATATTTTACTCATCGCTTCAAGGGAAATGCCGAAAAGCGATCTGAGGTTTGACAGCGTGGAGGAGGTCAGTGCCGCTTGGGGAGAGGTGGGGGCTTTTCAGAGGATGAGGAAGGCATATTTAAGCAGATCAGCTGGAAACGGCTGAATGTGAACAGCATCACCTGAGAGGGATTACAGCGAGCCGAGTCTTGACCTGAGCCTGAGCTCCGGCGTCAACGAACAGAGCTCTGTCTTTTCCCTCCCCGACCCCGTCAGCCGAGCCTCCATGAGCGAAAAGCTGTGAGAAAAAGAGGACGAGGAGACACATGGACACCCTGCAGGTGCATGTTCCCGATGCTCTAATGTAGAAGAGACCAGAACGACGTGGACGACAACCTCTCGACCAATCCGTCTCTGTCTGGAGGATTATCACGGCCGTTCAGGACAATGATTCACTTCTGCTCCATATTGATAAATCACATTAGTCTGACCCAGCCTGCGAACTCTGTCGAAAGACTAGCTCCTTGTTTGACCTACTAACCCATGCATGTCGATCCTGGCCTGCAGAGCAGCTCCTGCTCCAAGTCACAGCGGTATCAGATGAAGCCGCTGAAAGGCTCCTCAGTACGCTCATGCCATGCTACACTGCCGAAAAACCCCAGCAGAGGACAAAACATGCAGTGGCATGAACTCTCTAGAGGAGACAGCGATTCTTTGAGGCGCCATGTGACGGAGCTGGCATCATCTGTTTCACTTTGTTTTCTCCCTGGAAAAAAGATCTATTCTCACCTCTGTCTGAAAAATCCAGTTCATCCTCATGAATTCTCAAAGTCATGGGTGTCAAACATGTGGCCTGTGGGCCAGAACCAACCCACCAGAGGGTCCCGTCCGGCCCACTGGACGACTTCCTATTTTTCTATAGAATTACATCCAGGCTGTGACACAGCGCTGTCAAGGGTTCCCAAGAAAAATGGACCAGTTTCTTCAGTGAATAAAAGTGAATCCAGTGTGCTCAGTGGAATAATATGAATAATATTTAGAGCCACTAAAAATATACAAGATCATAGGACAAAAATGACAAATGGTTTGTTGACAGATTTGGAGGAAACAGCAAATCAACAGTCAGATTAACTCATCATCTGTTCTGTAATTCATTTGTGAACATTTTCAGAATGAAACATTTACAGGTCTCATTATTGACAGGTTATTATGCAGTGGTTGAACTGGTCCGGCCCACTTTGGGCTGAATGTGACTGATGAATTAAAATTTAAGAGTTTGAGACCTCTGATCTAAATGATCCTTCATCAGGAGTCAAACAAGACCAGGAGGACGAGGGTCATCCATCAACTCTTTGGGTCCAACTTTCACTTTGTTTTGTAACACGTCTGCGCTCTTCCATCCATCACATCCCAGCAGAGGAAGTTTCATTGTGAGCAGACTTGATCGCTTTTCTTTCCCCCTTCACTCTCAATCTTTGTCATCAGAGGATCCTGCACGCCAAACACATGGTTTTATTTCATGCTACATTTTACCACGCTGTAAAACTTCATTTTTTTTCGGAAATGCGAAATAAAATGAATTTACTATATAAAATCTTCTAACACACTCCGCATTTCCTCACAGTGATTGGAAACTCCCAAGCAGCAGACAAGAAGAGCAGCATCCCTGCAGAGCAGCGAAGGTCATTTTCTCTAAGCTCACCTTACGCCTCCACGCCTCCGTTGCTAACACCCCTACAGCAATTCCACCTTAATACGTTTCCTTATAAAGCTGCTAAATATGTCCAGCCAATTTGGTCCGATTCTCTCAAGTTTATTGGGCCGTAAAAATCCTAATGTGGGAATCGTTTCTAAGTGCCTCACATAAAACAACAACACAAAAGGAGCATTTTTTGAAAACATGAGTCATGCAAAGGGCTTCACAGGTAGGAGAGCTGCCCAGAGCCGGAGATGAAGCCCTCAGGCCTCCACTCACATCCACATCCAGACTACTGAGCTCTCACATTACTAACACACACCTCTAGGAGAATGCAGTGAAGAGCTGTGCACAGTTAATGACGTGGGTACAACAGGCATCCATTGTTTTGCCCCAATGAATTTAATCAGCAGAATTGTTAAAATGACCAATTTCCCCTTTACTTTTTACAAAACAATAACTAAAGAAACGTTAAACTTGGACATTTCAGAAAGTCTACGTTAAAACATGTAGCTGGAGCTAGCAGCTTGTTAGCATCACATCATCTGCTACAGTTAGAAATTGCGTGTCATTACTTCCTGTTTATAAAATGACACATAAAGACATCTGGACTTGTGGATTTCTTAGAATGAGTCACAATAATTTAATAGTTTAATAGTCTACCAATGTTAATTGATAGTAGTTGTGACTCTAGCTCAGAGTTCAGTTGTTATGCTAAGCTAAGCTAACTGGCTGCTAGTGGCAGCTTCATCAGAATCAGATACAAATTTATTGCACAACACCACACTTGGTGCAGGACATATAAAGGCAGTGCAGAGTATTTTACTGTACAGACGTGGTATCAATCTGTATTTGCATTAAGCTATCTTTTCCACATGCCGTAGTGTCTGATGTTTCTGAAAAAGGCTGCTTTTGTTTGCTCCTCTGTTAGCGTGCCGGCTAGTACCTCCTTTGCATCGATCTGCAAGGCCTGGAAATCTGAAAGTGACCGAGGCCCCTTGAGAAAATACACCGGCGTGTGCAGAAACAAACACTCTGGTTTGGAGCTGCATCAATGCTTGTAGAACCCACGAATGGCCGCCGCTCTAACAACGGCGAGGCGTGCAGCTCTGCAGCTACGCCGGTGCCCACCCCTTAACACTCGACAGATGGACAAGACTCCTTTTTCCCCCCTCTCCCAGCTTTTATGGGACCTCTAATTATGCTTACACGCCACATCAAAATAAAGCTCAGCATGCAATGCCTTCGGTATGGAGAGGAAGTGAGCTGGTCAGATGCAATAAACAGTCTCTCTTTGGGGCTCGCCTATAATTTGACGCCTAAAAATGGACGTGAGGAGGTACAGGTACAGGTAAAGGTGCAGCAGCCTCCTCTGTCACACACTGACTGTCCGTCTGAAGCACTGATATGCTTCAGTAACGGGATCTGGGATAATATAAATACCTGAAATTTTCTCATATTTTCCTGCCTATATGGCGAAGTAGTGTGAAAGAAGAGACGTGCAGATATGTGACAGGATATTTTAGCCCCACCCTTGGTGTTTCTGAGCCAGGGACTGTAGGGAGTCTCTGTTATGGTTTTGGCTGAGGTTAGGGTAAATGATGGTAATTGGGCACCCTTAGACTAAATGAAGACTTGCCTGTGGAATTAGGTTTGGACTAGTTGGGACAAGAGCTTTGAATGCTACGCTGGGTAAGGCTCACAGTGGATTCAGTTTTGTTTTGTTGGCCACGGATCTGCTCGTCTATCTCCCAGCTCTCAGCCCTGTGGTGTGAGGAGGCGAAGGCCTCATGGCTGCCTGCGGAGTGCAGAAGCACCCGGCGTGTTTTTAATCAGCAACAAGGCTGGGAGTCATTACTGTGGAGCTCATTGTCTCTCTGACTCCCTCTGTGGAGGCAGCAGAGAGGGCAGCGTAGCGTGCATGTCACATCTAAAGAGGTCTTAGGGGGTCAAAGCCTGCAGATTTATGGACGTCAGAACAGAAGAGTGATGGAAAGAGAGGAGAGGAGATAAGATTGTAGATCATTCATGTAACAGAAGCTGCAGAGTGCATCGCTTGATGAGCTGTGTCTAATAAAAGAGCCCCGTCAGCTTTTAGCTAACCTGCTAGCATCCCAGTGAGCACATCAACCCGTCACCCAGTCCACGGCGCTTTACGTTATCCATGGATAAACCTGGTTTATTTGGCCACTGGGGGGCAGTGGGTGCGAGCCAAACATAATGTCGACATATTGTGACATCATAAAGTTGTTCTCAAACTGTTGTTTACTTACGTTCCAGCAGAGACAGGCTAACGTACGTACGTCCAACATTCAGCCTCCTGTTTGTTCATGCTTCACTATGTTCATCTGCCTGCTAGCGTACAGCGTCTTTATTTTTCTTAACATTACAACAAATTACAACAAGTGTTAGTGATACAAAATGCATGAAATAAAACAAGAACTACAAGATGCTAAGAAGCAAAGTTGAACGATGGTTATGTGTCTGAAGTTGTGAGTGATAAATGTATGCTATCGGAGCGTCTCCAGGTTCAGGTTGTCTGTATTTGTCTCTGCAAATTCAGTTTGATTTTTACAGTTTGAGCACAGCCAGACTGAACGGCGTCCTCGCCGACGCCTCTCACACTCAGCCTTCTGTGGGTGGACCAACAGTTACAGCTTGAAGTTTGCTGCCATGGTCGTTGCAGAAGTGAAATGCAGCTGGGTGACGAATTAAGGGAAAATCTGAACAAAGTGGTGAAAAATCATCAAACGCTGATGCTTCCACACGGGGCAGCGAGCTCCCTGGATGGTTTGGTGAAGGAGGAGCTTAGCAGGAACTTCTCAGGTGTCGTTGGTTGGATGACGTACGGTGACGATGTTTCTCCACTGCTGGCCTCGGCCCTGTTCGCTGTAATCCGCTGCATGTCTGAGCCACTTGTTGTGTGGTTGTGGTCGTTGTTGTTGTTTGTCTTGTTGTCTGAGGACGTTTTTGTGCTTCGCTCTGGCCGCACGCCACGTGTAAAAAGAGAGATTGGAAGTCTATTTGTGATCTTCATTGTGATTTTTTTTTTGTGGTGGCTGCTTTTGACTTTTCTTTCTCCATCAGAGTTTCTCGCTAAAATGGTTTTAGGGTCCAGACAATGAAAGAAGGCTGCGGTAGAGACAAGCGCTAGACGAAAAGTATAAAGCTTTAAAAGAAAAAGAAGTCCATTAACATTTCCCAGATTCCTTCGCTCTTTTCCCCCCTCTAGTTATGCACTTGTATTACATCTTGGCTGACTTCTCCTTAACTGGATATTATTTGATTTGGACTGAGGCCAGGGCTCAGGAGCTGTGTAAACATCTGTCACCAGCAGGAGTCATAACTAATAGGTATCTGCACACAGGGGTCACGTGTAGTTTACATGTTTACCAGCTAATGGCTTCAGAGATGGTGCTGCCTTGGTGCAGTAATGGGCAGCGGTGAAACAGCGCAGGGCTGGTTATCATCATGAGTGTGCACGAGGGCATGCATGCATTTGCATACAAGTGTCCATAACAGCGTCTTCTTAAAATAGAGCTTACATAACTTTAAGGTCGAGGGGTTATATTTGCAGAATAAGAGATCTGAGACGTCTTTTGTCTGAGTGTTTAGAGAAGAGGAGACGTCTCCTGTGGTTGAGTTATTGCATCGCTCTTTTGGCACATTGTTGTAACAGCAGCCAACACATGACAACCCAATTTGCTGCTCATTCAGTGTAGACAGGTACATCTCCATGCATCTGCTGCTTGCATGTAACGATACACTTAACAACCTCCTGCCACCCAGATATTTTGGATGCAAGACTCAGTTTTTCCATCCAAAAGTTGCTTTTATTGAAGCATCTAACACCTTTAGATTCTCGCTCACCTGCATAGCAACGCTCACATCTTTGTTTCTCTTTTTGTGGCAGCAGATGACATTTCCACACCCAGAAGCACACGCAGGACTTTTACTGAAAGGAAATTATCTTTGCACCACAGTCGTCGTTTTCATTTTGCTTTATGCGCTCCCTCTTGGCCACTCATACTTTATGAAAGCATTTATTCCAAGTTTCCCTCAAAGAGGTCACTGTAGAAAAGAAATGTGGACTCCTGAGGGCTGAGCGTGGCCTTTCAGAGCCAACACAAGCCGGTTCCTGTTAAGGAGGCCGGGCAGTGCCAGCCATTCAGGTGCAGGTCTGTGGTGGTCTGAGAACATGAGGCCAGATGTGGTCCAGACACCTGCTGGAGCATCAGCAACACAAAGTATTTATCACAGTGAGACGCCTCAGATGAACTTCCCTCTCAGGTCTTTGTGTGTCTAAAGACGTGGATTAATTTAAAGACAAAATATCAGTATTAGTCCTCTAACCACACAGTGGTCAAACGTTGCAGCTTCTTCTTTTCCCGTGGGAGACCGAACATAGATATTGGATCCAGCCCAGAGAGAAATGAGGCTTTGATGTTTGGGCTGTTGTTGTTTTTGTGTGGCAGGCACCATGTGTGAAAGTGAGACCATGTCTTTGCCATCTGGTCCCTGTGGTGCGCTCCACTTTTGACCCTGGCGATCACCTCACATCTTCCCTGTCGTGCTCGGCAGGCGAGGAAAGGGGTTGAGGTTGTGTCTTGTTAAAGGGTTAATGAGGTTGAACTTTGTAGCACACATCCTGCTCAGGATCAGTATGAAGGGAGATGGAGGCAGTTCGTCAGCACAGGCGGTCACCTCTCGGTATAAAGTGTTTTTTCTTTAGCTTAGCATTGTTTGGTCTCCACCTTTAATGCTGAGAACTTTGCACTTCCTGTAGATCACATATCAGTGAAACAATGTGATGTCTTCCCGCACTCTTTTGCTCACACCAACTGTTCTTCTGTTTGTTAAAGACTCAGAACACAGAAAATTTGAGGAATTTGCAGATCTAAAGTCAGAAAGCTGGTCTGAGTGAGTCAGCGGACGTTAACTTGAAGTGAAATGTCAGCGGCGTGGAGGATGCGATCGATAACTACCTCAGCAAGCTCAAATCTGTCAACCAGAGATCGAGGATCTGAGAGAGGGTCAAGAGAGGTCAAGAAGAGACAGACCAGCGAATCTGAGCTCCTGGTGAGTTGGAGAAAGTGTCAAGTAATAAGAGAACTTTTCAAAAAGAGCTCTCCAACTTCGAGGGGAAACACATGGTCATGGAGACTCTCTGAGACGGAGATACGAGCTGTTAGGATGAAGCTGGCAACACAACCGTAGACGACAATCAGAGGAGAAATGGTGAGCTGGAGCAGCCTCAGATCCACGTTAGCATCTAACGGATCTGCTTTAGCATCTAACAGATCTGCGTTAGCATCTAACAGATCCACGTTAGCATCTAATGGATCCGCTTTAGCATCTAACAGATCCGCTTTAGCATCTAACAGATCCGCTTTAGCATCTAACAGATCCGCTTAGCATCTAACAGATCCACGTTAGCATCTAACAGATCCGCTTAGCATCTAACAGATCCGCTTTAGCATCTAACAGATCCGCTTTAGCATCTAACAGATCCGCTTAGCATCTAACAGATCCGCTTAGCATCTAACAGATCCACGTTAGCATCTAATGGATCCGCTTTAGCATCTAACAGATCCACGTTAGCATCTAACGGATCCGCTTTAGCATCTAACGGATCCGCTTTAGCATCTAACAGATCTGCTTTAGCATCTAATGGATCTGCATGTCCTATACACGTTTTGCTTTTTTTAATAATTACTTGAATTAAAGGCTTTTTGATAATTACTGTTAAAAATGAAAATATTGGGTTTAACTTCTCTGACACGTCACATTTCTGGTTATAATAAAGAATACTTTTGTGAAATTTAATATGCAGGATTTTGACTTCTTCTGATTTGACTCATATGAATGATTTGGTTTCCTTTGAAAACAAATCATTCACTTGAGTGTCAGTGACAGGACGTAAAATAAAACATCTTTTTCTTTCACGATGACATTTGATAGTCTTTCAGTTTATAATCTGTTTTTGTGTGACACTTCAACAAACTGTGAGTGTCCATCTCCTATCTGGCTCTGCAGCTACGGTGCTGTAGTGCTTTCTGGAAAGTACAGCGAGTCCACTTCCAACTCCGCTGCTTCTCAGATGTCTGAGCTGGAAGTTGGGAGTTTCGTCAAGGTGATGACAAATGGGGAAGGAGGAGAGACGGAGCGATGCTGCATAGGGTGCAAAAATGCCGAGCATGTCTGCTAACTTCACCGTTGACGCTGCCGTTCTCCTCACCGAGCGAAACCCACTTTGTGTGTGTGTGTGTGTGTGTGTGTGTGTGTGCGTGTGCGTGCATGGATTACTGACATTATGGGGACATAATCTGTTTACTCAGTCATGTTGTGGGGACGCATCTTCCTTCAGGGTACAAAATGCATGTCTCCTTAATGTGAACTCTTACATTTTAGGATGAAGTTAGTGTGAGGTTAGATTTTGGTTAGGGTTAGGAAGGGAAGTGTCTAGGAAATGAACATAAGTCAGTGTGAAGTCCCCATATCCTGAGTAATACACAACTGTGCGTGTGTGTGTGCGTGTGTGTGTGTGTGTGTGTGTGTGTCTGTGAGCGAGTGAATTACTTGACTTCCAGCACGTTGAGCTACAGGTGTGAAAATTAGGTGTGAGGTTTATGTGTGATAAATTACCAACATGTGGGCTAATAGAAGCCACTCCACCTTCTCCTCCACCCACCTTTTTTCTCTTTTCCCTTTTCTTCTCTCCGTCGGGGGGAAAACACATTTCTCCCACAGCTTGAGTGGATTTGAGGGACTGTAAATATTGAAATATTCTAAAACGGTCCAAACCTTTTCCCTTTCTTTTGGGGCTCATTTCTTCCTTTTTTATGCTTTATCTGCAGTTTGTATTTTATTGGTTTCTGTCAAAAACTTGAGACCTGAAAAAGGAGTTGTTCCCAGCACCTGAGCAGGTTTTTATGAGACCTTTATATCCATGCATGTTATCTTTCCACTGTCCTAGGAAGTGAGGCTCATATTTCCCACAGATTAAAGATTTTCTAGGAATGAAAGAACTTGAAATATTTATAAATTTCACAATAAAGTAAAACAATTTTACTTGTTTCCAAGTGCACCATTAGTAATACCTTCATATATCCTGTTTTCATTTATTGGCTTTTCTGCTATAATGTTGACAGATGTCCTTCCCTTTTGATTCTTGGTCAATGCAAAAAAAAAAAAAAATCTTCTGAAAGCCAGCAGATCATAAAAATTTAAAATCCCTCAGCCACAAAATAGTCCAGAAAAGTGTTTGCCAGTGAGACAAAACTCTTCTTTTTTTTTCTTCATATTCGGGTGCAAACTCCATCAGTTGCTCATAATTTATAAAAAAAAAAAAACTGCAATTTGCAAACAGCTCCTGGACACTTAACTAATACCTAATAATTTCCAAAGGTCCGTCATCTCTGGACTCTCATGACTAAAAGCTATAAAAGCATTTATTATACTCCATATATTTCTGCAGCTAAAGTCCAAAGTGTGTTTGGCACAAATTTACTAAGAGGCGGTGATTTATCAAGTCCAGTCTTCAGAAATCCTACAAATGTTATCATCTCATCATCTTACTTCTTTAGACACACTTTTCAAGTTTCACATTGACTAAATGTTTAGTTTATTTGTAGTTTCTATGGCGATTTGAACTCTTCAGTGTCCATTTTCCTTTAATGTTAAAGTATAGATCATGTTGCGTTCATGGAACAACACTGTAAGAACGGTGCGAGTTGCTGAGAAACGGCGGGGATTAGTTAAAAATCACTGGAGCGTTTTGCAAGAACAGCGACTGTTTTCTTTGAAGGAATGAATAAAGATGGGCGAGAGAGGAAGAGCTGGCAAGAAACATAAACCACATGCTCGTCTTCTAGCTCCTGCCCAGAGAGCGATAAAGTCCATCCCCTCGTGAGTCATCGATGTCCTTTTGCACCTGCGTCGAACAACCATGGCGTATAAAGCGAGTATCGCCGTCAGGAGAATGAAAGGCAGCTGCAGAGTGATGGCAGGAAGTGCCAGGCTGGTGCGAAACGGAAAATAAAACTAAACGGTGATGAGAGAGATGCATTTTGGGTTTAGTCTTTTCGCATGTGTAGAGGTCAGAGGAAAATCCACTCCATTTTATTGTGAGGAAGTGTTGCAATTGACATTATTTTTTTGGTGTATCCTCTTTATAGCAGTGTGATTAATACATAAAGTCCACCACTGAAAAATAAAGAGGACCCATAAACGTAACATCACAAGTAGTTATTTTTAAGAGTGTTAAAACTGTCTTTTTTAATGCTTTTTTTTATTCCTTCACAGGAGTAAACGTTTAAGACGATGCACTGTTCCAGTGCATTGTTTAAGCTACATTGAACAGATATTCCGTTGTTTTTCGAGGCTCGACTGAACTGTAAAACATTTTATGTGACCGCGACTCGCAGTGGAAAGGAGATGCTGGTACTTGACCACCACATCAAGGTCATTCTCTGTTCGTTTTTTTCTCCTGTGTGACCATGGAGCTTTCCGTGGCGGTCACATGTCTGCTATGGTCAAGGCCACGAGCATCGAGAGTGCATCAATGTGGCGTTAAAAGACTGCGGCACATACCTTGAGATCGGGTCAGCCGGGTCACCTTTTATTTCTCATTTTCCTCAAACAAGAATTACGAGGTCTAGTTCACATCAGGGGATCCAGATGTGGGATTTGACCCAGGACATGGGATTTAAGTCATAATCCATCATAAAGATGTTAATAAGGAAGTGAACTAGCCACGGGTCTTCGTATAGAGTTGGAAACAGAGCAGGGTTGAGAGCTACGATGAGTTCAGCTGGACAGATGGGCGAAAGGTGCAGAGAGCGTTTCCACATTGACTCAGAGACAAAGTCCATGTCCCGAACCAGACAGAGCAAGGACGAACACAGCACTGTTCAATTCAAGACATCCACGAGTCACAGCCTCACTGGTTCTGGTAGGTTATGATGGTTCAGTTTTCAGCAATAGCTGCACAGCTACTTTTTGAATTTAGCCGCTTAGCTTAGCATAAAGATTGGAACAGGAAGAACTGCTAGCATGTTTTGGTCCAAATTTACAAAACACCTTGGATCCTCTCTGATTAACTCTTTAAGTGCTACTGACGTGTTTATACGTCATTTAAAATCCAACATTTGAGTGCCATGGACGTATAAATACGTCAAAGTGTTTTTTTATCGGCAGCCTGTGAGTAAAGAGACAGTATACACCACGGAGATCAAAACAGGAAGTGGAGACGATCGAGATTAGAGAGTAAAACAAACAAAATGTGGAGTAAAAGTGTTGATTTTGGTGAAAGTGTCCTCTACTCTACCTCTGATAAAACAAGAATGGAAAAAGGTAAAAACAAACATTTTTTTTCATGATGAAATAGAGAGTCTCTTCTTTCATTTGAGCTATTCACTGTTTTCAGAGACATAGTACAAAATATTCTGTGGGTCTAGAAATATGATTCAAAATGCACAAAAACACTGGAACAAGGTACTTTGTGTTTTATAAAACGGCTGGAACTCAATGAGTTAATAGTTTATACCTTTCTTCTTAGTTCTACGCGACAGCTTGCTGCTTTTCCAGGTACTGGAGCTGAGCAAGAAAGCAAATGAGCGTACTGTATTCCTGAAAGTGTTGAAGTATTCCTTTAACAGCATGCAACATGTGTGATGGTGCTGTAATCGTCCAGGGTGTCAAACGTGGTTTTCTCACCTGCGAATGTGTCTCAACCTGTTGAATCACACCAATGTAAATTACCTCGAGCTTCTGTTTTATTGTGCACTAAAAAAAAGTGCCGCTTTAAATTGGCCCTTATTTTCCAGTTGCCTGTTTGAACCGCAGCTGCCTGTTTTACCCATTCACTATATAAACCGCCAGCCTTTCAAGTGAGGGTTCAAATCTCTGCGCTGCCCGCCTCGCCCGGTGGATCTGTGTCACAGGAACACTTTGGCCGAGCTAATATGTCTGACAGCAAATGTGTTTGCTCAATCTCATGCTGCAAAATCATTATAAGCAGCAGGACTGTCCCAAATTATAAACATGTGCTTACAGTACGATCTGTTAAAGTCAACTGGGGGGAAAAAACGTGGATCCTAAAACCTGACTATTTCCAGCTGGAAAAGAGTCGGTGGCAAGTCCAACATATTTTCTGCTAAATTGGAACAGAAATGTGCCTTCAGCGCCGCCCGTCGTACCCCCCTCTTGCCCCCTTCTGTTTTTTCTCTGCACTTTTTGAGCTAAGTGCTGCTTCCAGTTCCATGACAAATAAAGTCACAGGCCTGAAAAGCGGGTGGTTTGATGTCATTTTCCGTGTACCGGCTTTTAACGAGCTTGAACAGTGTTGAGAAGTTACAACGCCTGGTGAACTCTGAGGGTGAGGCTCGACACCGTCAGAGATCCAGAAAGCGCCTGCTGCGTCTTTGGGTTCGTCGGCTGGGGATGCAGCGCTGCTCTGTCCTGTATCTGCCCTTTCTCTGGAGCTTTCTCTTTTCCTTCTAAAGTGGAGCAGCAGTAAGCTTATACCATCATTTAGGGCGGTGGACAATAAACAATAATTGTCTCAGTGCCACGAGGAAAGCATATAATTCTGTTGGTGGATGTGATGCTTTCCACATGAGCGCACACATCTTCTTGACCTGCTGCTGCTACGAAAATCCAAAACTTGAGGTTTTGCCATCGCCGCTTCTTCACCATGTGGCATTTGTAGTTGGTGTAGATGCAGCAGATAAACATTTTTGTTGTGTCACTTGATGAACTTTCTGGTATAGACTGTACTGTAAGTGCCTTTTCCCAAACAATGGGCAGTGTGGCCGCTGGTTAGTTGCATTCACAGGCTGTATTATTAGATTTACATACCAGGGGCCCTTGGAGAAATGGAGGAGAACTGTGAGAAGAGAAACAGTTGTGTATTAATATAAACTCTTGTCCTCCCTTTGCTGGGTTTGGAATTCACTGCTGCGTTATGATATCACCTCGGGTCTGCTGCCTTTCCAGATCAGCTACTCAAGACCAGTTGTAGTGCTCCTTGTCCATATGGTAGTCCATAGAAAGTAGTGGTAGCAGGTTGCTGTGTTGGCTGGATGGGGTTTTAAGAAGACTTGTACGTGAAAAAGAATAAATGCCATTATTTCTTTTCATTTTGTCAGTAAAACATACAGGAATGCTGCTAAACCTTTATTAAAACTCAGGTAAGGTCTAGTTTGAATTTTCCACTTATCTGACATGATGGCTACGATAAATAACATATATTACAGACTACTACATTCCTAATACTATAATGTGCATTCTTTATGTTATTCCTGAGCATCATAATAAAATTGTCAGATTTAAAGAGCTGAAAATGGTTCCAAAGTATCTGTTTTCAGCAGCGCCGGCTCTAAAACGTTTTTTACCAAAGTCGGCTTACCGACGCCCACATCAGTGAAACCCGACGTAAGAATGTCTTCTTGTTCTCAATGTTAAGTTTGGGGCTCTGAAAGAAACACAAAAATTATGTGCAATTTGCCTTGTTAGGGTTTCGGGTTGCAGAGAGTTGGATTGGGTCAATGTGAATGATTTCATGGGTAACGGTAGGTGAGTGGAAGGCAGGAAGTGAGCCGGGCCGTGGGTGGAACCCCCCCCCCCCGTACATACGGAGGTTTTTTGGCAGCCTTGAGCGCACTCTGTCACGCTTGCTTTGGACTCATAAAAACGTACCTGAGACAGAGTTTGGGTTTCTGCTGGATCTCACCGCGGCTCTAATTGCTCTTGAGCTGCTTCAGAGCAAACCTCCCAGCGAGCCCACGGCTGGAGAACGAAGGCGCTCCGCTCCAAACATGGCGTCATTCTTCGTGTTGCGAGTCGGACCGTTTCGCATGAATGAGCCACCAAAACATGGTATATACTTATCAATGAATATCTGCGCAGCCACATCACTGTGTGATGTCTCTGAGTGTTTTTCTGAGTGATGTCATAGCTTCAAAGATGGTGGTGACCAAAAATGATCGGTTGGGATGAAGGCGCCTCGGATGCTTGTTGCTGTTGGCCCAACATATCCAGTTTGACTCTTTTCACCGGTATTTTCGCTGTCTGTCACCACTGGTAGTAAAATGTATATATGCATATTAAAGACTCTATTAGTTACTAGAAAAGCACTCAGAGAGCACAGACTTCCTCCAAGGCGGCGGCGACTTTCTCTTTAAAGTTACCCACTCCGCCAAGGAGGTTATATTTTCACCTTTTTTGTTTGTTGGTTTGTCAGTTTGCAAAGTAACTCAAAAAGTTATGACATATTAATTTTTGGTGGTGATTGGATCTGATTTAACGGCACCACCAAAACTTAATGTCTTTTAAATTAGGCCACTTCTGACCAACCCTGAAAATTTCATCAAAAACCGTCCACAACTTTTGGAGTTATTTTGCAAACCAACAAATAAACAAACCCCAGTGAAAACATAACCTCCTTGGAGGAGGTCATTACTACAGCAAAGTGACTTTGAAGCGAGAAAACTGCTGCTTTGGTGACGACCATTGTGCCTAAAAAGCGTTTCACTGTACTTCTTACATGGAGTTGTAAGAAGGAGAGTGGAGAGTGATTTTGTTTTGTGAAGGATGGAAGTATGGTCCTAAATGTGTAGCACTGATACCGCCAAAAAAAATGTATTTAGCGCAAAGAGATGAGAGTATCCAAAAGACGAAGCTGAGGTAAATGAAGATAGACTTTAGTCCCACAACATAAAATGAACTTAAGACATGACAGAGATGTTAGCCACAAAGTGTCCATCTACAAACTTAAGAGTGGTATTTTTACATCCAGCTGTAGCCAAGAAAGTGAATAAACATATGTCCCAAAATGTCAAAATATCCTTTTCAAACCATCTGAAATTAACAAGGGATTCTCTCCGATTTTAAATGCTTTCTGCGTTGCACAGAATCATCTTGAGTCGAGCTGTCACAATATATAGTGGATGTGAGTGGAAGAGGGTATATGAGGCATCCTTCATGTGGTTCAGCTTTGTAGCATCCCTCTGCCTGGTAGACATGACACTTGAGCCACTTATTACTTAAGTCTTTGTGTTAAAAAGTTCGTGCAGAGGCTTCTTCACTGATGCTCATATGGACCCTGGCTTTTGTAAATACAATACTTGAGGCTTAGAGGGATCTTCAGTGAGCTGTCAGAAGTGGGAACTGCGGATTTGTTTTGTTTCACGTAATATGTATTCTGTGGTTGAAACCGTAAACGGCATCGGCATTATCGTGCGCAGGGAGTGGCACAATGGCGTGTACGCTCCTCTCCTGTTTTAAAAAACATGTATGCTAAACCTGGTATCCATGATTTCACAATGATCACTTTCTGTGCGGCTGGGTCACTCTGGGTTCGGTGAGATTGACAGAAGAAATGCGAGAGGAGCCGAGGCATTACATGATTTGTGGGGGGAAGGAGAAGCTATAGGAGGCAGTTGAGCATGTGTCAAAACACGGTTATCATTGGGATGGACTGGGTTTGAACGCGTCTCTCTGTGGGGGAACGGGAGAAAGACAAAATGTGCAAAACAAAAACCACATCCATAACTGGGAACACATCCCCCAGCACACGAAACATTATGTTCCTGCCAAATTAGGTTAAGCTGCGATGATCTATAGAGACTCCAGAACTAACAGGAACCCGTTTCCCTTTGATTCTCTCCTCTTAAGTGCCACTTAAAAACATGGCTGCTACATGTGTTGGTGAACGGCTTTCAATTTTCATGCCAATAAAGCATGCTGAGGTAAAGACTTTTACTTACTAGCTTCCAAATCCACTTTTTTTTCCTCCAGTTTCAGTTCTGCTGTGAAGGAGCGACTCTTCTGTTCCTTCAGTCTCAGAAACTAGTTTCATATGAATGAGTGTTTTCTTTAAGAACAGCAGAAACCTGCTGGCAGTCGACAGATTGATATAAAGTGCACTAGACATTATGCCGGTACAGTAGGACGTGAGTTGGACGCCGTTGCTCCAGACTGTGAATTGTGGCCTCCTTCCTGACATACCTGTGGCCTGAACCTCCAAACCTTTCCACAGACTCTCTCACAAGCTAATCTCCTCAGATCAGCACCAAAAGTTTCTCCTCGCTGCATACAGCCTTTCCTTCCCCAGTCCTTCACTAAGTCCACGATGTGGGATCTGCTGCGTTCGAATGCTGTGTGATTATGTTGTCCTCAGTCAGCGCTCATAGCGAGATTAGCAACCAGAAAAAAACAAATGTTTGACGACAAAGAGCGAGGCAGGTTTCAGAGTCATGATGGAGCCAATTTCCCTCTGATTGACTGGCCAGCGAGGCTAAGATGATTTTATTTTTCTCTTATCGTTAGGATGGGGCTGTTAGCACTCTGTCCATGAGCCCGCTGCAGACAAACACTTTCCAGTTCTTCTTAACTTCTTTACTCTTGCCAAGTTGGCTTTTCTCTTCCTGCCAGCATTGTGTTCAAGTTTGGCGAAGGCAGAGGCCGTAAACGTGGCCGAGTTAATATGAACGTCAGTTTGCTGTAAACACTTTCAGACTGTATATTCTGCAGAAATATATGGTTATAGCCTGAGGTTTGGTCTAATGCTGCAGTTCAGCTTTACTTTGTTTTATTTTTAAAAAATACTTCATTAAATTAATGTTTTAATCTAAGTATTTGAATGTTATTTGTGTAAAAACATTAACAAATATTACAATGCCTGCACATTATTTAGTAGAGCGATACAATACAAGAGCAATATTTTGCCCACGATATCGATAATATCACAATATAGCGATTCTGCAATAATCAATATATTTACAAGAAATTTCACAGGAGTCATAAAATGTTGTCAATCAATTTCACGTAAATGACAGCCAAGCAAAACAAAGTGTATACTGCATATACATATGTGAACGGCCTGAGACTTGACTTTGTTTTGTTTTGTTTTTTTTTAAATCAATCAATATTATATCAGAAGACCAAGCATCACAATATATCTCCATACTGACCCCTGTTATTTAGCATCAGAAAGTGAAGTGACTGAGTACTGAATTGAGAGACAACCTGCTTTGACACAGCTGCAATAAGTCATAATAATAATATCTTAGAGACTGGATTTGACAGTTGGACATGAGACAGTTTTCCATGTGAGATTTGGAAGAGTCACTTCTGGAGTTTCTCCTTGTCGACTGGAGATGACTTGGAGAGCACACGGCACCGCTGCCCTGATCGATGGGGTGTCTCTGTAAAGCTCGTCCCCAAAGACCACCAGAGACACTTCCTGGTTAGCACTTCGTCTTACGTCCATCCACCTCAGCTTCAGGACAACGAGTGTAGTTTAGCAGAGAGGACAGCATACCAACAAAAGAAATGAAGGAAGGTAAGTCAGACGTTCGCTGACACAAACCGATGCGTTGAGCGCTCGCTTTCGTCTGGGTGAATCTGTTCAGAGAAAACTAACATGCAGATCCACGGCCAGTAACGCAGACATGCTCTGCTCTGTCTCTCAGGGTTTGTCCAGTTTGCTGCGCTCTGTTTTATGAAGCGTTGTGGGAGGTCGCTCAGTTTTACCCCGTCCCTGCTTGTGATATTTAAGCCCTGGCTTAGATCAACTTAAGAGTCTCTCGCTTGGAGAGATTGGATTCGCCCAAGGACATTTTCCTGTAAACGGGACGCTAAGGAGTTTACACTGAGAGTCGCTCATTGTGGAACGAACTGTCTTGTTACTGGCTCCTTTGTCTTCCCCAGGCAACTCGAGCCGAGGCCAGAGCTACTGCGGTTTTTGGGGGCTTTCATCGTCTGTCTCAACACAATCGTTCAGGAGGCCAGCTCTGACCAGAATTAATGCAATATTCACATTCATAACCAATCAGCATTCGAACGTTGAGAGGGGAGCCAGAGTTTGCATGAATGACAAATTGTTGAATTGGACACATTTACAATGAATTAGAGAATATCCTGCTGATATATCTATTATGGTTGTCTTGGTTTTTATTCTTGTGCTCAGCTTGTATTCTGCTGGTCAGCCCCCCCACAGCGAAGTCTGTTGCCTTGAGTTCAGCCTGTCCTTGTCATCAGGTGAAGTCAAGGTCGTCCACACATGTGGGACGACACGACGGGCCGCAAGAATTCTGCTTTTCTGTTGCTTGTGCAGAATAAACAGCCTTCTGAACCACAATGCTGGATGCATCGTCCAATGGGACTGCAGCAAAAATCATTCAAACAGCGCTGACCTAATATTTGCTGAATTCTCTTCTCCACATTATGAGCTGCAGGGGCATTACCCTAACCTCAACTGTAACTGGGTTTATGTCATCGTCATGCATCAGGTAGCAGGAAACTGCCAGGAAATTTGAAAATCCAAATGAGCCTAGAAAAGCCTCTTGTGAATTTATGTATTTCAATTTAACACGAAAGTGGACACTGGCAGTAATCCCCCTTCAGAATAAGAGAGGGGTTTGAATCCGAAGCTCGATGTCGGATGAGTGTGTTCACACTTAAGCTTTGTTTTTTGTTGATCACTGCACACTTTTACATTACATCACAGACGGACGATGTCGACATCACAGTGTCAAATATAAGCCAAGAAGTTAAGTGTCTTGACTCGAATGAAAAATCTGCCACTGTGTACAAAGTGTTAGCAATGATGCTACATGCAGTGACTTCTATAACGCAGCTGCAGGGAAACTTTATTTTTTTCAGAAAGTTTTGAAAATCTCATAAAAAATCTGATGTTGGACAATTTTTTTTTCTCAAAGGCACTCATGCACTGAAATTGCACTGGCTTGTGCATCTGGCTAATAGTAGCTGTGTGAAGCTAGCGAGCTCGTCGTATTGTCGTTACAGAAAGTTACAACGGGTTTCAATGCTTTCCTCTAACTAACCATCTGTGTTCCTGTGTTTGTCCTGCAGCTAGCTATGGAGCGTACCCCATCTGTAAAGGCTGCTCGGTGTGCTCCAGGGACAACGGCTGTGTAAACTGCCAGCCCAAACTCTTCCTGTTTTTGCGGCGGGAGAGGATGAGGCAGTACGGCGAGTGTCTTCACGACTGTCCAGCCGGTTACTACGGCATGCGCAGCCCCGAGCTCAACATGTGCTCCAGTAAGTCCCGTCAACCTTACCCAACACCCCCACATCTTCCCCTGACCCAATCCCCCAACATCCCCCTTTTCCCACAACACATGATTTATGGTCAGTTAACCAGAGGAGACACACATACCTCACAATTTGAACGGCTCATCTCTTCACACAGGTGGATGTAAGTAGTGGAGCCTCGTCTCCTTTGGGATTTAACAGTGAACTCTGGCGAGGATGAGCACTGTGTCTCATTCCTATTTAACACTCCCTTCACACCTACAGTCCCAAACATCATCAAGGATGTCTGAAGGAAGGAAATCCAGGTCTAAATGCAACCAAGATACACTGAAGATGAACCATCTCCTAATAACAAACCCTTTTTTCATACCATATCATCTGAACTACAAAGATGATTTTCTGTTTGCATTAGGACATGAAACTAACTTCTTTTGTTGCTTGTAGACTGAGACTTTCACCAGGCAGCATCATTTCTTGGCAGCAGAACAGAAAACCAGTCACACTGGTTTCCGACATGAGCGATCACTGACGTTTGGGAAGAAAACACTTAACATTAACTCACTGAATGCCAGCCGTTTTATAAAACAGGAAGTATCTTGTTTCAGCGTTTTTGTCCATTTTCAGTCATATTTCTAGACCCACAGAATATTTTGTACTATGACTCTGAAAACAGTGAATAGTTCAAATGAAAGAAGAGACTCTCTATTTCATCATGAAAAAAAATGTTTGTTTTTACCTTGTTCCATTCTTGTTTTATCAGAGGTAGAGTAGAGGACACTTTCACCAAAATCAACACTTTTTCTCCAGATTCTGTTTGTTTTGCTCTCTAATCTCGATCGTCTCCACTTCCTGTTTTGATCTCTGTGGTGTATACCGTCTCTTTATGCTCTGACTACATCTCCCAGAAGCCCCAAAATTACTCACAGGCTGCAATCGGAAACCCGCTGCTGAAAAACCACTTTGACGTGTAAATACGTCTATGGCACTCAATGAGTTAAGAGCAGAGCAAAGCTTTGAGTCTTAATATTAGTAGATTCATGAAGGAACACATGAAGGCAAACACGATCTAATTCTAAAGTCGTCACTTTTAATGATGGTTTCAGCGGTGAAACCATATTAGATGCTTTGCTAATAGTCTCATAATAGGCTCATTGTAATACATATTACTCTGGAGGCCTGCAGTAAAAGTAGTACATGTTATTTTTTTTGGTTTAATAACTTGAAACAGACCACACCTTCGGTCTCGCACACTCTCAATTATGTTTTACTATTAGAAAAAAAACAATAACAGCAAAGCATTGACATGCTCTCATGATTCTCGTTAAAGAATAACTGTAAAATCCAATTAATGAAACGTCTCCCTCTCCTCCTCACGTAGCACCCCGAGCTCATAACCTTATTTTAACATGGAATATGTTTGAAAAGCGAGCAGGGGTGAGAGCGCCTTTATAGCTTTACACAGTGCCTGAGGTGTTGGCTGAGTGTTTCATATGAAAACACAGAGGAACTTGAACTCATTTGGTTTCCTGAGCCAAACTCCTGACAGACTCGAGCCCCAGTGGAGGGTGTCCGGACCTTTAGGCCCAATAATACCAACATGTAGCAACCGCAGGAAGAAAAAAAAACAAAACAACAAAAGCCACTACATTACACGACCCAATCACTGCCATCTTAGATGTATGTCCGCTGGCTCCGTTTGATTATGAAAATGAAAAGCATGTTAAAGCTGCACGAGCCAACTCTGGATATTTGGTACCTCAGATAGTTTAGAAAGATGAAACAGAACCCAACAACATCAGTCTTAGGTAGTTATGTATTAATTAGTAACATGTTACAATGACGACTTTTATTTCACTAGGGAGTAGCGTTGGATGATGTATTTAACAAACAGTTGCTGAGTCCACAAACACAGCCTTTACCTTTACCTTTAGAGAAACGACACAAAAAATACTGTGAATATTTCACATCCAAACTATTCTTACTGCCATTTTCAATAAAAGGTTTAGATAGATTTAGCTTCTCTGAGGTAATTATTATATTACATAAAGATAGAGCTGTGCGATATGGACAAAATTGTATATCTTCATATGGCTAATTGTATATCTCAATAACCATATATAAAAACCATAGTATTTTTTCTGATGTAACATTATTTTCTCTTTCCATTGTTGAGGGTTATATCCTGATAGACAGTTTTTTTTATTGCGCTACTATATATATATATATATATACACACACACATATATACGGTAATATTGCACAGCTCTTCTTTAATCTACTGGAAGATGTTTTACTTTTAGTGAAATGCTTGGAAATGCCTCTCTTAAACAGTTATGCAGTACACTGTTTATGTCTGGGACTTTTATTGTGAAAGGTAAGAAGAGAAGGAAGGTAGGCGCTGACTTTGTCAAGGTAGTAAATAAATCATGTGATTGGTTGATGTCTTTATTTGTGGTGTAAAAGCTCAGAAAAATCAGCCAGTTGCAATCTTCATGTTCTGTGTGAAAGTACTCATTATGAAAATGTGAATTATTCGCCTCTGCTGTGTAAAAACCCTCAGATGAAGGGTTTATATGCTATATGTTAGCTATGATAACTGTTTTAGTCCGTTTTGTTTATATAGTCCAATATTACAAATTTGCCTCAGGTGTCTTTATAATCTTTATGATCTATGTAAACTCTCTGTCCTTGCACCCTCACTTTGGATACGACAGAAATCCCCAAACAAAGTCCTTTAAAGAGGGAAAAAATGGCAGCATGTAGTCTTTTTTTTAATTATAATATTAGCCTTTTTCTGTCCACACGACATCTCTTGCAGATCTGGGAGAAGGATCCTTTCTGAGCTGCTCTTTCTAACCAGTAACAGTCATGTCACCCTATTTTCACAAGCCAGAGAATTGGAGGAGAAAGACATCTTGTTCTCTGGTTATTTTCTTTTTTTTTTAACATTAACCCTGCCATCCTAACCGCCGTATCCCCACGCTGGGTGAATTTTGACTTAACTGATCCTGACGTGTGTGGCAAGTTAATCTGAATCCCTCTCGGTGCAAACTGCTCGTAGAACAACATCTTGTATTGTCACGTAGCATCAGATCTCAGAGCGAGACTCACTTTGATGTGATCGCTGCTCCAGTCATGGCTCTCTAATCCAGTTTCCTATTTGACCCTCGTTCTCAGCTGCGCTCCGCATGTCGTTTTCACTAAACGGGTCGCGTCCAACCCCCGTAAGCAGATGCTTCATATCTGGGTAGGAAGCTAATTGTTGAATATTATTTGTGAGTTGAAACAGCGACAGGGAAAGAGTTGAAAGGTGCACTGGACAGATGACGGTGAGGGCTTCTTCTTCTGCTGCTGTCGAGGTGCTCCTGGTTTCCAGAGAGGCCTGGAACGTGGCATTACGTCTCTGTTATCATGAGCTTTTTTAAACACGGCCTCTGAAATCACTTAGGGAGCAGCTGCTTATTATTACACCAGAGTTTGTCAGTGCGATGTTATCTCATTCAGAAATTCTTTTTGTGGACTGCCTGGGTAAAAGGAAAACAGCGAGACGAGCAAGAGGCTTGTACGCTCAAAGCTCACTTTCATTTTTTCTGAAGGGCCTCCCAAGGCGTGAGATGGAGACAGGGAAGGGACAAATGCACTTTTTTACTGTGTGAGATGCAGTTTGACACAAGGAAAGTCACACAGATAGCCGGGCCAGTAAGACGCTCGAGGCCAGTGCAATGCAGCGAGCGTGTGCATACGGCTTTTTCAGTGAAGAAGTATGTAGAAGACGTTCTGTTTTTTCTATCTTTAGCTCCATGGGTGGCCTCTGGCCTCTCCCAGCATGCACTGGACAAAAGCTCTGCACAGGTCATCAGTTTATCAGCAGGCTAAAAACATTAGCTTGTTCCCCATGTGGTGAGGTAAAACACTGTCAGACTGTATTATAAGTTAACCTCCTGGTTATAAACGTGTACATTTATGATGTATGCCTCATCCTGTCAAGGATATTCTTATCAGTCTCACCTAGAAATGATTTACTCAGAACATTCACACTAACATCAGTCTCTCAATATCTCCCCGTATTGTTATGCTATAATATTTATATATAAAAGTAAAAATGTGCAAATGTTACAGAAAGATGAAAGGCTCAACCTATATAATCACAGAATGATGGATTATTGGCCTTTATTACGCTGCATTCATTCACGTCCTTTACTTTGTCTGATGTCATTTATTTATTACTGATAATAAATTAAATTCTAATTTATTAGCATTGCCATAGTTTAAAGCTACTTTCTTACAGCTAATTGAGAAATTGTAAGATTTTCTTAACGCTGCCCACAGAGTAACTCCATTATAAGAGCCAACAAGACTTTACGCTACATAAGTGGAGTCCAGAGAGGCCCCAGACGTGGGAGCTTCTACGTTAACTACCATGTTGCCGGTTCGTTAGCAATGCCTTTTTGTTTTATTATTCTGTTACACTGAGTCTGTGCTTTGCAAAAGCTCCTTTCAGCAGCTAATGGACGGGTTGATACAAGCCATAAACCATGTGCGGTAGCTCCACTGTTATCCACAGGGGTCCTTATCAGCTGCCCAGAAGAGGCCCCACACCAGTGTCTGTGGGTGTCAACCCGACCAAGATTTGTAGCCACGGTCGCACAGTGTGCAGCTTTATGCATGTCCAAATCTGTGTGAATGTGGTGCAGTCATGCTCTCGCCTCAGTCACATTTCATAATACCTCGGTTTTAACATACATTCCCGAGCCAAAGCATATTCTGTCACTTCGTATCACTCTCCGGCTGGAAGAATTATGAGCTGAAAGGCGACCTTCAGAGCCGTCTTTGAGAGGGTCAGCATGGGAGCGAGGCTGCGTTCAAAACTTCCTCCCTCAGGGTGTCTTATGGACCCCCCACTGCTGCACTCACACTGTGGCCACAAGCCTTATCCCACCGCAGCGCTCGCTGCCAGCCAGCAACCAGTCCGATCAAGGCCTGGGATTGCCAATATCCTGGAAGCGTGGTTGAAATATCGCAGCTCCGTTGGTGCCAGCCTAATATGTCGCTAGAGACTCCTCTGTCAGGGGGAATTGTTCTGGATTGCCAACTGTGATTTATTTTTCACTGCTTTTGTCCGACTGAGGAAATCTCTTACCAAATCCCATTGTTGTATTTCTTGCGGCTCTGTCACGTCACATTACGACTGCAAGTCGAAGGTGATTGGATGTGACTGTCCTGAGATGGTTTTATATCTAAAGCACATCACAGGAATTGATTGGGTCAGAGGTGGATAAGAGCCATGCATCATGGGCATCGGCCAAATTAGTACCAAGGCTGCATGAAGGAACTAATGTGGGTTTTGCGACCTTTAGCTGGCAGCTTCTCCACGTCTCTCATTCAAACTCCTCTCTCTTTCTCGCTCTAATTCTCAGCTTGCGGGTGTTTCCATTGCACAGCCTAACCAACAGAGAAGACCAGTTGCTTTTGGCCGTCCAGCTTTACCAAGAGACATTCAATCATCACAGCTTTACTAACTGCTCTTTCAGATTTGCCAGACAATACAATGGACCCACCAAACCGAGCCCTGCTCTGCGGGACGTTACGGCCAGACGCAGGGTTGAATCGGGTTATTTTTCACAACTCGTAAGCGTAATACACAAAAAGAGCTGGCTGTCTGAAGCCTGAGCTGTCTGGCTGAGCTCACACAGGAACAGATATCACACACTGTGTTCCTTGGAGTGAAGAAGCTCGGACGGCTGACACATCTGTCATTGCTGCTTCGTCTTTCTGGGAGATGCTGATTGACGGGAACACCACCTCTGCTTCACCTGGAGCGCTGAGGAGCGCCCAGGTGGAAAGAAAAACAGCCCGACGAGGGTTGGGACGAACATGGCAGCTCTGGCCTTTGACCATGAACTGCTGCCATCCGCAGCTCCGCACGACATGGCTGGGTGGCAGCGAGCAAGCCAAAGCCTCCATGTCAGCCAAACCGGGGCCTAGAGAGTAGGTCAGAGCTGTTCGACTCAGCTTGGAGGCAAGGGATGGAAAAACGGGGCTTGTTTTCCCCCTCGCATTGCCAGGCCTTTTACGACATGGACGCTCCTGCTGTGCAACATCGGTTCTGGTTAGCTTTCTGGAGGAGGCCGAGGCTCTCTGAAGGCTGATGCCTCCGGCTCAGATAATGTAAAACACAAGAAATTCATCTTCACCAAACTCTTTAGCACCCGTTCTTTATACGGCAAATATTCATGTAAGTAAAGAGAGTGATTACACATGGTGCTGTCAGGCTGTGGAGGAACAGAAGTTGACTGGAGCTGACTTGAGGCTTTGCGTGTCCATGATAAAATCGGTGGGTTCCCTATCCAGACCACAGCTGAGAGCCCATCTTCTGCCAAGCATGCACCATTAGAGCAGAAGTGACGCTCTGTGACTCATCTCTCAACTTCAAATGCACTTGACATGCAAACCACACAAACTTCAAGTGTAAAGTCAAACAAACAAAAAATAAAGGTGTAGTGTTGAAGCTGCTGCTGCTTCACCCCTCTGCCGCTTTTTGAAACTCCCCCCTCGGCGCTGAAACGCCAGGCTTTTCGTCCTGCGTTCACAGCCAGAACCAGCCTGGGAGATAATGATGATAATACGTTTAAGACCCAGGAACAGCGGGCCTTCAGTGGGATCTGATGACCTCATTATTTCTCATTAGTCTCCCTGAGGCACCTAGAGGAAGATTTTAAAGGTGGTCCAGAGGTTAATCCTGCAGGGAGAATGAACCCACTCCACTGTATCAGTTTCTGGAGCTGCTGGACGAGCTGCCCGGCTGAAACTCGGCCATTGATCGGTGTGGGAGCTGCTCCAGTGTCACTGATAGCCCACGCTGTCCCAGATAGCTGGACAGAGGGATAAATGTCTGTCAGTGATCCCTTCCTACCCTCCTGGCTCACCGATGACCTCTGACCTTCCCTGCATTCTGACTCCCATCATCCACCTCATCCGTCTCGCAGAGTGACACTATAACTTATCTCCTATTTAGAAAACAACATTTCTCTGTGTTGCGACCGACAGTGATGTTTTAATAAAAACCCTTGTCAAGTGCTACTGCTGCTGAGAGGATACACTACTCCACACAGCTGTGTTGCTCCTATTTACTGTCAATAACTGGGCATTGCTCAACAGCCCAGTGCTTCAGAGTACTGCCAGATGTTCTCTTACTCTTTTATTTTTTGTGTTTGGGAGCTAAACGTCTCTCAGGTGATGACAGGCCTGGGATGTGTGAAGGCTAAAAGACAGCGCTGTGCTTTCCAATTAGCTTGGTGATTTATTAGCCCGCTCCTTGTATTGGTTTTGTCTTGTATCAGACTGACTGACTCAGTTTCACCCAGAGCGAAGTGGACAAGAGAGCTAAAAAAAAAACAAGTATTACAGCATTTATACCTCCTTCAGACTCACACATTCCTCAGCAAAACCTCCTCAGCGCTGCGTAACTCCAGAGATCCAAGACATATGTCGAGATATGAGATAAACAGAAATGCCAAGATAAGATAAATAATATCAGATGACTGAATTAATAACATGATGTGAGGCAGGAAGGAGATCAGTGATTTACGGTCGGTGTCTCCTCATGACGGAGTGGCTCAGTATCTGCAGCCCTATCTGATGGTGGGATGTGTGTGTTTGTGCGTTCAGTTTGTTTAGACTGGAAAGCGTGAGACCAGAGTGAGTGGGCAGAGGCCATACTTTAGGGTTCAAAGTGAAGCGGGGAGGGACCCCCTCGTTCTGGAGGAATGTCGAGGAGGAGGCCTGATGGTTAGCTGGAGATGGTGTAATTAAGGGGTGTGATGGTGAGAGCCTTCCCTTCCACAGCCTCCGCCAGGGTCACAGATAAAAGAGCCTCCGTCGCTCTCACATGTGGAAGATCACAGTTCTGAGCGACGCTAATGCGCGGTTGCATCGTCGTGCGAAACACAATCAGCGGAACAGATGACAGCCTACCTGGAGAAGCCCCCCAGGTGACGCTGGAAGCCCATTGGGCAACGGAGCCTCGGGGGGACGTCATAAATTAGCCGGCTCTGGGAGGCTCCTTCTAATCATGTGGGCTGGTGTGGCTGTAGTAATTTGGCCCTGCCTGACGGGCTATTTGCAGAGCGAGAGCTGGATGACACATTGGCGTGCCGCTCTTTGCGAGGGTGTGGCGTGGGAGGATCACTGTGCTGAGTTGTGTTTGTGACTAAATGCCTCAGCATTTGTTTGGTGAGGTGGTATGAAAAGTTGCCCCCCCCCCCCAACCCACCTTCTTCCTTTCATATCAAACCCAGAACTTAAAGGAACCATGCAGCTGCGATCGTGAGCATCATTCAGCCCTTAATGAAAACCCGACTCCCCAATAATCCTCAGCTATGGACACAGATTTGAGAAGCATGGGGTGACAGGAGAGCATATTAAGGACTCTAATGGGATGAACTCTTCCTGTTGCAAAACACACCATAAGCTGAAAACATTGAAAACATGTGAGAGTGTGTGTGTGTGTGTGTGTGTGTGTTTGATATTTTGTGCTGTTGATTTGCTCACTCTGACAAGAACAGGAAGATGAAAAATGAAATATCTGCCAAGCGTAACACACTTTCTGAAATACACATTGAGCCCTGCAGGGACATGATTCACAGGGCATCGACAGATTTTTTTTAATCCTCTCAAGAACTCCCTTTCCCCAAAACCCCTTAGCTTTCAATCAACTCCAGATGAGAGGCTTGCTGTAGACCCGGATGACTCTCCTCTTTCTCTGCTTCTTCCTCCAGGGTGCAGGATAGAGAACTGTGAGTCCTGCTTCAGCAAAGACTTCTGCACCAAGTGCAAGTCGGGCTTTTACCTCCACAAAGGGCGCTGCTTTGATAAGTGTCCTGAGGGCTTCGCCCCGCTGGAGGAAACCATGGAGTGTGGAGGTACGTGAAACAACACGAATACGCAGTAAACAACCTTTCTGTTCCTGCACCGGAGTTCCTTAAAAAGTCTTAAATTTGCTGTAGATATTAAAGTTCTGATGGTGCGTTTAACACCAATAGGAAAACACAGCATTCAGAGATTTACTGCAGTTTTGCAGGTTATTTTGTTCACAAAGTTCACTTCTTTATTCTTGAAAATTGTAGAAAAAAGATTAATTGGAGATTAATTAGTTATTGGATTTTTGTCACTGCTAAATACTCAGAAACTACATATTGATCAGGCCCTACGATAAAAGTGACTATTTTCTACCAAATAAATTGTCATGACATTTTTGGCTTTTAATTTATATTTGGTGAGGTCAAAAAGTATTAAATTTGTCTTTAACTCATTGAGTGCCACAGATTTATTTATTTATACGACAAAGTGTTTTTTCAGCAGCTGGCACAAGAGGGCGCTCTCACACAGCCTGTCAGTAATTTTGTGTTTTCAAAAACATAGTACAAAATATTCTGTGGGTTTAGACAGAATAAAAAAAACACTGGAACAAGGTACTTTCAGTTTTATAAAACGTCTGGCACTCAATGAGTTAAAATGGTGCAAGAACCCTGTGCGCTCTTATTCTGTAACTTCCCAGTCGGCCTGCTTATTTTGGATCTAGACCACACACATAGAGGTCATAGCATCCCAGTAAAGCTCCCTCTCCCTGTATTAAAGCTTGACCTGGGGTCGCCTCTAAATTGCTCTTTAGCTGCACATCCCTGCTTCTCTGTGTGTCTGCAGAGGGCTGTGAGGTTGGCCAGTGGAGCGAATGGGGAGCCTGCACCAGAAGAAACAAAACCTGTGGTCGCAGGTATGGTCTGGAGACCCGGACGCGGCACATTGTAAAGAAACCACCCAAGGACACGATACCCTGTCCCACCATAGCCGAGTCCAGGATGTGCAAAATGGCCATGAGGCACTGCAGGAGAGGTAAGGATGTCAGTCCACTCCATCCGTGTTCATTTTACAGTTTCCTCTACTCTGGTGAATATTAAAGAAAACAGCCCACGCATCCCAGAGGACACTTCCACCTGTTTCATGTAACTCTTGTGCCTTCCTCCCAGCTTTGTTTTTTCACCGTCTTATAGACTTTTGAGGTGCACAGCGGCGTTTCCGTGCATGAGATGAAATGTTTTTCCACAGTTGCTTCTTTTTCTGAGGTATATTTCTCCCTTCCTCTCCTCAGTACCAACTGCAGGTTTCCTCAATGGCCGTCTCTGTTTCCTCCCGTCAGCTCGACAGATATTTGCGGTGCGCGGCAGGCCATTAAATGAGAAGTCAATGCTGGAATTTCTCTCTGTACGAACGCAGCTAAGGGAAATATTTTTTTTTCACAAAGTAAACCATTTCTCTCAGACGGTCCAAACACACCATTTGGGGGTGATGGCCTCAGTTAGCAGTGCTTTTAAAATAAATGTCTTTTCCCTTAATGCACTTTTACGTCTCTCATAAACTTTGGATTAGGATAGGCCAAGTGTAAATATTTAATTCACCAAATAAGGAAGCAATTACAGTGGCAGATATCATTCAGGCTGTCAAAACAAGAAAAACATTGTTTAACAGAAAGAGGAAAATATAACCTCGAGGACTTTTCTCCATCTTTGGCCTGGAGTGTTGAAAGGGAGGATCAGTTGGTGAAGTGGTGAAAGAGTAAATAAACTTGAAATAAACCCTGATAGTTTCTCATATTTCAGCCGTCGCTCTCTGGGCTGGAAACTGTGATTCTATGGCACATTTAGCTCCTGAAGCCTCGTTCTGTTTGTCAGGGAAACCCCCCGACACCTCCTCATGACTTTCTGCGCCTGCTTGACCTTTTCCAAGAAACTTTATGACCTTCTTTAATTAAAATTTGGCATTGTCGCCCATGGCTGCTGCCGTTAATTATCCAAAGTCGCTGTGAAGTCTGTACTGGAACAGTTCCTCTTCAGTCCTTTATCAACCGACCCGTGTCCATCTTACTTGCTGCTGAGTTTCTTCTCAGTGGAAGATCAGCGGCCTCAGCGGTGCTTTTAAATGCTGAGCGTAAATGTGTCACTGTGTCTGCATCTTAGGACTCTCTGGGCTCGTGAAATGCTGCAGTGGCCTGTTTAATAAAGGTACATTTCAGACTTGGGCATGTGTTGTTAATTCCCACACCGCTCGACTGCTAGTGAAAAATCCCCACTTGGCAAAAGTTAATGAAACGCAACACTCTTCAGTTCAAATAAATAGGAATGTAAAAACGTAAGCTGCTCAAGTCGAATGGGAGGAGATCCAGCGGCGTCACGTGGGACCTCGACCTAGTGACATTGTAAAATAATCACTTCCCATAACTGATCATAAAGTGTGCTCCGATGGGAGGAGAGGCCACCCTCTGAAATGCAGGTGATCAGGAAGTGGACGTTCAGTATCATGACATGCTATGAGACCTTTTAAATTAATGCAGATTTCATTTCTTTGCAGGCTCTGGGTCCTCACTTCTACTTAAAATAACAGAGTATTCAAATAAAATCTAGAAAACTGCAACCACAATGTATGGATTTCATATTCAGAAAGAAATATAGATATGACAAGTGTGTATCATGATCACTTGGAACTTAAGACAATCTAAAAATGAAAATTTTTTTATCTTCTTGCTGGACACCAGACACCGATGACTGGGATAAGCACAGGATTATATAACTGCAGACCGTAAAGATGCTGTGGATTAAATGGAGGCAGGAAATAAGAGGATGCAGCATGTAGGCACACACTATTTATGGTGATGCTTATCTGATCACCCTGACTTGCATTTCTACATATTCACGTGTTTAAATTACACTGGACGTCACTGACAGCACCATGTCTCTGGCTTAGTGGAGAGAAAACACCAGTGATCTTCATCTTTTCCCTCTGCGGCAGTAAAGATCTAATCCCTCCCTAAAACATACACAAGCAGAGAAAGTAAAGCCCAGATAATGTCAAGAGGCGAGGCGTTCGCAGCGAACATGACGAACCATGTCTGATGCGTTCCGTACAAGACGCTGATCGGTGTAAACGCCAATCGCACTGCTGGGATTCATTTGCCGTGTTCAGCCGACGTCCTGATAACAAACTCTGTCCCCGAAACGGCAGAGGGAAGGATTGCGTGGAGCGCACGGAGAGACAAAATATGTGGTGGTACTCTACTTTCACCAAGCAACATTTCCATCCAACTGTCAAGCTAATTTCAAGCTTCAAATCCTTATAACTCCTGAAGTTTGGCAAGAATAAAACAGGGCTTTACACAGATCTGCAGCTAAAACCACGCTGGCTAGTTTGTCCAGTGCGTTTGTTAGTATCTTAATCACTTCACTTCCACAGTGATTCAAAAACTGTCCATGCAACGTTGATGAAAGTCTTTGTCACGTCCCCCCGCCTGTTTAGATATGATGCAATACTCCAGTAGAAAATGTGCGAGACAACCTCTAGAGGAATAAGGAAGTCTTGTCTCATGGCTGCTTGGTGTTTGCATTTCACCCTAGAGACACTAAAACGCTCTTCTATCCTCTGGATCCCTGGAGCGATGCTCTGAACAGCCCATAAACAATAAAGAGACTTTATTAATAGCTCCTCAGACACGATGACCACTGACAGATGAAGCCCCCCTCTATCTAGTGAGCTGATGGGAGGAAAGCATTGATGCCATTAAGGAATCCCTTCAGAGATTTCCCTGCTGCCTCTATCACCACAAGTTTCAGTTGCTCTTTCGCTGCTTCATTTTTTCCTGATATTGTCCGTCAATCCTTCTGGGTATTTTCCGTTCCTTCCCTTCTCTCCTGCCCACCCACTCGACTATAATCTTCGAACAACAGCTGCTTCTGCCATGTCAGTGACATTAGATCCTGTGTAAACAACTTAAAACATGAAAGCTCTCCAAACTCCCACTCTTAATGCAATCCCTGATTTGGGATTTAAGTGGGACTAGGAGTCCAACACAAACGAGCCTTTGCAACTCTGGCTAATTTCCAACAGTTTTACAAATCGGCTTTCAGATTCTCAGACGGCACAGAAGTCTTTATGGCAGCAGGCAGGAGTGACATGTGTAGTAAAAGTAGATTCGTTTTGAGGAGCGTTGGTAGTGCTGGAGCCTGGAGTTTAACCAGTTTTATGACATGAAGTTATGGAATAGTAAACATTTTTAGTTGGAATTATAACAGAAAGCTGATCATGCAGTCTGCAAAGACTTACATTCACCCTACTGACCTCGTGGAGAGAGAAGAGAAAGGAGCAGAGAGAGGAAGAATAAGAACGAAGGTGCTTATGTGAAGGCCCTTTTGTGTATTTTAAAGGTCGTGCACATGACAGAGAGGCGGCCAGTTGTTTCGTTTACCCCACAAGCACCTACAGTGTGGGACCAAAGTGAACCCAGATCCGCCCCGGATCGACCAGACCCCGGGAGGATTTGGTTGACTGGTGGGATTTACGCCCGGTTCTGTCTGAAGCCAGTGTGGTTCTGTGGTGAATCCAGAGCGTCGTGGACCTCCTGGTCCTCACCGTCTGCGAACCATCTGCTGCATAGTCTCTGCTCCCGTAAAACGATGCTCAGAAAACGGTGATTGGCTCAAATCCTCTGCGGAGGAAGCTCAACCGCCTGGTCTGTAGCGCACACCGCTCGAGACACCAAACAGTTCCGGTTTCTGGCAGTCTTTGCGTACGAGCGAGTGTGTGACACACAATTTTGGTGTTTATACTCGCCGGGCCAAGAGGTTTAAGCTCTGGCAAAAGATGCCATTCACTTCTGAGCATTTCAGTTACGCAGTCGGTATAATCACACCGGGAGTCTGGCCTGTGTTTGGCTTGGAAGCCTGACATCCAAACACATTTCTGGATGTGTTTTTGTCAGACATAGCCTCGTACCACCAGGCCAAACAGATGCACGCTCTCAACTCAGGGCTAATTGACGGAGCGTGTTCTTCTCGTCTCAGCAGAAGAGCTCACGGTGTAGTTTGTCCGAGCCAAACGAGTATCGAGTCGTTCTAGTCCAGAGCAGGGGTTTGCACTTCTGCTCCTTCATGTACTTATCTCATTATTCCAATTAATGTTCCCTGGCTGTGCTCAATGGGAAGTCAGGACTGTTGGAAGGGAGAGCTGGTGCCCAGATGAAAAGTCTGGCTCTCTGGTGATTAACAGCGATCTCTGGCCTGGCTAATATCACGGACAATCCGGATCAGTCTTCCCGCCAGCGGGAGCAGAGTGGGGAGCGTTTTCCCAGGACAGGAGGAGAGCACTAATTGGCAGCCGACCTGTCATAGTGATTATGTGAGCCTCGCACCGCAGCCTGTTGTGACTGGGGGAGCCACAGCTTAATCTTCAGTTAATAAGGCGGCTCCATAGGGGCTGACACAGTAGCTGGTGAGGAGGCTTCCTCTGGACAGCATGGATGCCCCCCAAACAACTAACCCACCGCACAAACGTGCATCCTTCATTAATTTAATTAAGTGCTAAAATCTTGTTTTGTGAAGATAAAACTCAAACGCAGCGTTTCACAGCTGTGAGGCTGTAAAGCAAGGATGACAGAAAGTCCTCTGGACTGTTCTGTAGTGAAAGAGGAAAGACTCATCAACCTGTCAGTGACTTGGCCAGGTCTCCGGCGTCTCGGTGCCAGCGGCAGTTATGGTCACTGCCGTGGTCACGGTCACAAATTAACACAAGTTCTGTTTCAGCTATAACATATTTGCAAATCTCTGCCATAGATTATTCTTTTTTTCCTCCCCGTCACTGCGCTTATGTTTCATATCTCCTCCTAACCAGATAAAAAATGATTATCTGGCCTTGTGTCTGGACAGGCAATCTACACTTGCTTTATGCTGATGTTCTCCAACCAAACTTTATTTTTCTGCCTCTCGTGCAGTTTAGTGGTGTTAAATCTTCTGTCGGAGGACAAAGTCATTACCACGGGTTTCTCTGGGTACATTCCTTGTTGGGGGGGATGCTGGAAGCCATGGGGGGAGAAAGGAGGGGGGGTCTCTGATTAACTTCCCACTAAGTGCCCCTGCTCTCTGACCAAAATAAATATGGCTGCTGTCATTTTGTCAGCAACTGTCTTCAGAGAGCAATATTTGAAACACCCCATGATCCTGCTGGCTTTTATATGGAGAATCCATCGTCATACCACAGGCATGAGCCATAAACATGTGGAGGCCTTTCAAAGAGCGGGGGGGGGGATGGAAGGAGGGAGGTGGAGGAGGAGGGGTCAGCGGCGCTCGCTGGGGCTCCATACTCCACATTATTGTCATCTGGTCTTTTCTAAGCAGGAAGAAAGAGGAGGGGTGTGAGTGGAGGGTTTCTTCACACTCTTTGGCCCAGTTGAGTTGTGGTTTTGCCAAACTGCTTTTTGTAGACTGATGTGTACTGTACACATATTAGATAGAGCAGTAACGCTCAGGCTCTTTGATGTTCAGTGGACGTCCATTCGACAGCCAAAACATCTCCAGAAGTTGATGTTTATGCTCAACCATGAGCAAAAGTATAACTTTTTTAAGCTCATTTTTCACCATAATTTTGTCAAAAACTATGTCGGTTGTGAGGCTTCTGGCAGAGGAAATGAGGCATGTGGTCCGACATCAAAAACAGACGTACGCAAACAAACAAAGTGGCAGCAAACAGGAGGGAGGAGAGAAAGGGGGGATAGTGTACAGAAGTGGAATGTTTTCATGTTCTCATGCTCCACAAACAGGAGCTATTTCCCCCCGCTGAGCGGTATATGGGCCGGCGTTGGCCGCGACACGTAAAGCGTTCCTTCGGCGAGCCTTGATGGGCAGTTTGAGCTGTTCCACCCTGTGATTTCTTTTATTTTACTGCAGACGAGACACGGTCTGTGTCTTTACAGGGAGGGATGGCAACAGCTCGTGATGACTTCTTTGAAGCAGAGCTGGTCTTGGTGTTTTTAAGAAAATGTCCACTGACTTCCAGCCAGACGGAGGTTTTCCCCCCGACTACAGCTGGCTGAGCAAAGAAATCAATACAGAGAGGATTTCACTGAACAGCTTAAGGTGTGAAACCCAAGCCGGAGTCACAAGAAGTAATCCAACATTACACGTATTCGACGTGTCATGAGTACGTGTTTCAGCCTTTTTACTTGTCATGTGTACTCCATGCAAACGTCTGTTAGTTAAATCTATAGTCTGTAATCCTGTTCAGAGGCTCTTCTTGTTCTACTGGGTGAAATGGTCCTTCCACTCAGAGAGCAGTCAGTACATGATGTGTTCAGGAGAAGCATCAGATCTCTGTGGCAGCTACAGGACTGTAAAAACTCTGACCAATCAACTGACACTCAGGGCAAGACGGGAGAACCAATCAGATCACTCAAAATGGAAACATCTGAAGGGACTGAAAAGTGATGCAGAATTTGCTTTACTTCTGTTGGACAGCTAATTATTTGTTTAGCTTCAGGAGGAGTTATTATTTTCATTAAATATGTAATGTTTGCCAACTCGTATTAGTCCGATGCTAACATTAGCTTCTCTGTGCTGTGTCGTCAGTGCCGCTTGTATTGAAGAGGTTATAGGGTATGACATTTTGATCATATTTCACGGCCATAGTCTCCAGTGTCTGCGTTATAATGGTGATAAAACGACGTTGATATATTAGCTTTGAACAGGACGTTTTGGCTCTGAATCCTACTGTCAGATGTTCAAGTTTGAGGGGGCATGGCTTTGGAGGAGGGAGGTGAAGCTTAGAGGAGGTACCGCTTTCAAATCTTGCTAGCTCTCTAACATGACAGACTACAGCTTTAAGTCAAGGTCATAGTTTGTCTTAAAACAAAGTCAGTAAAATATGTATGAAACTCAACGTAACACAAATGAACGTCACTGTCATCACTAAAAATAAGTGACTAAAGTAACTTCTGTTGGCTCCATTGACCTCCCCTCCCATACAGTCACATTTATCGCATTACTGTGGCATTCATACACCATCCCATGAAGGACTGTTCAAACTTTACTATGATGGTCTGAACGTTGAGGCTCCTCCACTTTGCAAACTTTCAGGAAACATTTTGTACTTTATCGGTTTGGAATGGTGAAATTTAACAATATCAGATACACAAAACATCATGTGTTTTCTGCTTCAGACCGGTCAAAAACCATCGGCTAGCTGTGTGCGTGACCCTGTCTTGGCGTGGGCCCCTGTGTCGAGGTTTCTCACCTCATATTTAGATAACACGAGCTGGTCGGAGTGGGATCCTGATGGCCCTGCATCCCCTCCTGCCAGACCACCAGTCGGACTCACTGCCAGCTCTCCTGTGGGCCACAAACACTTTCATCTCCACATCTCCACCACGCCAGACTCACGTAACAGACACCGCCAAACAATAAAACCGACCTCACAGGCAGAACAAGTCACCACATTATCTGCTGCTTTCCTCGTCCCTGTTTCCAGTCTGATGCCTTCCTCTCGCTCACGTATCACATGTCGTCTGAGAAACGTTATGAACGCCTCTGAGGAGGACGTGTTCGCGTGGCGCGTGATGTTTGGAGGCTTCCTTCCCTCTCCAGTGGTCTGGCTGGAGCAGAGCAGCTGAAAACATCTGGTGCACAGTTGCACTGGCTCAGCCACCAGAAGCACTTCTCCTCTCCTATCTCCTATCTCCTCTTCCCTATCTCCTCCTCCTCCTCTTCTCTGGAGCTTTTTAACCACAGCTGGTGATTCACAGAGAGGTTGTGTTTTCAGACCCACTCATGTCCACAAGCGTGGACTGAGCTCAGACATGCAGACACAACAAAGCAGCGAGTACAGACCAGCGCCGGCCTTTGGCTGGCTCTACATCTGTGTGTGAATGAGCAGTGATAAATACAGGGGGGGCGCAGACTAATCGCAGAGCCATTATGGCGGTAAGTAGAGGCCAGGGCCAGAGCGCTACACTCCCATCAGCTCAAAACACTGAGCTGATGTCACACGTTAGCAATTTCAGTTTAGCAGAGAAAATACTAGCACAGGTTAGAGACCTCAACATGCTGAGACACAAGCCCGTCCACAGCTATAAATCTGTGAGGTGAAAGAGAAGTCATTGGTCTGAGGCCAGTAACTTTATCAGAAAACATATGAAACTGATGCCAGTCGTCACAATCTGGGCACAGGAAGCACCATATTTCTGATCACCACTGTTTTCCCATGTTTGGCTGTGCTATCTCAGGTTATTACTGTAGTTTGGCTGCAGTTGTTCAGAGCTAGGGGTGGAAAAATATTCATATAGCAATATATTGCAATACTTTTTCCTTCTGATATAATATTGATTTTTAAATATCTTTTTTTCTCCCAAAAAAAGTAATGTTTTGGGCCGAAATCCAGACTTCCATACGTTGAAATAAAAAATTAAATAAAAGAAGTCAGCATTAAATATACATATATATATGTGTGTGTATATATGTATGTATAAATGTACATGTATATAAATACATGTACTGTACATAAATTCAATTTATATTTTAAGCTGCATTTTAAATTTCTCAGTGATCTGTGTAGAGTATTGCAATATATTGCGATACTTGAGTCATAATATGATACATTATTGCAATATTGTGATATATGTACAAATGAGTATCTAAAACCTGTTGAATATGAGGTATCACGATATATTAATATGCAGTAAGTCATATTTTCACTCTTGTTTTGTTGAAAATCTGTCTTAAGCTGCTCCAGTTGTCCGTCGTCAGGAACTGGAGTTTATCTGAGCCTTTAAAGTGAAAACAGCAGAGAGACTGGACATTTTAAATCTTAAATATGCTGCTATGAACGCTCTATAACTGTGGTTGCAGCCAAATACAGTCAATACATAGATCGATGTGTTTAAATATTTAAATTTTTTATGCAGTGAAATATCTCATTTTATTAACTTATACATGACGTATGTGCTCCTTTAAATAAAGTACATTATCAGTTTTCTGATACCTACAGGATGTGTGATTATTTTCATTTCTGAGGTTTCGAGGCGACCCCTTCCTAATTTGGGACTGAGGACTTTGCTGAGGACTTTTCCCACGTCTGTTTTTCCACTGATTTGCGATCCGTGCTTTTACCGTCTCAGTGAATGTAACATGATGGCTCTCGGAGGAAAACCTCGGGACATGATTGAGTGGTCGGTGTCATGAAACTCAACCCACTCCCAGGTACCGTATCAAATCCCTTCAAACATAAACGCTCCTTCCCGCTGGGTGGCAAGGTTCAGGACTGTGATCCCGACAGGCCTTGAGACATTTCTTTCAGATTAGTGGGAGCTTAAGGCTCCCTTTGATTTGATTTCTTTCTACTGCATCTCCGACAGAAGCTCGCTGCCTTCTGGCGTACACAAACCTCTCCTCGGCGAGGTGAGACCCTGAAATGACCGATGAAATTGTACTGTAATCATACACAGCTAAAAACAACAAGAAAATGTGTGCCATATGCCTCAAAGCCCTCTGTTTGTGTTTTAGTGAGTTGGAGGGGGATTATTGACGAGGACTGGGTGGAGGAGCTGAGTGGCGTGACTCTTATTGCCAGTGTCTGTGATCGGATCTGTCAGCTGTCCGTCTGCCTGCTGTTTGACAAGTGTTTGATGCAGCGCAGGCCTTAGAGGATCAAGCCCTTCCTGAATGGGCTTTACCTCTCTGTCCCTGTGCAACAGGAGCTCTGCGAACACATCAAACGTATCCTCCCCCCTCGCTTTCTTCCGCTCTGAACTAATGAACTATTTTTACCAAAAAATACGTGCAGTCTGTCGGATCATCCGAGGAGACGGAACAAGAGTTAGTCGAACAATCGAGGAAAACAAAAAGCGCCGGCCGGCTTGATTCCCTCATCACTGGCCATTGCACGGGGATTGTGGTGTGATCCTGACGGCCCCGGTCTCTGTTTTAGTGTCTAAGCCTGTCTGACTTAGCCTGGCTCCCAGCTTGTTAGGCTCTGGTCCTGTTTTGGGACAGTTGTGCTCCATGTCCAGATCCATGTGATGGATTTCCTCCTGGGCTTTCCTGGTAGAGAGGGAAAGGTGGATAAAGGGACTTGTGCAGAAATGAGATATAAAGAGGGAATCATGCTGGACAATTTCCTCTTATATCCTCCCCTGTTCCCTGACAGACCCACAGAGACCAGGAGGATACAGACCAGGTGGAATTAGAGGAAGGGGAGTGTGTGGATCACACATGGTCACCTCCTGTCTCAATATAGCTGAACCTCAAGCTTACCGTTTTTCTTCATAACCAGATCATCCAAATTCACTCTTCACAGTGTTCGGCTGTGCTATCTCAGGTTATTACTGTAGTTTGGCTGCAGTTGTTCAGAGCTAGTGGTGGGAAAAATATTGACATGGCAATATATCACAATACTTCTTCTTCTGATAAAATATTGATTTTTAATTTCTTATTATCTTTTTTCCCCTAAAAAAGTCGTTTTGGGCCTGGTATAAATCCAGAACAACTTCCACATGTTATCTATAGACCTAATCTTGACTCGTACCTAATCCAGAGCTGCTAATAATACCTTAAACTCTGCATTTTTACATAACCTGGAGCTTCACAAATTAAGACTTCTTAGCCCTGGAGGTGATGTTCAGTTACTGAGCATGCAGGTTAGACTAGAGCAGATTCTTTAAATTTGTTTTGTGTTTGTAGTTCAGGAAATCTGCTCTCATGCGTGGATAGGCGTTCCGTGCCGAGTTTAAATTCCTAAGCTACGATCAGACGTGGTGCTCTCACATACCAAAGCACAACCTGCTGAGGGCTGAGGGCGTACGCTTTACCTGCCAGGAGTTTAGAGTTTACAAATTGTTTCTTGAAACCCTCATCCATCCTTCTGTCCTCCACCTCCGACCTCTTGCGTGCTCCTTCATGGCTGCCTTAGGAACCGTTTAATTCCTGGCACTGAAGCTGGGACAGAGAGGCTCATGGGAGGGGGCTTTAGCCAGGTAAAGCCCTCCTTTGGGGCTCTGGCTTTACCTTGGGACCGGACTTACCCTGGAAATGCAGATTCACCTCCTCATATAAATAAGAAGTGGTCCAGATATTGTGAAGGGGTCGCCTCTGTACCAGGATGTGCTTTTCCTGCCCTGATCCATTCAGTCAGTATGAGGGGGCTTTTAGAAGTGCACAGTTGATCCTGGTCAGTGAGGCCTTCATTCTATTAATTAAAGGACACCAAGCCTGATTTGCTGTCAAACAGAAAAGGCGGAGTGTGTAAAAGTACACTAAACTGATCTGCCAAGTCCGGCTTTTATTAGCTTTTACCTCTTAATGGCGCTGCAGAGATAATGAAGCACATTAAGCTGCAGCAGCAGCGAGTGATGGCACGTCACTGTAAAGACATGGAAATGTGGATGACAGTTATATCGGAGTGGTTTGAGAGCAGCTTGTTATCAGAGATTGAATAAAGCAAATAAATCCATGCGGGATGTTGAAAATGATTCATTTCATCAGCTCCATGCAATACACTTATCGGAAACTAAGACAAATGGCTGTCATAACTCTGTGAGACACTTCCTGCTTTATATCAAAGCATGTGGGGATTATCAAAGCCTTTATGGAGGCCTCATCTTGATATAGAAGATGTGGAAATCAAAGTGGAGCGCTCTGGTCCTTTTTCTAGCTTTGAGTTAAGACAAACAGTCCACATCTGCTGCAACTTCCCTGCTTGGATGATGAATTTGCTACTGTGCGTCCCAGCACGTTTCCTGATCTTTGCATCATTTGGAAAGCGCTCCGTCATACACTACCGCTATCTTCAGCTCAGTCCGTGCACACTACAAAAAAACAGGAAAACAAACAGACCTTCAGGAGCGTCGACGCAGGGCCTCCCTTTGATAATCGCCGAGCTTTATATTTTGAAAATGAAACACAACATTAAGCCATTCATTAAAGTCGACTAAAGCTAATTATCCTTCATTTACCCAAGTGCCCACGAGGCAGGAGAGCCCCTTATAGTTAGGCCCAGATGTGTCGATGAGTCAGTCGGGGAGATAGCAGACCGCAGAGGAGGCCCCAAGTCCTGCGGTTTTCAAGGCATCAGACTCAGCGGGTCGCTCGTGCTGCCTGTTCGCTGCTGACGTTACCATGGTGACACCATCAGCCAATACAGCGAGGAAGAAAGTCCGTAACGATCGGTTACACGCCTTAATTCAAAAGTGAATAATGAGGAGAGACTCCCACCCCTCACGAGCTGGCACGAGGTTTTATTTGAATGACCTCTCATCGCTGGAGGGCGAGTCACTTTTAATCCAAACTACACGTCGTTACGTTTTGGCAGCTTCAAGCGGAAGTGGGGAAACCTTAACAGTTGGCACAAAGTCATAGCCCAGAAACCGAATAACGTCATGTCAGACCTATTTTCTTCTGTCTGGTACCCCCACCAGACACTTTGACATAATGGCTGAGCTGCTGTCGATGAGGAAATGTAGCCCAGTTGTTGCTGAGTCCAGTTGTTGCAGTGAGGTGAAGTTTATATGAAACACTTTGTCTGTTTGATGAATATGAAGCTATTACTAGAAATGATGCCCATTTTTCAATTCAAGCTGAAAAACCAGGTGTATTTTTCCATATAAGTCTTTAGCAGCTTTAAACTAATGCCCATGACGTGCCCCGGGAGGAAACCATCTGGTCCCGAAACCGCTTATAGTAGAAGAGTTGTCCAGCTAAAGGCAATCTACTTTTTTAAATATGTTATGAAAGTGATATACGAATGAAAATGACACATTGGTCATAATAGTTAACACAGTCACTAATCCGTTTAGTGTAGAGGATTAAAACGTGTACAAAGACGTCCTAACTGATGCATTCGCACCAATTTTTTTAAATCACAATTATGAGCAGCTGAGTGGGGGGAAATAATAAAATAAAATTAAATGATAAAATGAAAGTGATGACAGAATGGCTACAAATGTACAGTGATGCAGCTAATTTTAAAGGGATTGTCCATTATTTGCACCAAGTTTCACTTCTTCACAAAAGAAGCTAATTTAGGCTTCTTATCTGCAGCTAGAAGGACCAGGATCCATGGTTTTTCCTTCAGGGTCTCCAGTTTCTTCCCACCATCAAAACGTTTATCCCTCCTGGGGTTGTGTCAGGAAGAGCATCCGGTGTAAAAATCTATTCCACATCAATATACGGTTCAATGATGAGGCGACTTCTCAAGACGAGTCTTGTTCTTCCAGATTTACATGAAGGTTTTGGAGCAGGACCTCATGGGCTGAGCCATCAGACGACATGATGCATGAGCTGTTTAAAGAGCTGGGCTGCGTGATGCAAAGTAATATTATTATTTTTTCAATTAACTTGCTGACCTTGCTATTTGTCACACAGATGTTTAAAGAGATTTGCAGTACTCCTGCTACTAGATATTTAACTCATTTAAGGATCGCTGTGTGTGTGTGTGTGTGTGTGTGTGTGTGTGTGTGTGTGTATTGACATGTCAGCATCAAAGTGTGTCTCAGAAACCTGAGAAATCCAGTCCAGAGTTTCCATCTTGGAAATCTAACCTAAGGGATTACGGCATTTAATTTTTCCAAGTACAGTAGGAAGAAGTAATTCCCAACTTTCCAACATTACTGAAACACATCATAGGGCTTTGACTGAAGGTGTAGAGGAGGAAAGAGCTGTGGAAAGCTGCTTCTTACTCTGTCATGGAAGCTTTCTCCTTGATAAGCTACCTTGGTAGGTAGGTGGGAACCCAAAGAACACAAGGGAACAGTTCCCAAAGCCTGGCTTTGAACTCTGAGCAGACTGACGGAGAAGAACTTTAATGTGCAGGGTCATCGTCTGTTCTCGAGCCTTCCTTGGCAGGTTGTGGCTGCTTCTCGCTGGTCTGATCAACCTTCTCCAGAGGGGAAAAATCACGCTGTCTGCACCGACCATCAGGGGTATTAATCACTGTGTCAGTCATGCATGTTTTGCCGGGACTTCTCTGCTTAGAGAAGCTAATCTCCGAGTCGAGTTTTCGCTTTAACTTATTGTCAGTGAAACGAAGCATCAAAGAGCCGAGCGGTGAGCTAACCTGCTTTCTAATCTCTGAGCAGATCCTCCGTCGGGTCGCAGATGAGAAAATAACGAGCGACCTAATCCCAACATTAGCTTTTTAAATCGGAATGCGTATGTTTTAAATCATTCGCGCCTGGCGGTGCGCTGATAGTAAGCAGAGCATTGGGGACAGGGAACGAAAGAGTGAATGAAGGAGTGTGATCCAGGGTGACCTTGTTAGGGCTAAGTGACGCTGTGCAGAGAGCCTCCTGTCAGCTGGTTGGCAGGATGAGCTCCTTGTAAATGATTGTCCTCACTGTCAAAAGGCTGATTTCTTTTTTCCTACATCTGACGTCTGTGTCTCTGCCGCAGCACTTTCCCTCCCAAATATAGTCTTTTTCACTTTGCTGCAGATTTCCTCCTTTTTCAGGATTTTCGTCGGTTTCCTGTTCTTGTCCTCCTGCGGCACTTTCTCCCTGCAGACTGAAGTTTTGGCCAACGCCTAAATGAACTATTGGTCACTTGAGGTCACACCAACTGCACCCCAGCTATAAATCAAGTAAAAAAGTTCAGCAGCGGTATCAGGCCGTGTCGACGGCCGTAACCTTTCCCCAGACAGAGGAGTTGTCGGTGTGTGAGTTAGGAGAGCGCTGGCTGGCTACAGATGCTTTCCCCTTCACAGCATTATAAATGTATGTGTGAGGAGGCCCTTAATGGCTGCTAATCCAATTTCTGCCACTGAAATCAAATCTCACTGGCGCCAGTAGTTCTCTCCTTCCCTCACAAATAATGGCCTCCGCTTCGGCCTGTTCCTGAAAAAAAAGACGAGCCGCCAAAAATTCCTGCTTTACCTTCCTGAAGTCCGCTCGAATTGTCTTAAATTTTTTTTTCTCCCTCCCTCCTCCTCTTCGTTCTCCGTGTCCTACCAAAGTTATTAATTGAGCGTCTGCGTCGAGTGGAGGGATGGGGTAACAGGAGATCAGGGGGAGTTTTCAGCAGTGTAGGATCCCATTTACCGTATGTCTTAATGCCTTCTTGAGGTCAGCCATTGATTTTTCTCAAACCACAAGCAATGGAGATAAGATTAGGCCTTCGATTCCTGCTCCGCCAGCGGAGCCGTGAGTGGATGAAATCACTTGGCCTGTGCCGACTGTCGGTGCATTGCTCTTTTTGAGCAGGTCATGGCCTCTGAGATTATAGGGTGACACAGAAATACCCAGTAGTTTACCTCTAAACTACAGTATGTCCACTGATACAAAGCTAAATAACAGCCTTATCATGTCAGTTTACACATTCAGTTTGGCCCCCTTGTCCAAGACAAAATAATTAGCTTTGGCTTTGGCCTCCTTCCCTTTGGAAATGGATTTGACTTATTATCTTTCAGTGCATCAAGTAGTCCAAAGAGATATGGTTCTGGAGTGTGAGCCTAATAATACATCTTAACTCTTAGTCGGCCCGTCACCTCAAATAGCAGTCACTAGTGTTGGGTAGTGGAAAGAACTTCACAATATGTATTGTGTATCTCAAGTATCGCGATACTTGAGTCAAAACACGATACATTATTGTTATATTGTCATATTCTACATAGATCACTGAGAAATTTTAAATGCATATTATAATACAAGTTGTATAGAGAGAATGTAAATATATGTACATATATACTTTTATATATGTACATATCTGTGTATAAATGTTTATATATATTTACATATATATATATATATATATATATATATATATATATATATATATATTACGGCTGTCAAAGTTACTGCATTAACGTGGATTTTTTAAAATTTTTATTTCAGTGCAGAAGTTGTCTATATTATATTGTCTGTATTATCTATATTACATCAGAAGGAGAAGTATTCCAATATATTGCCATATTGATCTTTCTTCCCAGCTCTAGCAGTCGCAGGGATGCAGTGAGGGGAAAGAGGAGAAGGAGGATGATGGAAAGAAAAGGAGAAAGTGCTGGATGCCGGCTGGCTTTCAGAGGTTATTGAGGAACGTCGGTGCGTGCAGACGAGCTCTTCACTCGCTGGTTTGGCAGCTGCAAAGATTGGAAATGACACTAAGCATTTCTGAAGCTCACATAGGTGATGTAGAAGGTCTGGATCGCTGACTCACAGCCATAAAGGCCATGTATATCACTCAGTGAAGGAATCCACAAAGGTCATTTCTGACAGCGGTAAACAAGCGTCTGACCACAAGCTCTGCTTCTGATTCACAAATACAAAACATTTTGATTCGCTCGTCAGATTTCTGTTTGTTTGTTTGATTTGATTGTCATTTCAAACTCAAACACAAATGTCAAGCTGGCAGAGGAAGATTGTATCTACGAAGGAAAACTAAACATTGGTGGAATTATGGTTTGCTGTAGTGATAGTAAATGCAGCCAGAACGGAAAGCAAAGCATTATAATTTCCTGATAAAAGCCATGCTCCTTTGATTTGATGCTCACTGTGCCAGATACGACGCAACACAAAGACGAGCAAATGATTTGAAACCCGCTGCGCCTTCCAACCCTGAATTATCTTTACATGCTCTAAGATTTATGAATTTGTTCTTGGTTTTGAAAGCAATTGAGATGACTTAATCATTTCTTTCCAGGCAAATTAAACTGTTTCCTCTGTGAACCCTGGTAATCAGCTTAAGTGATTACATCGGTCGTAAATATGAGATGATGAAAGCCTGGTGTTCAGGGTGCGTAGTGCCCTGAGGAGAGGCTAAATGGGACTTCTTGGGTAGATATCATAGACGTCTCCAGTGTCACATGCTGGGGGACGGGGCTTATGTGGGGATTGGTTGCCCTCTAGCTGTCAGCATAGAGACTTGGTTATAAAATATGGTCTGACGTTGTTGTGTGTCTGAGTTTGTGAGGTGTCATCAGGAGTCACATTTATAATGCAAGGATTGAGTCATAAAAGTCATAAAACTTATCATGATCTTTTAAAGAAACATAATAATATGGATTCTTGTCCTTTCTATAGCCAATATCCAGTGATTTGTAAGGGTGCAATTAAAAAGTGATGGATGGAAAGCTGGAGGTATATATCTGAATTATTTAAGACTTCCATAACTTATTTTTTTAGGCACTATGTTCCCATGTGTAGCATCATAATTTAACATCTGTCATCAACTGGAAACTACAGATAGACAGAGCAGAAACTATAGAGGCAGTGGAGACTTCAGGCTGCTTCACACACTAATCATTTCATGCTTTTTTAGGTTAACTGTTTATCCTCCAAAACAATTTATATCAAATCCAAACTTAATCCCTAAATCAAGCAGATTCTACACTGAAATATGCAGAATATCTACCATAAAGATTAAATGTAGCACCGTTTTGGCAAAAATGAACTGATACAATAAAATATAATATATTTGAACCTGTGGTTTAAAGGTAGCTAAACCAGATCACAGCTGCTCATGTTAAGTTACCTTTAAGAGAAGTGATCAGGGTTTTTATCTTTATCGTGACAGGTTTCACCTTCTGCCTTAAAACCATTAAAATGCAGCATTTGCTGTAACAGCTGCGGTTAAAATAATAAGAACCTCTAGTTTAAGCTTAAGCTAAGGTAAGCTAAGCTAAGTTTTAGCAACATGTATGTGACATGATTAGCATTCACGCTACAGGCTACGAGTCATTTTCAATGGAAGCAGATGACATGAAGCTACAAACTGACTCCTGATACTTGATTTGACACCAACTGCAAATCAAACATGGATGCAGAGAGCCACTTCCCAGTTCAGTTTTACTCTTAACTCTCCCTCTTGTGCCTGCTGCCGAAAAATGAATATAAATATACACACTTATATAAAGACTTATTCTATGAGTTAACAGCGTAACAACACTTGAACAGCAAATTGACGGCCATGTTTGATCAAGCTTTAAAAAGTTGTCCTGTGATGCAATCAATCTGCATTTTCTAGCTCTTGAACACAGTCTCTGTTTCTTTCCTGTAGTTCTGTGCGAATGAGCACCGTTACGTTTATATTTCAAGAACTTTTTCAGCTTAAATGCTGCCCTGCGTCCAAGAAATGGCCATTGAAGGCTTTGCCCACTGCACAGCCAGTCTTCTCCCGTGTACTTTATTGCCGTCAAATCTAATTCGTCTTGATTTGATTGCACTGAAAGTCGTGTTTATCAGGCACCTAGCAACACTGTTTTGAATGAAAATTACCTCTTTAAAGTGCAATTAGGAAAAGGAACCTATAGGCCAAATGCCTTTCAGCTCCAGATTTACTTTAACAAATATTATCGTGCCATAAGTCTTGCAGGAAATCTAAAGTGGCATCAGCTAAGCAAGTGTACAAAGGCCTCTGGTCATATTTTTCAATTGAAGACCATGAGATTTTGATGGAGGAGATGTGAAAGTTGTTTTCACAGGGCGATTTTTACTCGAGGAACTTTATTGCCATGGCTCGGATTGGCAATGTGACTCAAAATAACAAGATTAGATTAATTGCAGGAAATAGCTGTGAGATGGTTTGATGTTTGCATGCATCTGTATTATTCATTGGGAGTCCCCATTAGCAGAGGGATATCTTGCTTTCTCATGCGTGTCGGCTTAAACGAGGGAATATTTTCAAATCTACCTCACAGTGTAGCGCTGAGAGTGGGAAACAGCTCTTTTGTAGGGGTGCTTAAAAGGCCACCGCAGTGCCAACACATATGAGAAGGCAATTACAGATAATACCACGTTTTACACACCGTTACCTATTTTTCGTGAGAGAAAAAGCTTGATCAAGTGCAGTAATAAGACCCAGAATGAGGCGAGCGAGCGGCGAGGCTTGTTTTCCTGTGCCTCCCCCCTCAGCGAACCATAGCGTGGCTTGTTTCTTTGTGTTCTAGATCAGGATCCAGATAGCGTCTCATCATCCAAGCCTTACTCCACTTTTCCCCCCATTAGATTTTCTTTTCCCTTAAATTCCCTCACACTCACTCCCCCCCTCGCACACACACATCTCGCACACACACCTCGTTATCTTATTTGTGGCCTTGGCAGCCAGATTGTTGCCTTGCGGTTCGGTAGCCAGAGTTTTCTCTGTCACAGAGAACCTCCACCACCAGAGCAGGAAGTCAGCTCCCAGCATGCCTCGCGCATCCCAGTGAAACCTGGGATGGATTAACCTTGGGCAGGGGGACCTTTCCAACTTGGAAAGAGAGTTATGCAACTTCCCATACTTATCTCCCCTCTCCATTGCAGTGACAGTATAAAGCGTTGGGCTGAGCAGACATTTGTTTCAAACCGAGGTTCGCTCCTGAGGGTTGGAGCAAACCCAGACCTGCTATGTGACGTTCCTTCACATGAGCTTTACTTCTTTGTGTTTTTTGCTGGCAAAAAGTTGCAGAACTTGTAAGGCATCGCTGTAAAGACTTTTATCTGAATCTTCAATCAATGCTCAAACCAAACTGTGATTCTTTTAAGCAGCTTGAAGTTAAAGTCAAATCTTTTCCAAGTGGTTATCTTCCTATTCCATCACCTTTTTCAAATTTCCCCAACTCTTTGACAGCGTAATCCAATCCCAGCCCTGAATCCTGAGCGCTCCAGCCCAGAATAAACAGTCACTGTTTTTCACTAAAATCAATACAAGTGGAGCTCACAGGTCGTCAATCTTGTTTCTTTCATCCGTCAATATGTTGCATCATCCACCCAGTGGTTGTTTGACAAGATGATCAGGTACACATCTAAACACACACCGTTTGAGGAGCTCAGTCACTATAGCACTACAGCTGCCCCCGGTGCACCAAAGCAAATATGCTTAGCTTAATGCAGCGCTGCTCAGCTGCCAACAATGTCTTTACATTGAGGCCAGGTCAGTGAGGTTATGTGATGGAGCTGTTTTTCTGTGTGGGACTGCATGGATCATTTCACAAACAAAATACCTGATAAGTGCTGACACTCTGGTTGGAGGCCTCAGAGCTTCTCGTCAGTCTCCTTATAAAGACCTAGCTAACAGGAAGTGCACGCTTTTGTCAAAACAGAGAATTTATTGCAGTACAAACTTTGTGGATTTCACTCAGGACAGAGTGAACATCCACACATTTTTGTCCCCCAAACCCATTTGACTCAGAAACAAACCAGTGTATGTAAACATGAACATTTCTGCAACAATCACAACAGAACTGTTCTAAAAATGTGCACAATAAAAGCCTAAAATAGAAAAGAGATTAAAACTGAATTTGGCCTCTCTATAAGACAGGGCTGCAGGGTCACGACCGGTCATCAATGATCACTGAGTTTGAATATTTTTTTCTGATTTTCTGACTGTTTTATTATTATGTATTATTTTTCTGTTTTTCGTGATCATTTTTTCACCCGTTTTTCAAGGTAATTTTATTTCCGAATTGTTGAGATATTTTGAAGTCCTGTGAAAACATGCAACCTGCAAGTGACAGTCCATATATACCATATACTGTATGTGCCTTAAAGACAGGACTATCTCCCAGTGTCTGAAGCCCAGAACAGAGTGAAATGTGATTAAACTAAACAAGCTGGTCATGTCTGCTTCCATTAAATCAAGCTCTCAATAAAGGAAAGTTAAAATGCTCTCTAAACTCAGGAAAAAAATGAGCCCAAAAAAACAACAGGAAATTATTCTGGAAAAAAAAAACGGAAAATAATTACTCAGAAAATCAGAAAAAAATTACCCAGAAAAACCAACCATAAAATTAAAATTACTCTGAAAAACAAAAGAAATACTCAGAAAACAACCCAAAAAATAAGTTGTTTTTAAGTGAATGCAGCACTCTTCCACACAGGGGCTCTCATATGAACACATAATGCTGATGAAAGGGATGACCATGCTCCTCTTCCTGTCTCTTTACTCCCAGGTGGCTCAGGGAAGCACCGCTCCAAAGAACCAAAGAAGAAGAACAAGCAGAGGCTGAGGTTTCGGGCCCAGAACCAGCACAGCGACCACTTGGCCTCTGCACGCTCCAGCCAGTGAGGACTGAAACTACGGACTTCCCATTGAACAAAGAACCAACGCAAAGCTGCTAGCCGCCGCTGCACCCTTATTCTGACCGACGACTACCACCAACCCCACCGCCCCCTCCACCAGGACCCTACCACCACTCACCAGTCCATGGCTGCAAACATATACGTCTAATGTACGATTCCAGTATCAACACACTAAACGCTTCACACCTCCGCCTCCCCCGCTGCAGTGACCAGCCAGGTGACTCTGCTCTCTAGCCCCGCCCCTCTGCCTCGTGGACCTTTACAGTTGACATCACTGAACTCATTTCCTGTCATTAATAATGTCATTAAGCGTGCAGGGCGATGGAAGACGGAGGGGGCAACCAGTGACTGTGGAGGCGGGAGAGCCGGATAGAGGGAGCTGGAGAGGAGAGGAAGTGTTGGGGGGTTTGGACCAGGGAGGATGGAAAGAAAAGAGGAAGGATGAAGAGACAAAAAAAGATCCGGCTGAAGCAAATGATGCTGATGGACAAGAAAAAGGCATCTTGAACTGAAAGAGACTGTTTTGTTGTTTCTATATTTATGTCAGCTCTACCCTCACCTTCCCCTCTGAACAGAGACGGAGCGTTTCCATGTGTGGCCTTTATGTTGTGTACATTTTTTGAGAGTAATATTAAAGAAATTACCATGCATAGTTGCAAAGTATTTTATTCTCAGCACAAACTGTTTACGTTCAGACCGCTTTATGCTCTAACTGTATAGTGTGGATAAAAAAAAGAAGAAATTTAGTTGTTCTACTAGCATGGCGACAGACTCATGTGTATATAGTTTATCTAATTATGAAAGCTTATTACTGTATTTTCAGTATTGACTCGTTCACCATTCTAAATGTTTTAGAGATAAAAAGGTTGTAATACCAAGCTACAGATTAAAATGATTAAAAACAAATAATAAACATAGCCACCACATAGCTATTTCATTTATATGGTATATATTTGATTTATTTATTAATTGTATTATGCTGAAATATTCTTTGAGTTCCTTATAACAGTGCTTATCTTTAACACGTGGAAAAGGTTTTTGTCTGATCACGCAAAGTGTTGTATTACGTTCATTTGACCTCATCTACTGATTTCAATGTTTTAACGAAGAAAAAAGATAAAACTACGCTTTGATATATTCTAAGTTTAATAATTAGGATCCAGCAAATGTATGGTCATAGGACTGCATATGTGTACAATGTGTTTTATTAAAAGACATTTCATGTGACTGTATGAAGCCTTTCATTATTGTCTGTGGCTATAATATATGTTGCTAAACTCTGAAACTGCTGTTTCCTGGTCTCACTTCAGCGTACAATTATGTGATTTCAAAAACATTTGTGAAACCCATCACGCTGCATCGCATGACACGAGCGCTACCTCCAGCCAAAGGATTGGATATGGTCGATTGGGCCTTAACAGCATGACGGCACTGCTAAGGGTTTGTAATTCACTATGACGTGTCCTCACGAATGGTACAAAACCAGCGCATGTCGTTGGTGGCTCTTTCATTTCCAACATGGTACCGTAATGCCCCAACAACACGTGTTTGGCTGCAGCGCACACATTCGATCACCTCGTTATGCGATGCGTGTTGCATTTATTCACTTTTGTGGTCCTCGAAACATCAAATAATCACATAAAAAAGCATCTTCATCTGCCTGCTGCATGAACATGTTTTAATGCAAGTCACGGCTAATTTAGCCTCAGATCCACACTGTGTAATCTTTGTCCCAGAAAAGAGGAAAAAAGCTGTATCTGCCGGACAGCTTATGGATGCACAGTAGCAGATGAATCATCTGTGTCACATGTATATATCATCCTAGGAGACGCAGACCACGGTCTTCCTGCTCTGGTTAACCTCCTGACGTTTCCATAGGGAGGCTGTCAGTGTTGAAATGCTCCTCTCTTGATGCTCCATGTCTATGTTGAGACCGGACACGGCGCCCTCTGAAGTGGCTGAACATCTTTCACAGGTGTTCAAAGCGACACAAGAGGCTATTCTTTATCACAGCTGAACACTTCCAGCGAGTGACATTTGGGCTACGGAGCCCTGAAACTATCTGACAAGCTGCAACATGAATAGATACAGAATGATTAGCTTCATAGCTAAAGCTAACATTCGTCCATCCTGTTAATGGTTCACACACTAACAGCATCACTGTGTCAGCTCCTATCACTGACGCAATGTGATATGGAGGACAGGTGGACTGGTTTTGTATGCAAAGTGACATGTTGCACTGTTGCTAATGTCATACCTGAATATGATATTTTTGTGCAGTATTTTAGCACTGCCATGGAGTGCAATATAACATATTAACGTTACCTGCTACTCACAATTAATTACTTGATCGTTTTCTTGGTTAATTGATCAGTTGTATGTATAAAATGACAGAAAATGGCAAAAAATGTGGGTCAGTGATTTCCCCAAAAATATATTCAGTTTACTGAAACAGAGCAGAAAGAAACCAGAAATTATTCACATTTAAGAAGATGAGAATTAATTGAAAAAAAAGTTCAGTTTGATAGTTGCCGCCTGATTGATTCGTGATGATGAAAATAAATTAGAATTATTTGAAAACCAAAAAAGGGAGTTTTAAACAATAAAATGAGCTCATGAAAAAGCAATACAAATGTAAGTTTAGTAAGTTTTATTTTATTTATCAGCTATCAGGGTTTGACTCACATTTCGTCATGTTTCCTCAGCAGTATCGCACCACATTATCATCATAAAATTGCGTCTTCCTTGAGATGGCTTTCAAACGGCTCAGTGCCGCCAGCCGAGCCCACGGGTGGATGAAGCAAAGCAAAGATGACTGGAATAAAGCGTAAATGTTGTGAGTTGTTTTTGAAGACATCTGCTGCTGGTTACAAGTTAATGAACGATTCACAGATGTCATCCTCTGGGCCAGACTATCACTGCTCCAGACTGAGGGATTAAACCTAGAGGCTTACGGAGAGGAACTGCACTGAAGTGGATTCATTAAGCACTAGACCACCACTACAGAGCACACATTACAGCGTCTGCTGGGGAAAAAACAACACAGGGATACAAAGGAGAATCACATTTAGAAGTAACTGCGCTCTTTATTTCCCCTCACCTTTGTCTCTACTGAAACAGGTCACCGATGGTCTTCAGAAGGTTCAGCTGTCGTCCACACATCAGAGGGAATGGTCCTCCCTGTTTAAACCACTTCTGTGAACTCTATGTGTGCACGTATGTGTTTTAATGTTTGAATGTGGTTCGACTGAAGCTCCCTTTTAATCTGACAGGGAGTGTTTTCATTACTTCTGTTGAGTCCTATTATTAAAGCTCGCTTCAAAGGCACAACAAGTGAAACCGCTCACAGGAAATGACCCGGTGGGCTCCACACCGTATGGATCAGTGAGCCTTTCTACCATAAATACATCTATTATATGCACTTTATGCACAATATACATCTATTTATGTACAATACATCTATTTATGTGCAATACATCTATTTATGTGCAATACATCTATCTGTAACATGAAGCTTCTACCATATATAGTCATGTTTTGTGGTTGAACATCATTAAGTAATGTTATTTTAGCATGATGTGCAATAACTTAACATTGTGTAAATTAATTTATGTTGACAGAACCTAATGCATTTTGGGTAAGATAGTAAATTGCATGTACAACTCCAGAGCAGAAGGTGGCAGTAGTGTGCGAGCCGGGAGTTTTAGAAACTTTACTTCCTGAAGTTCAAAACACATGCTGAGAGTCGACAATGAAGACGCTAAGATAAGTCCTTTACTTAACTTAAAATGACTTTGACTTCATAATAAAACACTGCGCAGAAATGTCACAGAGCTTGTCCGCTCTATCATTTGAACGATTAATTTCATCACTGAATGTTTTCGTAGTGTGCTCACTAATCACAGCAGCATTAAGGTCACTTCATACTGTCGGACTGTGCACTCCGCTCAGAGCTTTCATAGTCCAGCGTACAGCTGCGCACTAGTTTCCTGTGAAACTGCCGTGAATCAGACGATCGGTGTCACATTTAATGGGATCGGTGTGAAAAATACATGTGGAGCAGTGTTTTGGGAGCGGCGTCTGCGCACACTTTGCTTTGCAAACACTGACCTTATAAACGTCCGCTTTGAGTACGTGCAGATCTCAGCGGAGTCCGTTCTGCCCGAGTAAGAATTGGCCTTTAGTTGCTATGGTTCGCTAATTAGCATTTGCATTTAGTGTATTATAATTGGGTGGAAATATTTTCCATATTTTTTATGTTACCCAAAAGTGACTATTTTGAGTATATAAGACAATTTTTATGTTTATTTTTATGCTTATTTTTGTTACATTCTAAGATTTCTATACTTATTTTCACACTTGTCTCATATTTTTTCATAATTATTTTTATATTGTTGACTGAAAAAGGGAGAAGCTCTACAATTTTGTTGTACAATGTTATGATGACAGTAAAGGCCACTCTATTCTATTCTGGGTTATATTTGTAGCTCTACTGTGAGTGAGCTGTCATGGTGGCACATGTGACACATTCGTTCCAATGCAGATGGCAGAAATGGAAGTTATGACATTGGTGGGGCAAATTAGATTGCCCGGGATAATAAATGTTGTAATCATTTTCAGTTCTTAATAACTGTATAATGAGCCATCGCTTGCCCTTAGAGTTGAGGGAAATCCTGGAATCATTAATCTTAATGTGGGTTAGCCGTGGTGTTTGGCAGAGGCCAAAACACCAGCGAGTAGGAACAAGGCAGTGTCAAAGGACAAGCAGGTCTTAATATTTTGAACAAGTTTGCCATGTGTTAGCCATCATGGTGTGTACAAGGCGGCTGAATGGGCATTAATGATCCAATTTTATTACTGAACTTGCTCCTAATTGCAAAAATGCAATCCAAAGTCAACTCTTGGTGCGGATTCTGGCTTCATTTGGAGTTGCTAGGGAACAAGTTAATCCCAAAAATAAACATGTTCTTCAATAAAAGCTAATTGTCTGTGACAGTTATTTGCTTTTCTGCAGAGACGCTTGAAACGGGAAACTGTAAAAAGATCCTGGAAGTCCTTGAGGATCGTTCAGTCACTCAGCCTCACCTGGACATGAAAAAAGATTAATGTCCTCAACGCTCACCTTGTACTTAAATATCGCCGTGCCATGCTTGATTTGACAAATGGGGGGTATATTTATGAGTCACTTGCTGCATTTTTGTGGTTAGCGCTCATAAGAGCAGGTGCAGTGGAGGTTTTTAATCACCATCTTTTACCTGTAACGACCTGGTGTGGCGCGTCCTTTGGGTGCTGTAAGTATTTTTGGGCTTATTTAACCCCACGTTGCTCTGAAATACCTCACTTTTTCTCTTACGTTGGGATCCAAAACACAACACAAAGCCATTGTCCCTGTTCACTTGAGGGGAATAGAGGCGGAGCAGAGCTGTCCTTACTCTCAGGATGTGACATGCAACGGCTTTATGACCTGAGCTGAATCATACTGCACCTTAAACTTATTACAGGCTGACTATTTCCTCTGAGAGCCATGGGCATGACCATTATATTAGCTCAAGAGCCAGCTGGTGAGGACCAGTCCACAAGGATTCCTGTTTTCCCCCTTCTGACTCTCTGGCAGCCTCACACCATTCATGTTTTATATGCGCCTAGTAGCCGTGTTACTACCGGTTTCAAGGGAGAATTAACCAGAAACAGGTCTTATTAAAGCACATTAAGAGCGGTTGAATTGTTCATAATGTGCTCAGTGAGGGCCCAGAAGGGTTGTATGTGAGCCGTGGCTGACACTTTGTGCTGTAGCGGCACTGCAGCACGTCCAGGGGGGCTGTTCAGCGAGCGCTGTACTGTAGGTAAGCAGGTTTTAAGTGGGTATGAGCACAGCAGGGGGTAAAGGAGGGTCTCATTGTCCAGGAATGTTTATCTTCCCCCACGCTTTCATAAGAGGACGGATTACGCAGCAAAGCAAACGTCCACTTGGAGGGTCCGCGGAGGAAATATTCATTCATACGTATACCCATGCACCCACAAACAGACTTTATCCTCTTTATGAGAAGCTAGCTAGATTGCTCCCTGGAGGCTCAGTGTGTAGGAGGAGGTGGAGCCGGTGTTGTACCACCGTCCCACTCGCCGGGCCGGGTTACCTGGGAGGACTGGAGCCAGTGATGCTCCCAGTGCAACACCGTCATCATCATCATCGTCATCATCCTCAGCACAACATGTTTTATTGGGCAGTGTGTGGGCTGAGCTGAAGGGGAGGGCTTGACCTCATGTCATGTGTGAATGAATGGCTCCCAGCCTTTGCCGTGGAGTGTGACCTGTGGTGGAGCTTATGGTTCACACTCTGCTGCTGCTGGTTTAAGTGATTAACTGTAGAAAGTGATGACTAATCTGTCGGTTAACACTCTGAAAGAAGTGCAGAGGGATGAGATATGACTGGTGATATTTTTCGTGATATGGCGCTCTGGATCCAATCAAGAGGAACGTTAACAGAGAGTGATTCTATTCCACAGTGTTAAATATTAATTTAAACACTATTACTCACAATCCATCCTTCACTCTAGAGACTTCAGGCTGTAAAAGTGTTTTGAATGTTGCTAACCGCAGGGTGAAGTCAACTCAGAGGATTCACTCTGAAATACAACTGTCAGAGAAGTTTGAGTCTGTCTTTTGTCGCTAGCAGAGATAGAAGCTGGATGTAAGAAAAACTAACAGATGGATTGCTATGAAATCGTGTGCAGATATTCATGGTTCTCAGGTGATGTGAAACTGGTAACATGAAATATGGTACAGGCAGATTAAATGTAATTATCTCCTGACTTCTCATCTACGGCCATCATCAGGTCAAACTTTTGATCATAGGAAATCTTAATTTGGACCAGCAATATTCATCTGTAGTAAACAGGTACATGCAAATTCATGCAAAACTAATGATACTCTCCTCAACTTGTCTTTTCTGTTGAAGTCATAATGCTTTTAAAAGTCACACACAGTACATGTAAGCACATGTTCCTGGGATTGTTCTTAGTGATGGGAACGCAGTTTACCTCCTGATCACTGAATCAGATGAAATAGTTACTGTGCAGGTATCATAAACCGTTCTGCAGGATTCTGGCGTGTGATAAGCTTTTAGACACGTAAATCTTCAACTGGACATCCCAGAAGAAAGATAAACAACAGCAACAACAACTGTCTGGTGTTTAAGCTTAGCTTAATCCTCTTCGCCCCTGATGGGACATAAGGTTTAGACTGGTATTGTGCTGCATGTTGAGCCTCGCTGAACCATGTGAGGTTCGTCTCCTTCAGCTCTGCTGCCAGGTTGTTTTGGGCCGACCCTGCTTCCTTTTTCCTGCAGGAGTCCATCCTAGTGCAACCTAGATTTGGTCCTCCTCCATTCTGAACACGTGTCCCAGCCATCAAATTTGGCAACATTTAACTTCTTCATTACTTGGCCTATTTTTCTGCATCCTGTCAGAAAATGGCATACCCAAAAGAAATAGGGTTGTATGAATAAAATATGTTAGAACAAGCACAACCTTCGTGATTCATTTCAAACTGACATAGAGTCATGGAAGAAACTATTAGCATCGCTTTTTTTGAGCTAGAATAGGACTTTTGATCACAAAACAGCAAAGCTAAGACATAGTTTAGGATTTTGCGAATGTATTTTCCCAACTCTTTGGCTTTTATCTCTCTGATTTTTGTCACACAGAGATGAGGGAGACATCTTTGTTTTTAGCTGCTCCTCTGCTTTCATATGACATCTTGTTTGTGTGGTTAGCTTAGCAGAAGCAAATGAGACGTACGCTGTTTTTGTGTTTTCGTTAAATCCCTATGTAATTGCTTGGGGTTTGATTTGTGTTTTGTATAGGTGACAATGCTTGATAGAGGCTTTTAGCTGAGTTTCTCATCATCATTTTGGTATGCCACATGTTCAGATTGCAGCTTTCTATCCTAGACTATCCTGTCCTAGCCTAACCTAGCCACAAGAGGTTAATCTCAAGCACAATGCTGGATGTTGCATTTTCTTTTCCTGTGCAGTGCTAAAGTTTTCATCTGTCTTTGGATTCTCCCTTCATCGTTGATTCATTCGAGAAAACAAAATTTTCTCCGAGGTCACACACAGTGAATGATTAACCTACAAACGGTCATATATTCCTTTAAGAACAGGCCGAAGCAACACATCCTCATCTGTTGTGGGTTCAGATCCCTGCTGGACATGGAGCACACGGTGATCACCTTATGAGCTAAACATCAGTGTGCTCAAATCGTTTTTGCCATTATGTTCACATCCTGATGTTTGTCTTGTTTAGTAATGAAACAGCAGTGGATTACTGTGTTTAGCTTGGCTGATGTATCACAAGAAAACCAAAGATGTGATAAATCTACCTGTCGTTCGCTGCAGCTTCGAGCTGTTCGTGTCACAATAACAGGAACATCCCGTGAATTCTCCAGCTTACCACCGGAGCTCTTGGTACATTTTAAACACGCTAGCTTGAAGGTTTATTGGGCCACTATTCTGCAGTTCACCGATGAACAGGCCCATAATTGCTGCCTGCCTTCATTGTGTTTTGTGTGTGTGTATGTGGGCATGAGTCAGATAAAATAAACCACATGGTGTGTGTATGTGTGTGTGTGTGAGGAAGCTCAACATTTACTATCTCCTTGTGTGGTTTGGCAGCAGCTCTGTTGGTATGGGGGCGTGCAACGGGCATCCGTCTGGGCGCGAGGCTGGCCTGGCACGCCGCTCGACCCCCTGCAGGGCTGCATGAGGGTGGGATCAATGTCGGAGGCCGCCAGGCTCCAGACTGGTAGTCTGTGCACGTGTGACTGTGGGAAGAAATGTGTGTGTGCGCACACTTCTGCATGGGTGGATGATTCAAATCATAATCAGGTTTAAACAGCAGCCGAAGGTTCGCCATCGTTCTGCTCATCACTGACAATACGCTGACCTCTCTGTGCTCACAGCTCGATCATAGAGTCCATTTATTTGACCTTTGTGGTCATTACAGTCACACCCTGAAAGTAACATAATAGCGTGCTTTCCACCGTGGCTAGCTGCCATACCTCCCAGAGCTGAGCTGGTCCTGGTTAGCCCTTCAGCAGCAGACCACCCCTGCAAAATGACGTTGGAAGTGTTATTTGTTCGAGACCAGCGGAGGATGTTACTTCCGTAACACCCCAGTGTTTGTGCTTGTGTGGGGGCAGATATTAAGTGTTGGATTGAGAACATTTCTCCCCATTTATTGGAGTATAATCCTTTCCCTCCCTCATCAGCATACAGTCAAAAAAGGCAAACTGGGTGTGTGCTACATTAATCTAAGTGTAACATGTAGCTTCTAGCATATACAGTCATGTTTAGTGGTTGAACATCATTAAGTAATGTTATTTTAGCATGATGTGCAATAACTTAACATTGTGTAAATTAATTCATGTTGACAGAACCTAATGCATTTTGGGTAAGATAGTAAATTGTGTGTACAACTCCAGAGCAGAAGGTGGCAGTAGTGTGCGAGAGAAACTTTACTTCCTGAAGTTCAAAACATGCAGAGATTCGACAATGAAGACGCTAAGATAAGTCCTTTACTGACCGTAAAATGACTTTGACTTCAAAATAAAACACTGCACAGAAATGTCACAGAGCTTGTTATTGTCCGCTCTATCATTTGAACGATTAATTTCATCACTAAATCTTTTCGTAGTGTGCTCACTAATCACAGCAGCATTAGCAGCTATGGTTTGCTATGTAGCATTTGCATTGCTTGCTAAATGAGCGTATTATGATTGGGTGGAAATAACTTTCCATAATTTTTATTTATGTTCACCCAACAAATGACTTTTTGAGTGTAGTCAGGTCTTACTGGTTTTATCCTAAGTTGACAGTCCAGGAAACTCATCTTCTGTTTGAGAGACGGTGTTGATGATACAGTCACATCACTGAGCACATTTTTAATTTAGGACAAAGACTGTAATGAGTTTGCAGCACATAACGCTGTCACTGCAGCAATAATGGCATCTAATGGGGCCACCGTGACGCTTCCCTCAGATATTAAAAGAAACAAGAACAAGGTGTTCTTCAGCGTCATCGTTCAAACTGTCCATCCCTGCTCATCAGAGATGCATCGAGGCAGTTTAAAGGACAAACACAGCCATTCACATTTGAATGATGCCATTGCTCATCGTCTCCTGCTCCTCCTAATGAATTATGAACATTTAGGAGCATCTGAGCAACCTGACAAAACACTCACAGGTAATAAGCCAATGAGATGAGTCATGCTAGAGCTTTCCTGAATACAAATAACCATAACGGCACTGAAGGGCTTCAGGGTTTAAGTTAAATTCTCTCAAGGGTACATCGATTTGATTTCCACATGAATGCCTTTTCATTGCAGTCAGAGCAGTTTACATGACGAACACATGACACAGCAAAAGCAACAGAAGTAAAAACTCTCTTTTCCTTTTCGAAGAAAAAAGTAAAGATAAAGCAGTTTACTAATAAAGTCTGAGGACTGTAGATTTTTTTCTAATATATTTTGTGCAATATTCATGTTACTGATAACCATTCTGATCTGAGTGCTTTATTCAAATGATCAGTCAACAGACTGGACTATGAATATACAGCTTTGTTTTTAAATACCTATTTTTAATATGACAAAGGGGCATCACCTGTTTCATTAGGTCTATTTATGATCAACACATTTCGTTGTTCCTTTCATTCTTCGTGTGCAGGGTCAGGCTTAAGTTTATATGAACAGGAGGCATCACCATCGAAACTTTTACAGATGTGTTGAGATCAAAATGAAGGCTGAGGTGAACCCATCACAGGATGATCTGTAGTTTAAAACCGAATATTTTTTATTAAATCTCACTCCGCAGATTGAACACAAAAGGGGGCTAGAGGTGAGACAAAGACAAACATTACCGCCTCCACCACAAATCAACCATCCAAACAAAACGTGACAAATTATTCCATCAGCATACATTTTAATATATGTTAGAAATTAACAAAAACAAGATCACCAAATAGACAAAATCTCTGAATTAGAGAGTCCAGTCCCCCCCGTGATGTGACAGCACTTGGTACTTTCCGAGGGTCCACTTCCTGTATTTCAGAGCTGCTTTAGTGGTTGCACCTTTTGCTCAGGTGTGCTAGGATGTCAGCTGCTAACTCAGAGAAAATATAAATTCAAATGACTCCAGGTGAGTTTATGTACAGACAGTGAAGGTGTGCTCTACATCTGGTGAGTGCTCTGTGGTCGTTGAATTTGTTTTGCTGCTCTGAAAATTAAGTCATTTCCTTTCTCCCTGCAGTAGCTGCTCTGCATGAGCTGAGTGTTGTTTCTTCTTCACTTTTCTGTGTGTAGTTCATGAAAGTTTTATAGGTTAAACACTATATTGTATTATTATTTTACATCCCAAAATGAACCATAAATACATCTGAAGTGTAAATTATCAAAAAGGAATACTTAATATACCTTACTATTTTTAGGCTTTTTTGTCTTTGTTAAGACACTCATGTGGAGATTATTTTTAGTTTTCAAACATGTAGCTGCAGCTTTTACTTGTGGTTTCCTTAAAAGTTAGATGAGAAGCTGTGGTCAATAATAATGAAGCCAAACTGATCACCAATACCAATGAAGGTTTTTCTGATCCCAAGTTTGTAGTAAACATGACCTTTTTTTATGAATCATATCAAACATGCATTTATGATCTGGCTAGAGATTAACTCGTGTTTGAGAGTATTGTTGTGTAGAGATTCCCTTCAGAGTCGATATATGACCATGATTCTTATTCAAAAACGTCCTTTCATCCTTTAAATTTTATTGTTCGTATATGCAGACATGTCATGAATGCAGCTGCTTTAAGACACATCAGAAGTGTACAGAGCAGCACTCATCACACATGGCGTTGCAGGTGGGACAGCAGTAGAGGCCACGCTTCTCTCTGATATTCAACACGGCCTGCATGAGAGACGACAAACATGAGTGATGTGTTCACCTCCAGCGTCAGCGCTCACCACACCACACATTTAAAGTCATCCATACCTTCCATGAGTTGCTCATTGGCTCCTCCTGCTCCTGCACCTTCGATATGAATTCACACACATTTTAGCGTTTCCACAAACCAGTTATGACTAATAAGTTTGTATGAAGTAGTCCAGGTCTTACCTCACTGACTGGGACAGCAGAGCTGTGCTGAGCACAGATAAAGGTGAGCACGACGGCCACCACAAGTGCAGCTCTGAACATCTTCATGTTGAGAAATCAGCCGGACGTCTTTAGACTTTGGCGAATTTTTCAGCTCCTGTGTCTGATGGTTGAGTGTGTCAAATATGCTGGTATTTATACTCACCTGGGTCACTGTTGCCTCATCACTGGCAGCATGTAGCAGGGTTGCATCATCATGTCGGGAAAGGTTGTGGTGAATTCCCAAAACGGGGGCAGAAAATTCACCAGTGTCTGTTGCAAGATGTAAAATCAATCATTAACTCTTTCTTTCTGCCTGGTTTAGAAGATACAGCATCATTTCTGTGCATCAATCTGCACTTAAAAACTTAAAATTGATTGGTTCCATAAAAATGCATGAGAAATTTTGAGTATTGGGTTATTTTGGTTACAATGATCCACTGATGAAGGTTATGCTTTTTATTGAAAGACACAAGTTTTGTTGCCATGCTTTGTGTCTATATAAAGCCAGCACATTGGACAGTTCTTCAGAGACAAAAACAGCTAAAACAAGGAAACTAACACAGGAAACATGTCATGTCTGAAGATACAGATTCTCAGTCAGGAATGGTACAGCTGCCACCAGATAGCCAGGAAGTGCAGATTCAGTCCTTCAGCAGTTGGATACACTCTGCAGAAATACAGAAGAATCGACAGCTTGGAAGACAAACCAAGATCTGGGCATCCAACGGTTTCTTCAGCCAAAAAATGACCACATCCTGATCCGCATGTGCAGGAAAACTGCCGAATGACATCACAGGAGCAGTGGTCAAACCAAACTGGTGTCCAGTGTTCCACCAGCGCTGTACGTGGATGACTTTTAGATCATGGCTTAAGGTCCTACAAGGCTGTTCAGAAGCTCCTGATCAATGAGAGACAGAGGTTAGCCTGGCATCGTTGGGCTCAAATACAGAAGAGCTGGACAGACAGGAAGTGGAAGAAGATTCTGTGGTCAGACGAGTCCAGTTTCCAGCTTTATCTTCCTCCTGTTAATGTGAGGGTACGCAGAAGACCAGGTGAAGCATTAACTCCAGCATGTCCAGTACCAGCTGGGGATGCATGAGTGCTGCTGGTGTTGGTCATCTCACTGTCTGTGATGGCACTCTGAATTCTGCCATTCTTGAAGCCCATATGTTTCCTTCTGCACATGCTCTGTTCTGTCAAGGTCAAACCTGGATTGTTTCATCAGGATAATGCTCCCGTCCACACATCCAGGACCAGTAGAACTTGGCTGCAGGAGTACCAGTATCCAGGTCTTAGGTCGCTTTCACACCTAACCAAGCAGACTCGGTTCACTTGGGGGGCTGAAAGTTGCAACATTGTTGCATTTATCACTTAGTTCAGTGATTCCTGAAACGCACCAAACTTTCTGAGCGTCAACAGTCAGGAATGTAACCTCACAGACTGCAAACAGGTGGACTGGTGCTTCGTTACATTATTTGAGGGAATGCTACGTTAACGTTGCCTACCTACGTACTAGTGAACGCAACCGTCACTAATGCTAACGTAGTTCGTCAGGGATTGAGGCTGTTAATTTTCTAACTTTGACAATATAACATGTGAGAACACATCAGCACAGAGTGTAAGGACTGTGACTGTTGGTAGTTGTGATTAATTTTGATCAAATATGTCAAATTGTGAATTTATGGGTTATGTTGTTCAGACGATTGAGCTAAGCTAGCTAACTGCTAACGGTGGTCACTCATTGTTTGTTTTGGTCTGGGGTGTGCGCTGTACTTGCTGTACATGCACTGCGTTCATTTGGTCCGGTGAGCTTTCACACTGCATACGAACCACACCAGGGTTCACCAGCAAACGGACCGAGACCCGTTTTCATGCTGACCAGAGTTCGTTTGTTTGGTCCGCTCCGGAGTTCGTATGAGCGTTCACACCTGCCCAAACGAAGCGGACTATCTGAGGAAACGAACTCTGGTCCATTTAAAGCGGACCAAAGGAGGACAGTGTGAAAGCGACCTTAGAGTGGTCAGCTCAATCCCCAGACATGAACCCCATTGAAAATCTGTGGTGGCTTATCAAAAGGTCTGTTTCAAAGCGTAGAACAAAGAATTTAGAAGCATTAAAAGCAGTAATTCAAGATGAATGGGAAAAGATAACCCCTCAGTAGTGTGAAAGGCTCACGGGGAACATCCAGGATTAGAGCTCTACTGCGCGCTAATGGCAGGAATACGAAATATTAATTTGATGATGTGATGGTTTATTTATTTTTTGTACAGTTGACCTTGCAGTTTGTTGACCTTGATACCGAAAACTTGACATATTGAAGCTATCAACAATTTAGTTTTGTTATTTTTTTCTTGTAAACAATAAACAAAAAAAAATATAATTTGTATTTGTGTCTGTCTGATGCACCTTTGGTAACATAAAAAAGATTTTTCCACAAATATACTCAACAACAAAAGAAAGGCAACTTTTCTAAAGTGGATTCTAGTTGTTGCTGTTTGTCTCAGCAGCAATGTGAAAATGCTTGTTTGGACAAAAGGTTACGCATTCATGGTAACATGTGCCAAAAATGCAATAAGTGCATGCTGTGACGCCGTATTCCGATGGCCAGATTAACGGAGATGTGGTCGACCCAGACAACTAGAGCACTGATGTATGAAAATGGGATCAGCACTTTTGTTTGTCTACCCAACCGGCATAAAATGGGAAAAATTTCTTTTCTCAAAGTGCTTTTATAATGATGCCGCAACTGATGCAAATCCAACGTGAACATGCTATTGGAATGCTGAGTGACTGCATGAGTGCACGAGATGTTGAAAGGGCAATGAACGTTCATGAATCAACGTCGTCTCAGAACCAGATTACATGCCACCAACAGCACTTCAGATCGTCCACGCAGCGGCAGACCACGTGTGACGACCAACATTCAGGATCGCCATATCTGTCTTCACCATCTCAGAGACCGGACACTTCACGCCACCGTTACTGCTGCTGAGACACCTGGACGTCACCAACCCTGTATCAGTGCTCAAACAGTGTGCAGATGGCTCAGAGAGGCTGACCTACGTGCACACAGGCCATACTTTGGTCTACCGATAACTCCAACACGCCTTTTTTGAATGAATTTGATCTCTAGACAGTATTCTTTTGTGCATTTGTTGAAAGGATGTGATAAACCAAATACTTACTCATATTTAACACCTTTTATTGGTAGTTTGGGGCAGCTTAAAAAAAACTTGTGTTTCTTTTGTTGCTGAGTATATTTCATGGTAATATTAGAAATTTTTTCCACCACTGTATGACCATGATTCATATTCAAAGCTTCCAATCTTGAATCCTTTAAGTTTTATTGTTTGTACACTTGAGTATATGCAGACATGTCATGAATGCAGCTGCTTTAAGACACGTCAGAAGAAATGAGTGTCAAATCCTCAGTCTGGTCTCATGCACAGCACGTATCACAGTTGGAGTGGCAGTGTGGACAGCAGTGGTGAACGCCGAGGCCACGCTTCTCTCTGATATTCAACACTGTCTGCATGAGAGACGACAAACATGAGTGATGTGTTCACCTCCAGTGTCAGCGCTCACCACACCACACATTTAAAGTCATCCATACCTTCCATGAGTTGCTCATTGGCTCCTCCTGCTCCTGCACCTTCGATATGAATTCACACACATTTTAGCGTTTCCACAAACCAGTTATGACTAATAAGTTTGTATGAAGTAGTCCAGGTGTTACCTCAGTGACTGGGACAGCAGAGCTGTGCTGAGCACAGATAAAGGTGAGCACGACGGCCACCACAAGTGCAGCTCTGAACATCTTCATGTTGAGAAATCAGCTGGATGTCTTCAGACTTTGGCGACTTTTTCAGCTCCTGTGTCTGATGGTTGAGTGTGTCATATATGCTGGTATTTATACTCACCTGGGCCACTGTTACCTCATCACTGGCAGCATGTAGCGGGGTTGCATCATCATCTCGAGAAAGAACGTGGGGATGGAAAATTCACCAGATGTAAAATCAATCATTAACTCTTTCTTTCTTCCTGGTTTAGAAAATAGAGCATCGTTTTTGTGCATCAATCTGCACTTAAAAGCAGCGTTCTGCAACATATTGAATGTTTAACATGCAGTTCAAAATGAAAACGGCAGATTTACCTTAAATTAACAGTCAAGCAAGTAAAGATAAGAATCTGCATCTTTATAAGAGAGGATAGTGAAACATTAAGGGTCTATAAAAATAAGAATCAAGTGACACACACAGTAAACAAGTAGAATAAGTAAAAACATGTCACAATAAGTAAAATAAGTAAACAATGTACCTTAAAAATATGTGTGTGACTAATAACCAATATGATCTGTAAACTAAAAAAGCAACAAACCAGGTGAAAACTGAGTCAGCACATATAGAAAATAAGTGAAGACAATGGGTTATTAAGTACACTATATTGCCGAAGGTATTCATTCACCCATCCAAATAATCAGAATCAGGTGTCCCAATCACTTCCATGTCCACAGGTGTATAAAATCAAGCAGCTAGGCATGCAGACTGCTTTTACAAACATTTGTGAAAGAATGGGTCGCTCTCAGGAGCTCAGTGAATTCCAGCGTGGAACTGTGATAGGATGCCACCTGTGCAACAAATCCAGTCGTGACATTTCCTCACTTCTAAATATTCCACAGTCAACTGTCAGCTGTATTATAAGAACGTGGAAGTGTTTGGGAACGACAGCAACTCAGCCACGAAGTGATAGACCACGTAAACTGATGGAGCGGGGTCAGTGGATGCTGAGGCACATAGTGTGAAGAGGTCACCAACTTTCTGCAGAGTCAATCACTACAGACCTCCAAACTTCATGTGGCCTTCAGATTAGCTCAAGAACAGTGCACAGAGAGCTTCATGGAATGGGTTTCCATGGCCGAGCAGCTGCATCCAAGAACCACACATCACCAAGTGCAATGCAAAGCGTTGAATGCAGTGCTGTAAAGCACGCCGCCACTGGACTCTAGAGCAGTGGAGATGTGTTCTCTGGAGTGATGAATCACACTTCTCCATCTGGCAACCTGATGGATGAGTCTGGGTTTGGCGGTTGCCAGGAGAACGATACTTGTCGGACTGCATTGTGTCAAGTATAAAGTTTGGTGGAGGGGGGATTATGGTGTGGGGTTGTTTTTCAGGAGGTGGGCTTGGCCCCTTAGTTCCAGTGAAAGGAACTCTGAATGCTTCAGCATACCAAGACATTTTGGACAAGTCCATGCTCCCAACTTTGTAGGAACAGTTTGGAGCTGGCCCCTTCCTCTTCCAACATGACTGTGCACCAGTGCACAAAGCAAGGTCCATAAAGACATGGATGACAGAGTCTGGTGTGGATGAACCTGACTGGCCTGCACAGAGTCCTGACCTCAACCTGATAGAACACCTTTGGGATGAATTATAACAGAGACTGAGAGCCAGGCCTTCTCATCCAACATCAGTGTGTGACCTCACAAATATGCTTCTGGAAGAATGGTCAAAAATTCCCATAAACACACTCCTAAACCTTGTGGACAGCCTTCCCAGAAGAGTTGAAGCTGTTATAGCTGTAAAGGGTGGACCGACGTCATATTGAACCCTATGGATTAGGAATGGGATGTCACTGAAGTTCATATGTGAGTCAAGGCAGGTGAGCGAATACTTTTGGCAATATAGTGTATTTCTCAATGAATAGTAGTGATCTTGCACATTAATAAAAAAAATAAAAATAATGCTTGTAGACTATTAGAGAGTTGCAGCTCTCTCTCAACTGAAGTGTTATTGCAGTATGAGTATTAATATCTAAATATATATTTATATCAGTCCTTTGAGCACATGTTGTGTAATTAACACACATATCTGAAAGATTTCATTTGTGTTAAAATATCAGTAGCTATAACCAAAATGCCCTCTTTCATTGGTCCAGAATGACCCTGCTTCTGCTGACCACAACATCAGCCTCTGCAACCTCAAGTGCCTCCAAATGTGTTGCAATCAGCCCATATTTAGTTAAACATTACCTGCTCAAAATACACTGGTTATTTCAGCCTATTTGGCTTCATGTTGAATCTGGTTAACTCATTGAGTTCCAGCTGTTTTATAAAACCAAAAGTGCCTTTGTGTGGAGGAGAGTAGAGGACACTTTCACCAAAATCACCACTTCTTCTCCAGATTCTGTTTGTTTTACTCTCTAATCTCGATCGTCTCCACTTCCTGTTTTGATCTCTGTGGTGTATACTGTCTCTTTATGCTCTGACTACAAATCCCAGAAGCCCCAAAATTACTCACAGGCTGCAGGAGAGTGCCCTCTATTGTCTGCTGCTGAAAAAACACTTTGCTGTATATATACTGTATACTTCTATGGCACTCAAAGAGTGAAGTGCATTCTCTCTGGTGTAAATTGAATTACTGTCTTTCTTTAATACAGTCAGTGTGCACAGGTTCCTGGTCACTTTTAAAAAATGTTTTCTGGTTTATATGTGACATGAATTCAACACACAGTTAAAATTCTCACAATCAACCCTACTTCATGTTCATGCTGTCATGCATTGTTAAAAGAGCAGACTCACACATCATATATCAGTCAAACTGAAGTTTATTTTGATAATACACTGTAGTCTCTGCAGATATGTAGTGTGTGGATGATGTGGTGACATCCTCAGATGTTTACATCCACAAGTACAAATTAAAGTTTTCTTTATTGGTTGTTGTGGTAAATCTCATGCTGAAGGAATCCTCACCAGGGCTTTGAACACCATAGCAAAGCCAATCACACCCTATGAGAGTGGTCAGTCTGGTCTCATGCGCAGCACGTATCACACCAGTGGTAGCAGTGTGGACAGCAGTGATGGAGGCCGAGGCCACGCTTCTCTCTGATATTCAACACTGTCTGCATGAGAGACAACAAACATGAGTGATGTGTTCACCTTCAGCGTCAGCGCTCACCACACCACACATTTAAAGTCATCCATACCTTCCATGAGTTGCTCATTGGCTCCTCCTGCTCCTGCACCTTCGATATGAATTCACACACATTTTAGCGTTTCCACAAACCAGTTATGACTAATAAGTTTGTATGAAGTAGTCCAGGTGTTACCTCAGTGACTGGGACAGCAGAGCTGTGCTGAGCACAGATAAAGGTGAGCACGACGGCCACCACAAGTGCAGCTCTGAACATCTTCATGTTGAGAAATCAGCTGGATGTCTTCAGATCTTTTGGCAACTTTTTCAGCTCCTGTGTCTGATGGTTGCGTGTGTCATATATGCTGGTATTTATACTCACCTGGGCCACCGTTGCCTCATCACTGGCAGCATGTAGCGGGGTTGCATCATCATGTAGGGAAAGGTTGTGGTGAATTCCCTGAACGGGGATGGAAAATCCACCAGTGTCTGTTCCAAGATGGAAAATCAATAATATTTCTTCCTAGTTTAGAAAATAGAGCATAAATTTTTGTCCATCAATCTGCACTTAAAAGCAGCGTTCTGCAACATATTGAATGTTTAACATGCAGTTCAAAATGAAAACGGCAGATTTACCTTAAATTAACAGTCAGGCAAGTAAAGATAAGAATCTGCATAGTTATAAGAGAGGATAGTGAAACATTAAGGGTCTATAAAAATAAGAATCAAGTGACACACACAGTAAACAAGTAGAATAAGTAAAAACATGTCACAATAAGTAAAATAAGTAAACAATGTACCCTAAAAATATGTGTGTGACTAATAACCAATATGATCTGTAAACTAAAAAAGCAACAAACCAGGTGAAAACTGAGTCAGCACATATAGAAAATAAGCGAAGACAATGGGTTATTAAGTATTTCTCAATGAATAGTAGTGATATTGCACATAATAGATTAACCTCTCTCATAATCTACAAGCAATATTTTTTATATATAAATGTGCAATAAAAAATAATGCTTGTAGACTATTAGAGAGTTGCAGCTCTCTCTCAACTGAAGTGTAATTACAGTATGAGTATTAATTTCTAAATATATATTAATATGAGTCCTTTGAGCACATGTTGTGTAATTAACACACATATCTGAAAAATTTCATTTGTGTTAAAATATCAGTAGCTATAACCAAAATGCCCTCTTTCATTGGTCCAGAATGACCCTGCTTCTGCTGACCACAACATCAGCCTCTGCAACCTCAAGTGCCTCCAAATGTGTTGCAATCAGCCCATATTTAGTTAAACATTACCTGCTCAAAATACACTGGTTATTTCAGCCTATTTGGCTTCATGTTGAATCTGGTTAACTCATTGAGTTCCAGCTGTTTTATAAAACCAAAAGTGCCTTCGTGTGGAGGAGAGTAGAGGACACTTTCACCAAAATCACCACTTCTTCTCCAGATTCTGTTTGTTTTACTCTCTAATCTCGATCGTCTCCACTTTCTGTTTTGATCTCTGTGGTGTATACTGTCTCTTTATGCTCTGACTACATCTCCCAGAAGCCCCAAAATTACTCACAGGCTGCAGGAGAGTGCCCTCTATTGTCTGCTGCTGAAAAAACACTTTGCTGTATATATACTGTATACTTCTATGGCACTCAAAGAGTGAAGTGCATTCTCTCTGGTGTAAATTGAATTACTGTCTTTCTTTAATACAGTCAGTGTGCACAGGTTCCTGGTCACTTTTAAAAAATGTTTTCTGGTTTATATGTGACATGAATTCAACACACAGTTAAAATTCTCACAATCAACCCTACTTCATGTTCATGCTGTCATGCATTGTTAAAAGAGTAGACTCACACATCATATATCAGTCAAACTGAAGTTTATTTTGATAATACACTGTAGTCTCTGCAGATATGTAGTGTGTGGATGATGTGGTGACATCCTCAGATGTTTACATCCACAAGTACAAATTAAAGTTTTCTTTATTGGTTGTAGTGGTAAATCTCATGCTGAAGGAATCCTCACCAGGGCTTTGAACACCATAGCAAAGCCAATCACACCCTATGAGAGTGGTCAGTCTGGTCTCATGCGCAGCACTTAGTACACCAGGGGTGGCAGGTGGGACAGCAGTTTTGATTGCCGAAGCCACGCTTCTCTCTGATATTCAACACTGTCTGCATGAGAGACGACAAACATGAGTGATGTGTTCACCTCCAGCGTCAGTGCTCACCACACCACACATTTAAAGTCATCCATACCTTCCATGAGTTGCTCATTGGCTCCTCCTGCTCCTGCACCTTCGATATGAATTCACACACATTTTAGCGTTTCCACAAACCAGTTATGACTAATAAGTTTGTATGAAGTAGTCCAGGTGTTACCTCAGTGACTGGGACAGCAGAGCTGTGCTGAGCACAGATAAAGGTGAGCACGACGGCCACCACAAGTGCAGCTCTGAACATCTTCATGTTGAGAAATCAGCTGGATGTCTTCAGATCTTTTGGCAACTTTTTCAGCTCCTGTGTCTGATGGTTGAGTGTGTCAAATATGCTGGTATTTATACTCACCTGGGCCACCGTTGCCTCATCACTGGCAGCATGTAGTGGGGTTGCATCATCATGTTCCAGTCAATTTCAAAAAACACTGGTTATTTCAGAGAATTTGGCTTCAAGTTCAGTCTAGTGAAGTGCATTCTCTCTGGTGTAAATTGAATTACTGTCTTTCTTTAATACAGTCAGTGTGCACAGGTTCCTGGTCACTTTTAAAAAATGTTTTCTGGTTTATATGTGACATGAATTCAACACACAGTTAAAATTCTCACAATCAACCCTACTTCATGTTCATGCTGTCATGCATTGTTAAAAGAGCAGACTCACACATCATATATCAGTCAAACTGAAGTTTATTTTGATAATACACTGTAGTCTCTGCAGATATGTAGTGTGTGGATGATGTGGTGACATCCTCAGATGTTTACATCCACAAGTACAAATTAAAGCTTTCTTTATTGGTTGTTGTGGTAAATCTCATGCTGAAGGAATCCTCAATTGCAGCACTTAATGCAGGACCGAACACCGTAAGAATTTGTGTGGCAACAAAGCCGATCACACCTTATGCCACGCTTCTGCCTGATGATAGACGGCATCTGTGTGAAAGACAAAAGAGAGGTGAGTAAAGTGTTCACCTCCAACATGTTCTCCGCTCTGTTCTCTGGAGAGAACATGAATTCATTCAGTCAGCTGAACGGACCTTCCTGTATGCCTCTGCCATGACTTCATGTTCAAAATCAACTGGATGCTCGTTGCTCATTGGCTCCTCCAGCTCTTGCACCTGTTGATGAATTTTGCTCGTTCAGGACCAAACATTTAACAGCTACTGAGCAAATGAAATGACTGAGGTCATGTTCTTACTCCAGTGACTGGGACGGCAGAGTTCTCTTGGACACAAATGAAGGCGAGCACAACGGCCACTGCAACTGCAGCTCTGAGCGTCTTCATCTTCACGCAGTAGAAGTGCTTTGGTTGATGAGCTGATAGCAGCTGGACTCTTCCTGATCTTCTGCTGACTCTTGTCAGGTCTTTGGAGCTTTTTCTGTCTGATGGTTGACTGTGGAAAAAGTACTGGTATTTATACTCAGGCGGCCATCGTTGCCTCATCACTGACAACTTGCCTGCTTCCAGTAAAGGACTGGAAGGTGTTCATCTTTTGACCTTGGAACATTCTGTCTGCTTCACTACAGCAAAGCAACCATTAACATTTAAAATAGTTTTCTTTTATGCACAGTGATGTCAACAAAGTGAACAGAAGCTCTGTTTACAACACAGAGGGAGAGCTGTTTATACAGCCTGTTTTATACTTTGTCTGTCATATTTAGAATTAAGACGCATCATTTAAAGCCTGCATTCATTTTGCAAGAACCAAAAGTCCCCATTTCCTATATTTCAATATGTGATAACTGTGCTGGACCATGCTTCAGCTGACCACAACATCAGAGTCAACAGCCTCAACTGGCTCCAAATCTGTTGGAATCAGTCCATAGTTAGTTAAATATTACCTTTTGGGATCTTCCTACTTTATGTCCAGACATGAACAAACCTGCAGAACTGATAAATATCGTCTGTAAATGGTCTAATCATGTGAACATTAAAACTTCACTTCAGATATTAAGTATTTTCTTTGTAAAAAAAAAAGCTCCAGCTGTATCACTTAGCAGCAGCGACATAATCTTTAATTAGGGCCCGAGCGGACTGTGAAACAGGTCCGCAAGGGACCTATTGAAACTGTAGTGTTTATTATTTTTATTATTATTATTATTATTATTCCTGACACTCTGTTTTCCCAAATTTCGCCCCTTTCCCAATGTTAAAAAGTGGTGTAACTTTGCACATTCCTGCAGCCCGATCCGAAATTCGATATTTTGGGGTGATCGCACACGGCGCTTGCGAAATGGCTGAGTAACGCCCCCTACAAAGTCAAAAAAATCCCACAGGGAAATTCACCAACTTTGTTGTACCTCAATGAAAATTGGTAGAGATGTTAAGCACACATGTACGAACAAAATTGTCTCTTGGCAGGAAGTTGAAATTCCAACAGGAAGTCGGCCATGAAAACGAACTCGTCCTATCGGATTTGATCCGATCGACTTGAAATTTGGTACAGATCATCTCCAGACCTAGCTGAGCAAAAGTTGTGCTCTGCGCGTAATTAGGTCAAAGGGCGTGGCCTCTAGGGCTCTAGAAACTTTGGCGAATTCGCCGTCTAAATTCAAACGACTCTCACGTTCACATACTCTATCCGAGCAGCTTCAAATTTTCTGAGCATGATGGGGACTCAGCCGTGAACCTGCTCATATATTAATGTCATGCCTTACTCATGGCACCCCCTGGTGGTAACAGGAAGTGACCAGTTCTTTGGCTTTTTGATGGCTTGAATAAACTCGTATCATCATGAAAGTTGATACACAGGTCAAGGGTGGCGACCTCTAACATCTGATGGGGTCCACACCAATGTGCGGGGCAAAATGGCTCCATAGCGCACCCTTGAAATCTTCAAAAACCCCTCCCCTTAGGGGTTTTTATGGAGTTGTAGGGTGAAAATTGGTACACATGTGCAAGTTGACCAGACGCACAAAAAAGTCTCTTGCACCGACTGTCTATTCCAAACAGCAAGTCGGCCATTTTGTTTCCACTCTTCATTTTGGCATATTTTCCACACTGAACCATCAAATGGCCGTAACTCCTTTGTGTATTGGCCAAATTGCTTGACGTTCATTGCCCCCTGCTCGCACCGCCATCCCCATCTGATACCCGACCACGACATAGCGTGAGGGCCCTACATAACCGCTTGCGGTTTTCTAGTTTAATTTTATTTCTGTGCCTTATTTAGCCATTTCTGCCAGCTTTAGGTGTGTCACTTCAGAGGACATAAATATTCAATGATGTGTTTTACATTGGCACATAATTTAGACCAATTTATTTAATTTGTATTGACATTAAAGTGTTTTTTGTTGATCAGTGTCAAAAAAAATCCTGGTTACATCACCTATGTGTCAATGCTCAAAGAAAACAAACATGGAAAAAACATGATAGTGTAAATAATATTGTGTAAGGTGGGATTTTCCAGCTTATTTGTAGGGATGTGACGATACACTCAGCTCACAAGAAGATACACAATATCAGGTTCACAAGAACAAGATGAGATGATATTTTCACATTAATTTTAAGGAAACTAAAATGACAAAATATATGACTGGACAAACAGTGATTTAACACTATTTCTCTTATCAAACAGAGTTTATTTAACTCTACCTCTTAAATAATCCCTAAATTATACATTAAATCACTTTTTGTTAAAGTCAGTGTTGTAGTATGAGCAGCATGAGGTGAGATGTGTCTCAGCTGAATGTGGCAATGCTACAGCAGATATAATAGAAACACTTTTCATTTTTGTTTCTGGTGTTGCACTTTGTAGACGGTCCCTGCTCTGTCTCCTAAACAGCTCTTGCTCATTAGGAGTAATGTTTTCTGTTGAGCACCAGGGACTCATTTGTTTCGGTTTAAATACAGTTATAGTTCATGGTGTGCCTCACCAACATTACAGAAATGCATCGCTTGCATCTAAAGATCAGACTGGATTTGACATATTGATCCAGGAACTTCAAATCGGCCGATATCTTTCTAACTTTCTTGAAGTGCTGCAGTTGCTGCTTTCCTTCTCCTTTGTCTTGTCAGTTTATGGCAGAATAGATGTAGAAAAGGCTCATTACTGCCACCCGCAGGTCACTAATAGAAGCTTGATTAGCTCAGAGTCTGATGGGTTCTTTCTGTCCTCTGTTTGTGAGACATCTTTTCACTTAAACAAGAAATGTTGCCACAATTTAATCTAGCGAGAACTCGTCACACCTCCCTACTTATTTTTCTTGGCCTGCATGGTCATGAATATCTCTTTAACAGCTAATTTGGCTGTCAACATTCAGGCCAAATAAATCTACTGTTGACAAATCACAGTTGCCAGATTCACCTCTTCTGACTGATCAGTACATCTATCTGATCTGGTCTACTGCTCTGACCTCATCTGTCCTGATCACAACACTGATTTAATGGGACACAATACAGAGGTGCTACAGTTTATTACTGCAGTGGCAGATTATTTGCGGTCTTGTTGTCTTTCTGTCATCTCCAACCAGTCTGTCCATTCTCCTGTGACCTCTCACACTGGATATTTCCTCTTTTCTGGACCATTCTCTGTAAACACTAGAGATGGTTCAAGTGAAAAGTGAAAATCTCAGTAGATCAGTTTCAGTTTCTGAAATACTCAGACCAACAACCATGTTCACAGTCTCTTAAATCCTCTTTCTTCTCCATCCTGGTGCTCCTATTGAACTTCAGCTAGTTTTCTTCACGTCTACATGACTGAATGATTTGAGTTGCTGCCCTGTGATTGGTTGGTCAGCGATTTGTGTTAACAAACAGCTGAACAGGTGTACCTAATAAAGTGGCCGGTGAGTGTAAATGCCTTGTGCAATCAACTCCATGCTAACTTCCCTCCTCTTGAACCAGAATATGTATGTGAGACACATAATGGATCCATGGTGTTTTACATCTAATACATTTTATTTTGAAGGATCAACAACAGTCCTCTGTTAAATACAGCTGCAGAAATTTGTGTATAAAATCATAGAATACAAAGTGTTTTATGACTTATGACAGCAACAGTAACAAGTTGATATTTCGTGGTTGTTGTGGTGCAGAAATCTTCAGAATGAGCAGCAGACACCACAGAAGACGCCACCGAAAGGAGAGGCGTTGCAGCAAGGCCTGCACTTGATGCCACGCTTCTGCCTGATGATAGATGGCATCTGTGTGAAAGACAAAAGAGAGGTGAGTAAAGTGTTCACCTCCAACATGTTCTCCACTCTGTTCTCTGGAGAGAACATGAATTCATTCAGTCAGCTGAACGGACCTTCCTGTATGCCTCTGCCATGACTTCATGTTCAAAACCAACTGGATGCTCGTTGCTCATTGGCTCCTCCAGCTCTTGCACCTGTTGATGAATTTTGCTCGTTCAGGACCAAACATTTAACAGCTACTGAGCAAATGAAATGACTGAGGTCATGTTCTTACTCCAGTGACTGGGACGGCAGAGTTCTCTTGGACACAAATGAAGGCGAGCACAACGGCCACTGCAACTGCAGCTCTGAGCGTCTTCATCTTCACGCAGTAGAAGTGCTTTGGTTGATGAGCTGATAGCAGCTGGACTCTTCCTGATCTTCTGCTGACTCGTGTCAGGTCTTTGGAGCTTTTTCTGTCTGATGGTTGACTGTGGAAAAAGTACTGGTATTTATACTCAGGCGGCCATCGTTGCCTCATCACTGACAACTTGCCTGCTTCCAGTAAAGGACTGGAAGGTGTTCATCTTTTGACCATGGAACATTCTGTCTGCTTCACTACAGCAAAGCAACCATTAACATTTAAAATAGTTTTCTTTTATGCACAGTGATGTCAACAAAGTGAACAGAAGCTCTGTTTACAACACAGAGGGAGAGCTGTTTATACAGCCTGTTTTATACTTTGTCTGTCATATTTAGAATTAAGACGCATCATTTAAAGCCTGCATTCATTTTGCAAGAACCAAAAGTCCCCATTTCCTATATTTCAATATGTGATAACTGTGCGGGACCGTGTGTTGCTTCAGCTGACCACAACATCAGAGTCAACAGCCTCAACTGGCTCCAAATCTGTTGGAATCAGTCCATAGTTAGTTAAATATTACCTTTTGGGATCTTCCTACTTTATGTCCAGACATGAACAAACCTGCAGAACTGATAAATATCGTCTGTAAATGGTCTAATCATGTGAACATTAAAACTTCACTTCAGATATTAAGGATCTTCTTTGTAAAAAAGCTCCTGTTGTGTCACTCAGCACATGGACTACAGTTGAACAGCAAGTTCAAGTCCTCTTGTATAGATGCAGATTTACAGCAGTGACATAATCTTTAATTTACTTTTATTTCTGTGACTTATTTAGCCATTTCTGCCAGCTTTAGGTGTGTCACTTCAGAGGACATAAATATTGATGAAAAATTGATGCAAATATTTATTTTGGTGTTTTACACTGACACATAATTTAGACCAATTTATTTAATTTGTATTGACATAAAAGTGTTTTTTTCCGTTGATCAGTGTCAAAAAAAATCCTGGTTACACCAACTATGTGTCAATGTTCAAAGAAAACAAAACATGGAAAAACATGATAATGTAAATAATATTGTGTAAGCTGGGATTTTAGGAAGATCCCAAAAGGTAATATTTAACTAACTATGGACTGATTCCAACAGATTTGGAGCCAGTTGAGGCTGTTGACTCTGATGTTGTGGTCAGCTGAAGCATGGTCCAGCACAGTTATCACATATTGAAATATAGGAAATGGGGACTTTTGGTTCTTGCAAAATGAATGCAGGCTTTAAATGATGCGTCTTAATTCTAAATATGACAGACAAAGTATAAAACAGGCTGTATAAACAGCTCTCCCTCTGTGTTGTAAACAGAGCTTCTGTTCACTTTGTTGACATCACTGTGCATAAAAGAAAACTATTTTAAATGTTAATGGTTGCTTTGCTGTAGTGAAGCAGACAGAATGTTCCAAGGTCAAAAGATGAACACCTTCCAGTCCTTTACTGGAAGCAGGCAAGTTGTCAGTGATGAGGCAACGATGGCCGCCTGAGTATAAATACCAGTACTTTTTCCACAGTCAACCATCAGACAGAAAAAGCTCCAAAGACCTGACAAGAGTCAGCAGAAGATCAGGAAGAGTCCAGCTGCTATCAGCTCATCAACCAAAGCACTTCTACTGCGTGAAGATGAAGACGCTCAGAGCTGCAGTTGCAGTGGCCGTTGTGCTCGCCTTCATTTGTGTCCAAGAGAACTCTGCCGTCCCAGTCACTGGAGTAAGAACATGACCTCAGTCATTTCATTTGCTAAGTAGCTGTTAAATGTTTGGTCCTGAACGAGCAAAATTCATCAACAGGTGCAAGAGCTGGAGGAGCCAATGAGCAACGAGCATCCAGTTGGTTTTGAACATGAAGTCATGGCAGAGGCATACAGGAAGGTCCGTTCAGATGACTGAATGAATTCATGTTCTCTCCAGAGAACAGAGTGGAGAACATGTTGGAGGTGAACACTTTACTCACCTCTCTTTTGTCTTTCACACAGATGCCGTCTATCATCAGGCAGAAGCGTGGCATCAAGTGCAGGCCTTGCTGCAACGCCTCTCCTTTCGGTGGCGTCTTCTGTGGTGTCTGCTGCTCATTCTGAAGATTTCTGCACCACAACAACCACGAAATATCAACTTGTTACTGTTGCTGTCATAAGTCATAAAACACTTTGTATTCTATGATTTTATACACAAATTTCTGCAGCTGTATTTAACAGAGGACTGTTGTTGATCCTTCAAAATAAAATGTATTAGATGTAAAACACCATGGATCCACGTCCATGACTAGTGGGGCATTTTGACAATACTGGGAAAGTTACCAGCATGTGTAACACAGGAATAAAAATCTAATGGGAGACCATTGCAATTAGTCCAATAAATGTTGTCACTTGGATGTACTCGAAACAAAGCGGGTCTTCTTACAGTGCTCATGGGTTTTTATTGTGAGAGCTTGTAAATGGATGATGTCGTCTGCATGAAGTCAAAGAGCGCTGCATTTCTGTGGCAGTGAAATTATTTTACAGCACTAACTAATCCTGTGTTCTGCTTCCTGGAACTCTGTTAAGCTCCTACTCAGGACGTCATAAATGCATCAATGGACTTTGCTGTAATGTAAGTTTCTGCTAGTCCTGATAAAAGAAGAATAACAGATACCACTGCGGCGAAACACTGATTAAGTTGAATATAAGACTGCTATTAACTCTTTGAGTACCACTGATGTATTTATACGTCATTTAAAATCCAACACTTGAGTGCCATAACTGTGTGTGTGTGTGTGTGTACATATATATGTATATATATATATATATATATATATATATATATATATATATATATATATATATATATATATATATATATATACGTATATATATATACGTATATATACATATATATATATATATACATGTATATATATACATGTATATACATATACATGTATATATACGTATAATGTATATGTATGTATATATATATACACACGTATATATATATATACGTGTGTATATACTGTATATGTGTGTGTTGTGTTTTTCAGCAGCAGGCACTAGAGGGCGCTCTCACACAGCCTGTGAGTAATGTTGGGGCTTCTGGGAGATGTATTCAGAGCATAAAGAGACGGTATACACCACAGAGATCAAAACAGGAAGTGGAGACGATCGAGATTAGAGAGCAAAACAAACAGAATGTGGAGAAAAAGTGATGATTTTGGTGAAAGTGTCCTCTACTCTACCTCTGATAAAACAAGAATGGAACAAGGTAAAAACAAACATTTTTTTCATGATGAAATAGAGAGTCTCTTCTTTCATTTGAGCTATTCAGTGTTTTCAGAGACATAGTACAAAATATTCTGTGGGTCTAGAAATATGACTCAAAATGGACAAAAACACTGGAAGAAGGCACTTCCTGTTTTATAAAACAGCTGGAACTCAATAATTTAAAACTGTGGTCAGGCTGTTTAAATGAGCTTTTCGAGCTTCTGCAGCTGCTGTGTGTTTAATACAGTAAACGCTCATGCTCAGTTTTGTAATACCTTCATTTTGTAGATGCAGACACACACAACCCTGACAGCCTGGCTTTAATGGGCTGGGCCACCAGTAAGGGCCTTGAAGCCTCCGGCGATAGATGTGGCTTTCCAGAGGGTGTCTGGGGGAGGGGTGGGCCAGAGGGGGCACAAAAGGGGTCAGCAGCGTTCACCACTAGGTGTCTGCTGGCTAAAATTATCGCCACATGAATGGCCTGTGCACTTGTGAATGAGGAAATGGAGAGATGGAGGTGTAGATGATGGTTTGTAGGTAATCCAGACAGGTAGGTGTACTTAGTAAAACACCAAACAGAGAGTAAACATGTGAAGCGGGGCGACTGGGTGCGCAATATGGCATCGATGAGTGACACGAGGCCGTTTGCATTGTGGTCGCCATGTGGGGAAAAAACCTACAAAGCAAAGCGCTCCCTCTGGCCTCTAATTTGCTGCGTCTGTGTCCTGTGTTCGTTAATTAAGCCACAAGATAGCCGGTCAGGACGCCACGGCTTCTTTCTGCCGGGCTTCCTGGGAGGCGGTATATTTAGCCGTCTCGTGTGGCCCTGCGGGGTGGTTGTTTTGAGGTATCGGAGCTGTCTGTTGCGGCCTGCTCGGTCGCAGTCTGTCACGCCTGTAAAAATGTTTGTGAAGTGAAGAAGCCAGAGAACTGTGGTCTGCTGCCAAAAAAGGCTCTTCGTTGGTTCTGGGTGCGTAATGACAGAGCGAGGCAGAGGTGGCGCTCTGAGGACGTCGGTCTGCTCTGAAGTCTGAGCGGTAAACAAACTGTGGGGGGGTGGAGCTTACCCATCTTCTGTTTAGATCTCATTAAACATACCAAGACTACAATTAGCATGGCATCTTAATTTGCCTGGAAAGTTAATTAATCCATATAACTTTCAAGGCAGGCTCGTAAAGACCTAAACTCATACGGCTGTGATACGTTATGGGAGACATTTGCAATGGAAATGCTTAGTCTTCCAGCCACCCAGGAGCATTTAGTAAGCAAAATGGCCTTTTCAACACCGAATCTTGTCCCCTTTTCCAACTCTTAACGCCCACCACTTATTCCGAGCAGGCAGTGAAAAAGTGAGGCACGCTGGAAATCGCTCCTGTTTTTACCCATGTCGCTTTACACCCAGCTTTTATAACGTAACGTGGCAAGCATTACACGATGAGGGACTAATGATATATTTTCTCAGCTGGAACGTGGGAAATGTACCGCGGACCCGAAACAGTGTCAAGTCTCAGTAAATTAGTGTGTGCCACTAAGTGAGAAGTGAACAGCTTGCCAGAGCCGAACCCACAGCCGCAGGAGATAGTGAACCTATGGGGAAAGGAAGCCCACTGTCAGCGAGAGTCAGTGAAAACCCAGACTTCACCCTCTGACAGCTCGGAAATATCCATTTTAATGAGGGGGAAAAGTGGATTTGGCCAGACATCTTCGTTCCTCCCATGGAAACTCATCTGTCCTGGTGTGAGGCGACACCCTCGGTGACTTCGAACTAAAGGCTTGAGCACAGAAAGTATCCCCAATCTGGTCCTCTGGCTTTTTTTTGAGAATAAATTCATTCCAAAACCAATTTGTATTTGCCCCTCTGACAACTGCAGGTTGTATTTTGATCGTGTTTTTATCTGTTATTTGCTTATCTTTCTCCACCTGACTGTACCTTTGTGTGGCTGCAGAACTCATGGGTTGGGTTGACTTCGTTGGACACGATGTCCTCCGCCTCGTTTCAGTGCTGCAAGCTGATCTTATCAGTCTTTGTAAACTCTTTCTCTTGGTCTTGCATAACAGGGACATTTCCCATTTGGATGCATCATGTGGTCAAAAGGGCGAACACTGAATGTTTACAGAATGCATAGTCACATCTGCTGCGTCTTTAAATGCTTTCAATAGAGCAACATATTAGCTACAAATAATGGTTGTTTAATCCGTTTGCTCCACATATTCAATTAGGAACTAGGAAAAAATGCTCACAAATGCTTGAACTCTACATTGGTTAACTTAAATTTAAATGCTTAAGAGAGCCACATTACCTTTTTTTATGATTTTGATTATAATGGGGTCTTATTTAAAACACATGGGTGTAGTAATATTCAGCAGCTGTGCGGCTTTGCCTCTGGGGCATTCTTTGTTCAGCTAGGAGGAAAGGGGGGAGGGAAAAGGAAAAGAAAAACTTCCACATGCTAACATTTACACAGTGATTTCTTTTAATTGCACTCTACTTTTTAATTTGCCCTGGACTAATGCTTTTAAAAGTAGGACTGGAGGTATTTTATTGAAGTCGTGCCTAGTGCCGGACCACGTCTTCCTGATTGCTGTGGCCTCGTAGCCTGGCTCTTTCCTACCTGACAACCTGCGTTACTCCTTTCACTGGCTATGTCAAACATGCCACACAGCATTTGGACTTGGCAAAGCGAAGGGAACAAACCGACTGGCCGAGCTTCCTCCAGGTCGCCTCTTCAAAGGATTACGATAAATTACCGTTCCTTGTACTGGGCGAGCGGTGAAGTCAAAAAGAATCATGTTTTTAAAAGTGGGGTTGAACTGGAAACACAGATGGTCTAATAGATATATGTTGCTTTTTGAAGGGAAAGAGATGAATGTTGAGCAGATCCTAATCCAAGCAGCCAGAGGGCAGGCGTGATGTTTGGTTAAACACTTCCAGTCGCAGTCAGGCATCTGTCAAAGCAGAGAAAATACACCCGAGCTGACGATGAGCTGCTGACACTGCAGCAGACGCAGCAACAGCGACCTTTCCTCTCCTCATATTTACGATTATGAGCAGCCACTTACTTTGACTTTATATCTGTGCTGTCTGCATGTCAGGGTGAGATGAGGAGAAAAACAAGCCTCCACTGATACCCACAACCTGAGTCTGCAAGGTTAATGGCAGAAAAATAGATGCAGTTTAGCTGAGGATTATCTGACCCTGCTGTAACCCACAAGCTCCAGTTTTACTTTATATCTTAGCCACTATAAAAACTCAGTTTTATGATCACACTTTGTGTGCTTTTTGTGTGTAAGGCTGATTTATTTTGCAGATATACTTTTTTTATTGTATTTGGATTCTACTTTACTTTTTGAGCAAGTTATGTTTTTTCTATCCGTTTTCTTTAACAGCTTCTGAGGTGGCAAAACTGGCCTCGTCGTGCCAAAAGTATCCTGATATTTTCCTGTGATTTAATGTCCATTTCTATTTCCAGTGATTCAAACTTCACCAGCTTTGTGTTTACTGCTGGTCCCAGTGCTGGTGAGATGTACTGTACGTTTCAAGGTGTTTATTAGGAATAAACAGGAAGAATGGGCTGGTAAATACTGCTCAGTGCTGGCAGGAGGGATGCAGTTATCATAGAAGACTGTGAGGTCATGTCAAAGACTCTTTAAATGGACGTCACTCACAGGTAGCAGAAAAAGTGCTTTTTGCCACAGCGTACAAATGGCTGCCTCCAAAGCAAACAACTTACAAGTTTAATGACATTGCTCCACCTGTCTGTAGTTGAGACCTTGTGGAAGATCAGATCCAACAATCATGCATGAAGGTCAAAGGGCGTTGCTACAGCGACCCTCTAAATTGTAAAGTTTTCAGAGCTGACGAGTTGCTCCATAGCGCCACCTTGGTCCAGTAAAACAAAACACTCTGATGAGGTTTTTGCAGCATCGACAAGGAGTGAGGAGCGTCCTGAAGCAATGTTAGCTGGAGTTACAATGAGATCAGAGTTACAGGCTCGTCGCAGTTTGGAGGGTTGCCATGGATACGCCCTTTGAGCTACAGGCATGATTTTTGGATCCGATCTTCCACAAGGTCTCAACTACAGTCTGGAGGAGCTATATTATTATTGGTGACAGCCTAAGACTAATCCAACAACAGGTGAGGTGAATCATGGGTGCAGCTGAGGTGGTTAGCAGTTAGCAGGAAGTTAGCGGACAGTTAGGAGCTAGCACCCGAAGCTGCCACTCCCTCATTATGACAAACAATAAGCCTTAATCAATAAGACTTTGATATCATTTAAAAAATGAGTTCAGGTTAATATTTCTTAACAAGTACCTGGACACATATTTCTTTATTTGGTGGGAATTTTTTTTTTTGTTTGCTTTCTTTTTCTTTTTCACTTTATTTGAATTTTGCTTATTCATTATCTTCCTTAGCTCAGACCTCTGTGTGAGGATGTATGCACTGTTGATATGTAAATTCAGAAATCAAAAATCTGATTATAAAAACAGACAGTATTATAATAGTAGACAAGTATTATATTATTATTATATTATATTATTATTATTATATTAATAGACAGTATTATAATAAATTATATTATTATATAATAAGATGGGCTACACTATTACTATTCTCATTTGAGTGCAGAGTTGTCCCTAACTTGAGAAAATTCCATCTGGAAACAGACTCTACTTCCTGTGTATCATAGTTTACTAAGGACCCCTAGTGCCTACCTGTGTGGCCTTCACAGTGCCTGAACTCAAATACTTATTTGTGATGTTGTCGCATACGCATACATGCTTTGTTTTAGTTCAAATAGAGAATAGTAATAGTGTAGTCCATCTTATTAAATGTCTGTTATTTGAGAAATGGTCAAGTTTGTGTCATTTACTGGCTGCATTTCTGTGCCCCATTCACTCCTGTTAAATGGATATCATCAAATCCAAATATCGTCAGAAATACTCCAAATGACTCCAAAGTGAAATGGGTGAGTAAATGACGGTATTTTATCCTAGAAATAGCAGCACTTCCCCTTTAACGTTTAGCTCAGTATCACTGTGAGTGTGTTGATGCTGTTGACGTCCTCCATCGTCCAGCTGCCATGATGTGAGCAGATCTCAGACTGGATGCTGTTCTTCAGGACAAACAGGAGCGCTTCATTAGAGAGGGAAATGGAAAAGTGAGTGTTTATGATGCCAATTACCACCTTTGCTTTAGTGCCTGCTTTAATCATAGCCATATCCTTTTTCTTTCTCTCAACACCACACAAATAAAACGGAGCTGAAGTGGTTCATTTGTTTCCAACATGGAAAAGAAGACAGCGTTTATAGTGTTTCCTGTTTTTTTACACAATATCATATAACTTTTATCTGTTTCATCAACTAAAACGTGACACTCTTTCCTTTTTAACCTTCAGGCATCATTTTAATTTACCACCCTTTAGTCCCTTAATGACAAAAATGTCCACTTCCAAAAACTGCTATAAAAACCTCTTCAGATTTTTTTATGCATAAATCTCTTAAACAACAGGATTTTAAACCTCTTAAATGCCAGTTTGATTACCTGACGTCACTGTCGTTTTTTTATGAACAATACAAAAAATGAGTTATATGTAAAATAAATGAATAAAAATGAAACCATAACATGACAGGATGCATGATTATATTTTGCAGTGGCTGCGAGGTTAAAATATGTGGTTATAATGGGACTTAATGGGACATTAAAGAGGATAGTACGTTTTTAATCTGGCGCTACACAAAAACTAATAATTCATCAAAGTCAATATTTTGGCAAATCGTCTCCAAGACTGAATAAAAAAAATCCCCAGCCCCAAAATATTTATTATATTCAAAATAACTTTTTTTTTTTCAATAAAAATATTAGCATCATGTAATCAAACTGGCATTTAAAGGCTTCAAATCCTCCAAATGATTGAATGTTTGCTAGTTGTGAGCAGGGCTGAAGTTGTCAGTCACATCCTGTTCTATTGCTTTATTCGAAAAATAAAACTTTCAGCCAGATGAAGAAGAACAATTTGCTCAAATGGACAAAAATGGCTCTACGTCGACCGGCTCATGCAGTAAAATAACCTGTGGCATAAAACCTTTCACCATGATGATCATCATTAAAGTTAAACACCATTCATTTCCAGTTTCACAAGAGCCCACAGGATCAAACATGGAGTATTTAGGTCTGGAACAACAGTTTGGAGTAATTGAACCAACATGCAGCATATCAGCACTGACAGTTACTGAACCGTCACCACAGTGGGCACATATCCTGATAACGAGCTCGTTTTTCTCTGCTGTTTGCTGATATGACACAGCAGCAGCACCATCTAGTGGAGAGGACAGGTAAAAGCAGTCTGTCGGCATCAGGCAGGGTCAAAGCTGTGGTAAACAACAGTGTTTCCCTGAAAACCAGCAGAAGTAAATCAACAAACAGCTGCAGTCCTCACTAAAGCATCTGATCCCGAGGCTGTGTCTAATTTGACATTTTGTGGTAAAGAACAAAAAAAAAACATGAGTGGACAAGAGGAAAGGCTGCCCAAGACGTCCCCCTCCATCATGGCCAGCCTTTGATTTGTGGTCTTTGTCTCAGAGACGGTGTTTCCTGGGTTTGCCTGCTTCTTGTTTCTTATTTCACTGCGTCTTCCTTTTCATGTTGTGCATGCCAGTGATGAGGGCTGGACTGCAGCATGGCGAGAAGCGACAGTTCAAACACACTGTGGTTCATTAAAGACATCCTGTTGGCTTCCAGAGGGAAAAAGATCCTGAACCAGCCTCCTGTTGCTCCGCTCTGCCCTCTAAAGCCACACTGGCCAGACCACATCAGGACGGCCGCGGTCAACCATGCACACACAATACCATTTCCATTTGTCATCTCTTTCCTGCACGGCGCTCTGTGACGCCACAGCAGCAGCAGCAGCTTGAAATACTGATCAATTAAAGCCAGCTCCTCCTGCACTTCACACAATGCTGATTATTTATGTATTTAATGAGACAGACGTGTTCAAAGTGAATGTAATAAGAGGGAAGGACCACTGGCATCAGACACATGAAACATGCATTTCAGGCATTAGAGGGAGAGTTTTTGGTTTCAATAAGTCATGTTGTAATGAGCTGAAGGAGTCACCACCTCGACTGACTCACAGAGGAAAGTCGATAGCTGAGGTTGGATCAGGAATTCTGTGTTCGGGGAGGAAACAGAAAAAGAAAGAAAGAGATGGCGTCCACTGGACAGTTATCGAGACGCTGATTTAGGGAAGAACTGAGAAAAATTCAGGTTGTTTATTTCAACAGACACCTGCTGGTTCACACCAGTTATGATCACTTCCTGCTTTAATCAGTCCAGTGTTTCCTCTGTTGTCCTGATACAACGACTAAGATCTCAAAGTGTCAACTTTCAGCCTCAGATTCAGGCCGTTCACATCAAATGCATCATATGGGGAATCCAGTTAGTCATTTAAACACACAGGACAGCTAAAATCAACATGGAAGCATTTTTAACAAAAGTTGATATGTCTAAATGGCTTTTTGGAAACGATCTTTATTAGTTGTCACTGATGTTCCCTCTGTCCAATAATACAACAAGAAAATACTGAGACCAACAATTTGATATGTAAACCCTATATTCCATCTGGATATTCTGAATGGAGCATGACATTATTCAGGTTTTAGGACACGTCACATTCACACTAGACTTATCAGTTTGCTCAAAATAAAAGTCCACATTTCAGGTTGGAAGGAGAAACATTATGTTTCAAGACGTTGGGTGAAGAAATGAATGAGAGAGCTCATTAATATTAGTGTAACATTCATTTTCATCACCTGTGTAAACGTCATTATCTGTGGGATTGTGACGACCGCTTGATGTTGACTGGTGAAACTTTAATATTTAGCAGCAGATTCTTTGAGCTAAGAACCTCTGCAGAGCAGCACTGTTTGATCCACGTTTCTTCAGAGAGTGAGACACCTTCAGTGGCTCGGCTCGGCTCGGCCTAAAAACTCTTGGGTTGCCTTGTAGCATTTGTGCAGTTTTTCTGCACGTTGTAACTTCTTCTTAACTGTTACTTAAACAGTGGAAGCAGCGTAGGCAGCAGCACTGCTCAACGACATGAATGAGTGTGTGTGTGTGTGTGTGTGTGTGTGTGTTTGTGTGTGTTGCAGTACAGTAGCTGTGTACCCGAGGCTCTCATCCAAACAGCTGGTACCCATCTGTTTCTTCTTCTACTCCTGCGGCCTGCGGCTCGGGGAGCGAGGTGCACTGGCATGCGGTGTCTGGGTCTGGATCAGCAGTGGGGAGGTATGCACTGTAGGAGTGTGTGTGTGTGTGTGTGTGTGTGTCTATGAATGTGGTTTATTGCGAGCGAGTGCTCCTATGTGTGTATATATGTGGTTTCGCACTCGACTTGTGTGTGTGTGTGTGTGTGCCACATGTGTGTGGATTACTCCTGTTTGTGTGCTGCATCCTGCATGGCTGCATGGTGCGACTCTCAGTAATAATCACATTATATATCCACTTTAAGACAAACGTCCCTGCTGCCCTCCTATTGGCTGCACCATCTCTCCCATGATGCATTCTGCTCCAGCAGTGAGTCACTGTGGAAAGCAGTATTCAGTCTTTCCATTTCTTGTTTATGTAAATCATATAGAGTGAACATAACGTTTCAGATTTCCGTCATTACTTTATGGCTTCACTTTCTGAAAGTATGCGCCCTCCATCACATAAAACACATTAAATAAAAGAAGTCTGATGATGCGTTAAGCAGAAAAAGGCTCACAGTGGTGAAGGTGGTATTTCTGCTGGGTCAGGAAGTACACTAGATGCCTGGAGAATGTTAAGTGCTTGAGGAGGGATGATCTTTACTGATGTGGTCAGTGTTATGTCTGAGGCTTTCTGGATAAAATGAAGTTTCTTCCAGTTCCTTTAATAAGTCTGTTCTCCTGAGGGTTTGGTCAAATAATCCATGACCTGCCCTGAACTTTATCCCACTTTTTCACAGGATGTGAGCATTTATTTGATATGTATATATATGAATCCCCACTAGAGGGCAGTGTTGCTTCGGTAATAATCCCTTCTGTGCTGCAGGTGAATGCAGCTACTGCATGCCGAACAACATGGCAGTGTGGATATTTGTGCATCGTTCAGCACTAAACTGCATAATGGTTCAGGTCTTCAAAAACTATTTTAGGCTGACATTCAGAGCACAATAAGGATGCAGGAGACACAGGAAACACTTTTAAATATCCTCTCTCTATATGAGTTTCCTGGAACTGTTTTTCTTTTAAATAAGGTTTTAATTTAAAACACATCTACTTTTTCCCTGTTGCAATGAGGTGCTCTATAAATAAAGATCATTATTGAAATTTTTAGTTGTTATTCATAGCCTGGTCTGGATAAATGCTCAATTTTGATTTGCTGCAGGGTGACCATTAAGTCTTGGTAATGGACACTATTAAGTAGTTCCAGTGATGCTGTTTCTTCATTGATATACATAAATGCAGCAGCAAAAACAACCTGAATACCTTCCTCACTGCACTGAATGACTCAGTGTCCTTCAAAGCAGTGACATGCGGTCATGATAAAAAAATGAATATTAAATATTAATATTTTCCACTGATCTGTGTTAAAGGTGCATTTTCAGTATGACTTTAAACGTTTTTGACATTTTATTAAGTAAAAATCGCTGAATTTGAGTATTTCACTATCAAACACAGAAATCACAGGTAAGACAGGCAGTACTCTGCCGCACCTCAGGGGGGCGCACATAAACTCACAGCTGTTTTCTAGCTGCACTGCTGCCTTCAACAGAAGCAACAGAGTTCCGGGAGTTGACGTCACACAATCCCGGCATGCAACTGTCAAAACCAAAACACCGCCATTTTGGCAGTAGAGCGCTCTGTTTAAACTACTGCCGGGGATAAATGCTTGTCAGAGATATGGTGGATAGCTGCTGTGCAAAGAGAAGATCATTTTACAGGATTATCAAAGATCCTGAACGAAGATGGATAACTGCCATAAAACGAACAGGAAGTGATCAGATAAGAAAAAGAGCGGTGGGAACCAGCAGTGACCGCTTTATATCAGGTACAGAATCCAACATTCACTAAACTTTATGTCTGATTTATTTTACATGATTTTATTACGATTCTGAACGGTTGTACTTTCATTAAACACACCTTAGACCAAGGTATTATGGCGTGGATTTTGCGGAGCTTCCTGTTGCTCACACAGCAACAAGCTAACACAACGTGTGCTGTTTTCCTGTTTTCTTTACATCCCTGAACAGTTGCTTCCGGTTTGATTTGTGTTTCATAGAGGTGACTATGCTGGATAGAGGCTTTTTGCTGTTTTAGGTGTTTGTTTGAAAGAGGAATGCTGATGGGATCTGTTGCTGTTGGATGAATAGTAAAATAAGAGTCAGTGCTTCACCACACATCACTGCTTCAAACTGGACTGTCACCTGTGTGAGGGTTGACATTTACAGGGAGCTAGCTGTGAAAACTTCATTTCCAAAATGCATAAAAATCGATATTAATGTATATTTCTGATCCAGCATTTTTCTTTAGCAAGTGACAATCGGTTAAACTTGACTAATACACTTCAGCATCCATTAATTGCTGATAATCAACACCTCTGCATTGATTAGTGTTTTTTTTTTTTCCTGGTCAATTTATTTTTAATATCTTGAATATTTTTACTTTTATCTTTTGAAAGACTGTATTGAAAAATGCTGCATCTTTGGATGATGAAATAGTGGTGCTAATATGAATATCTATATAATATATAATATATTAACCCAGAATGAATGCAGTTTGTCCCAAACAGGGCAGTGAGAAATGGTTAGGAGCTTCCTAAAAGACTGATAACTGGTGTTATGTGCAGATCATAACATATGAGAATTACATTTGTCTTTATACAAAGGTATGTAATGTATATAAACACTGGCAGCACCACACCAATCTAGCTCTCCTCTTAGTATTAAAATAAGAAAAGTACTGTCTGCCTGCTTCTCTCATAATTATCATTATTATTATTTTCTATCATTTATAATCATCCCTCCTTTATGTCCATCATAAGAGCTGGGCCTTACAGAACCTGCAGGTCACATCGATTGTGCTCAATAATAGAATTTGCATCGTGCCATCCAAAGGACCCACGTCCTTTCCAGGTCACTGAATGCATCATACATGTCCTGTACGGAGCTCTGCACATCTGGCTGTGAGGGATCAGTGAGACATTCATCACTGACAAGATAATTGAGTTTCTCCTTGACGACAGAGGTGAGCAGGTCTACTGAAGATGTGGCTTTAAGCCACTGAACACTTCAACGTTTACTCTTTTCTTCTGCTGGAAACTTTCCCTAAAATGTTGGTTAAAATTGTGTGATAGTGGACAGTATTCAGTGTCATATTTTAACTTTAACTTTGAGTGTTTGGCTGATTTGCAAAGATGTGACAGTTTATTTTTGCATTTTATGTTATAATATGCAAACATTATGTTATAATATGCTGTATTATTTGTACAGAGCTGAAGATGGTCAAGCATTCACATTAAAAAGCCAAAATCACTGGATAATTAATTTTTAATTCTCTGAAGTTTCATCCATCATTGAATTCATTCAGAGCTCGTAGAACCTGTTAAACAGTTTCTTTATTGTTTGCCTGAAGAATTAGGAAGCTCATTGGCTGAAATTTATACAACGTGAAGCAGGAACAAATGCAAATATCACCAGCTGGTTTTAAAAGTGCAGATAAATAATCTGAACTGAACTGAAGCTCCCACCATCATCTCAGCCTGCAGCCTTTATTTCTCTGCAGACACCACAGAGCTCAGCCAGCAGGACTAGCTACCAGGCAAACTAATCGATCCATGAGTCATGCAGCTTTTCACCGCAGCACAGGAAGGACACACTGTTAATTGCTCCCGATCGGCTGCAGCAGCTCCATCCTTCCTCCTCTGGTTTCCGCACTTACGAAGATTAGACGCAGCATTCTGCAGGGGGTGTCGGTTAACTGATGCATTTAAATGCTGAGGTGTTGCCAGGGAAGGACGGAGGAGAGGGAGCCAGAGCCGGAGAAACATCACAGATGACTGCGGATTGTGCTCGGCGGGTTGCCTCTCCAGCCTCCTCCTCCTCCTCCTCCAGCAGCACCAGCAGTCCTGCCTCCACTAAAGGAGTGGCTATCTCAACATTACCGGCACACACACTCTTACACGCAAACACTTGCTGTCTTGACTTGTTTTGCCTGGAGATAATCTGCAGACTGAAGCAGCGGCTCTCATGGCTGTTTGACAGGCTTTTTACGCACTGATCCAGCACAGTGAGGTAGGACAACATGCTGCTGCTACACTGTGTGTGGCTTTGAGACAGGACAGTAGTCTATTCTAACTGGCCTCTCTATTGTTATTATTGGGCTGTGCTGTGTGCTGTGGATCAGACCAGTAGTGCAGGTTCCTGGTATCCAGCATGCATATATAATCTCATCACATGGAGGACCTACAGAGCTATTAATAATAATGACATCTCAGCAGTTAGTACACTGGTTTTTGCTGTGATCTTTAGTATCTGTGTTTATATCAATGCAGTATAATAATCAGACAAGCTGCCCATACAGTCTGTGTTGCTGCATTGCCCAAACATTTCCAGTACATATACAGAACGATAACACCACAGAGGCCTCTGAACTCACGTCAGATCAGGTCACGTCACAGTAGTGCTGTCATCCACTGGAAAAGCATAATAACTGATATATTTCTAATCAGTGTTGAAATATTTCCACTGACAGACAGTTAAAGGAGACTTATGCTCATTTTCAGCTTCATGCTTGTATTTTGGGTTTCTGCTACATCATGTGTACATGCTTGGACATTATTTTCCTCACACTGTGTGTGACTGAATACACCTGTGTTCACCTTCTGTCTGAAACACTGTACTGTCCCTTTAAGAGCCCCCACCTGAAAAGGCCCAGTGTGCTCTGATTGGCTCTGGTGCTGCACCTCTGCAAAGGTAGCTCTCAAGCTGTGGCTGACATGTTGTTATGAACCTGCATGTGACGTGTGAATGCATCGTTTTTATGACATGTCTCCTTTAAATGACTGTGTCATGGAAACACCACTGCCCTTCATTTGTGAGATATAAAGAGCTGACTGATGATGATGATGATGACTTATGTAACTATTGACTTTAGCTCAGGTTTATCAGCGTAGATTGAGATATTGCCTGTGTGTGTGTGTGTATGTGTGTGTTATCCTGGGCTGTCTCCACAGGTATTATCACACACCTGTTTTAGCAGCAAAGTGAAGACATTTTTTTATTGAGGATTAATTTTTTCATGATGACATATTCAGTGAGTTGTGAGTTTTCACAGTGACACAGACATTTTCTGTCACTATTTATTTGGTAAGTAGTGGTGCACGTTGTTGTGAATATTTAACCTCGGTGCAAAGGTCAGAACTACGCCTATACAGTGAGTGATGCTCAGCAATGTACTGAAGTGAAACAAACAGCTGATATCTGTTGATCCTAAAGTAGTGTCATTATGATATGGATGGCCTCTGAGTGAGACAAACACTGTTTATTTTATTAGCACATATGTAAAGAAAAACAACACAATAGAAAAAATAATAGAGATGGTAGAGTAGAGGACACTTTCACCAAAATCACCACTTTTTCTCCACATTCTGTTTGTTTTGCTCTCGAATCTCGATCAGCTCCACTTCCTGTTTTGATCTCTGTGGTGTATACTGTCTCTTTAAGCTCTGACTACATCTCCCAGAAGCCCCAGCATTACTCACAGGCTGTGTGAGAGCGCCATCTAGTGCCAGCTGCAGAAAAACAATTTGACGTATAAATACATCTATGGCGCTCAAAGAGTTAAGAGACTGTTGTGAGTAATCCTCTCTGGAGCTTCACTGTACTCATCTCTTGTCTCCTGACCAAAGTCCACAAACGAAGAGCAAAATAATCCGTGGAGCTGCAGTATTTGCATTTTGCATGTGCAGGTGAAGGTCCATGTAGTGCTGTTATCATGGTCATGAGGCCTCCACACACTACTGAAGATATTTCACAGCAGCTTGTCTATCCCGGCCTGCATTTTGCATTTTATGACCCTCTGACATCATGTAGTTTGACTTTTATGTTGTCACACATTTAAATGGCTTAAAAGAGGAAGTCTGACACTTTATGGTCAGACTCCTGTACACAATGATGAGCAGAAGAGCTTCTCCTCCAGCTTTCCTCAAACTCTGTCTTTTAATGTGTTCAGCAGGGATGTGATGGCGACCCGTAAGGACAGACGCAGGGATCAACCCCCGGTGGAGGAAAGAGATAAGAGCAGCGTCCCCTGTCCTGGAGACACCTTACCCTGGAACCTGTCCAAGCACCAGAGGGTCAAACGCTCCAAGTCCGCCACGGGGGAAGTCCTGGATCCAGCAGAGAGGGCTGTGATTCGCATCGCAGGTAGGATGCTGTCCGCCTCACAGGTGTGACACAGTGCCTACATGTAAGGTACTGAGCTCACCTTTAAGACCTGCTCACATCTAAATTTAGTTTGTGTGTCCAATTTATTTACATTTATTACCCCCTCCTTATCATTCGATAAAGAGTTCACAACAAGTGACTCCTGCAATCCGTTCCACTTTTGTAGAGCCGTTAATATTCTGACAGTGACACACAGAGACAGTTGTTTCACTTGTGTGTCTGTGGCTGTCATAAAGCCTGACTGTGGTGGAAAGCAGACTCTTTGAAGATCTGCCTCCATGAATGGAGAATAAAGAGCATTGTTCATGATGTTGACTCTTATACTGCAGAAAAGCATTAGTTACGTCAGGGTTATTGTCCTGTGTGGGAAGGTAGAACTGACTGAACAGTTATGGAATTTTATAGGTCACACTTTTGTACCAGTGTTTTTATATTTTTGGTATAATTATGCTTTTTCTGTGTCCTGTGATGAACTGGACACTTGTCCAGGGTGTACCCTGTCTTTCACCCTAAGACAGCTGGGATAGACTCCAGCCCCCCTGACCCTATGAGAGGATAAGAGGGAGAAGATGGATGGATGGATGCTTTTCTGTGTCTGGAAATAGTTGTGAGAAGTACCAGGATTTTGTGGACTTTAGTGTTTTGGCTGAAGTCCTGAGTTACTTCAGTGTCAGGGTTGAGATACAGTAGGATGCTCTTTATAAAGACAGGTATACCAGCCAGCCCTCTGGCTTCAGGTGTGCCGCTTGCATCAGACACGTTTTATTTGACCAACAAAGGATAAAGAAAAAAGATGAGGATCCCATGGCCAATCTGAACCCCAAATTACCTGACAAGAGAAAGAGCAGGAAACCAGAGGATCATGGGAAATGAAGACGCAAAGTCAGGCAGGTCACCATAAACAATTATTTTAAAATTAGTAATAAATAATATTAATTAAGTCAAGGAATAAACCTGAACTGGGGTAAAAATATACAGTTTTCATGAATTTGGCTCGGATACAGATTTCTTTTATATCGTGGCTCTCTGCGTTTTAGCCTTCCTCGACCTGAAAGTGCAGCTTTAAATGCCAGGTCACTGAGGAGCCGTTAACCCTGTGCTGTAGTATAAGCAGACAGGAAGCAGAACAGAACATATGCAAGCTATTTGTTTCCCCTGCACACTGGTGAACAGGATATACACTTTATACATTTTTTGTTCAGACAATAAGCTGGGATCCTGTCCAGTTCATCCATAGGGGTGCTGGTATTTATTTACACTAGAGGTTAGCAATGTGCTGCTTTTCTGAGGTCAAGTGTTACATACTTTAACACAGACCTGCCCATCGTCAGTGATGTAGGTTTATTAGAAATGCCAAGTCCTAATCATTCCTCGTTACATTTAGTCATCAGTCCACCTGTGTTAAGATAAAACTGGAGTCTGCGCTGTCTGAAGTGTCTCCTGAGTGTTATTGTCTGTCTAATGGCCTGTAGCTCATCATATAGCAGCTCAGTGCCTCAGCTCAGCAGGCTGATATTATCAGATACAGTATATTAGTGTTGGTGTTAACAGACACAAAAAACAGGTGGTGTTATCATTATGGATCATGACGGACATCATGCCATAAAAGTTCTTGATCATGGTAGTGTAGAAGTGAGAAGCAGAGTACAGTAAACCCCCCCCCTGTTTTCAATGTGCCTGTTTTAGCACAATAAGACTTTGATGGAGTTTGTTTTGGAGTGCTCTGCTCCTGCCGGGCTAACAGGAAGTAACTTCAGCACCTACAATAGGCCTGCATGCACATCCTGTTCTGCTCTTCCTCTGTCCATCAGGAGGCCAGGTCAGCCTGGGTCAGCAGCCGTGAGCGAGGCCGAGCTTTACTGTCTGTCTGGACGTCAGTCACAAAGCTCTGCTTCTTTGTTCTCGCTGTCATTCTGGAAATGTAAGGAACACATCAGCAGTGACCAAAAACCCTGATAGTTAGTAGGGCTGTCCGGATCCAATATTGATATTGACTATTATTCTGATATCAGCAAAAAAAAACAAAACAGTCTGCATCTAAAATCTCCATTATAATCACTCTGATCCCATCAGTCCATTCCAGACTCCATCCCAGCTCTTCTATCCAGCAGCACTGTTTTTACTGGATTTATTTTTCAGAGTCTTCTAATCTAATAGGGTCTTATTATCTATTTATTTTATTCAATTGTAGAATATTATTATGTTTAAGTTAAACTAGTGGTTATTTTGCACTTTAAAAATATGTTTTTGTTTTTGTTGGATTTCCTGAGGTTATTTTTTAAGGTCTTGTATTTTATTGAATCGTAGAATATTCTCATGTTTGACATTAACATTGATGTAACCCATTGGTTAATAACCCATTGGGTCAGTTTTTCTCAGACCTACTGTTGTTGACTATTGTTCTCTGTTGGGGTAATACAGGATCAAAACTTTTCTAACACTCCATACTACAAAATTAGTAATAAAAGTCTCAATTATTTGTGATGATATTGTATCAGAAGTGAAAAAGTTGTGTCGGGACACCCCTGATAGTTAGCTCATGCTTTTTTTATTTCATGGGAAAAACGTCTATTTGTGTGTTCATAAAGCACTGAATGACTGGAGTTGTGTCGTCAGTCAGCTGTCAGACGATTTACTGTCCACCTCCTGGCTCTGGGTTCAGGGCCAGAGGTCAAAGGTCATCGGTCGTCTCTGATGTGTAGTTCAGAAAGCAGTACTCTACGTCCGGCACCTTTGCTCTGTAACAGAACTCAATAATCAGAGGCTCCCTCCATCCTGACACCTCATGGTTTATAGTTATTTTTACCTTCTTCACAGCAGCGTGACAGATCTTTAAAGGGGCAGTTCACTAATTTCACAAAACACACATTACTCCAGTGTGTAGTCCTCTAAATAGTCCTCTTTAAACCCTGGGAATTGTGTTGAAAAATGCACCTCTGAAATGATCAGCTTATGTCATTTAGTGTATGTTTTGTAGATATAATAAAAAAATTTTAATGAAAAGAAATGTTCACATCACCCTCCGAGTAATCATCACTGTGCATGTTATGGAGAATTCATGCCTGATGCCGTGATCTCACTGAAAATCACAATTCATGTTGTATTAAAAATAAAAATAGCGTCTTTTAAATAAAAAAAAAAAAATAGTTTAACACTGTGCATTATAATTTCCTTTATTAATCCTGTACATATTCTAACATCCAGTGCCATACATTTTTTACTGTTTACATTCCCAGTATTTATCCCTGTTGTAAATCCATACTCATATTCATATTTGCATTTGTGTGTAAGACACATTTTTATACTTACTTTTTATGCTTATTTTTGTAATGACATTCAAAGATTTCTATACTTATTTTCATCGTTATAATCATCATTGGGTATTAACAATTTGAAAGATGAAAAAGTATTAAACGTGATTTGCTCTTTGGGTTCATTGTTAATTTAAGTACTTCAAATTTATTGACACTGCTGTGATTTTAGATTCATAATAAATATGAATTTCCCTCGCAGACCGTCTCAGCTGTACTTACATCACTGCAAAGTGCTGCTCAATTATTCATGAGGAGGAGGCTCTGATCTCATACTGAGATGCTGCCACACATTTCAGTCTAAGAGGTAGAGATTTACTGTGGAAATGAGCAGAGCGTTCAGTATCTCTGCAGCACTGTTGAGCTCGTATATTTCAGGCTGTGTGAGGAAATAAGCCAGTGTCTGTTCCTCATGTTATCAGGAGACACGGTGGTGTAAATCCTCAGCAGGAGCACCATTGACTCTTACTCCATCCTCTTATAATAGTGCAATAAAACACATTTAATAGAAGCATTAGAGCTGAATACATTTGTCATGCTTTGGTTTGTTGGTTGGATTCACTTTCAGTATGAAAGTACTGTATGTCTCATTATATTGCTCAGCTTTCAGAAATGAATGGATTGTGATGCTGGTTTTCTTTTCTTTTCTACTCATTCTTGGCTCTCAGCTGCAGTTTAACTCCAGTAGCTCATTAAATGTCAACATAGATCAAGCTCTGTGCTGATTTGTGAACTCAGATCTTGGTTGTCCTCCAGACAGCAATAATCCGTTTGACCACTAGGTGGCACTTTCTATCAGAGATCCTGGTTCACCCTGAGACTCATCACTGGAAAATGTGTCTCATTTCCGTCTCAAATTGACCGCACAGTGTCGTCTTTGTGCCGCTCTGCTTACAGCAGACAGGAGTTCATCAGACAGACCAGCTTCACTTCCTCTGTGTTTTACAGGGTTAACCTCATGCCTTTCCTCTGAACACTCTGAATCAGGCAGAAATGTGAAGCCTCTCCATCAGTTTGAAATGCTGTAAATGAAATAACTTTTTCATTTCTGTGCATGAGTGTGCTGCAGTTTGACACTGTTGTCGAAAACCAGAAGAGGGAGCCAGGCCTGTTTCAGTGCCTTCTCCTTCATTACAGCAGTGATTGCACTATGTGAGGACAGCATCCAGACATTTCTAATTTATAATTGACAGGAAACTGCTTCACACCTCCAGACTGCTGATATACAGACAAAAAAAAGAAAGACAAGAATGAGGAGGTGTCTGTAATCAGGGCTGTGTTGACTGTTAAAGCTATAGTTGGTAATCTTGGAGAGCTAGTCGTCCGTCAGTATGCACCAGATCCGCCTGCTGTGGCTCCACCGGACAGCTGTGAAATCACTCCGCTAAAAAGTCTTGCAGCTGAGCGTCAGTGAAAGAGAACCACCCTGTGTCCACTGAGAAGAGGGAAATCAATTATACGATCCGCCGTGAACACGTATTATTTTATTTTGAAAATAAACCTGTATCTGTACACAACTTCCTATCCCACACTGCACTGATCTGCTCTGTGCTGAATTCATGCGCCGTGCTCCAACATCTGACAAAAATAGAAACTCTGTCAGTTTGTTTCAGCAGGTGTCGGCACACCGGCGTCATTCTGCGTTCAGTGGAAATTAGGAGTAAGTCTCCTCTAAGCTCCACCCCCTCCTTCCCCTCCTATCAGTGCTCTGTCCACAGCCACGCCCCCTCTCCTGCTAACTCTGTATTTCTGCAGAGAGTGTGCTGGATATTTCCGGCAAAGGTGAAATGTGATATGAGACAGAGGGGGGCGTGGTCAGGATGAGACATGAAGGCATCTGATTGGTTCTTTCCATTGGGACTGAGTGTCAGAGTTTTTAGTGTCCTGTAGCCACAGAGGTCTGATTCTTTTCATTCCTTTTCCTGAACACATCATGTATTGATGCTCTCAGGATGGAAAGACCATTTCACCCAGTAGAACAAAATGACAGACTATAGCTTGAACTATTAGAGGTCGATGCCTGACCTTAACAATCTTGTGAGTTTCCTAAATTGTGGGTGACCTTCTCGACACACCCTTCATCTAAACTGAAACACATCACAACAAACGATTATTTGGTTTCTGGACTTCATGCACTACTAATGACTTTGCAGTGCTATTAATCACAGCCTCTGCTGTTCACAGTGACATATACAGTATATTTAGCTTTGGTCCAAATAGATGGGAGAGCTTTAGCCGAAGTAGTGCAACATACAGTAGTCCCTCCACTTATAAAATAATTTCTATTCGATCAACATCCAGCAGAGGACAGGTCTTGTCTTAGTTAGAGCCAGCCATAAATTCTCCCATAATAAAAGCTGTCACATGAGGTTTGTTCGCTTCCCCTGTGGCAGTGAGCTGTGCTTCAGTAATCCCACTGATGCCTGAGTAGAAAAGATGTGTTGTGATTTTTGAAGACTGGTCTCAGAACAGAGGGTGTGAAAAAGCATCATTAAAGTCAGTGATGTATCTTCTGTTGTCTTGAGAGTCGGTCCCACTAGAATAGTGGAAAACAAACACACTGCATGCCTTATTTTACACAACACATGTAAAATTATATCATCATGATTCCAAGTCATGATCCTTATGATTATGAAAGACAAGCAGGACTTGATACAACATTAACTCACTGAGTTCCAGCCATTTTATAAAACAGGAAGTGTCTTGTTCCAGTGTTTTTGTCCATTTTGAGTCATATTTCTAGACCCACGGAATATTTAGTACTATGTCTCTGAAAACAGTGAATAGCTCAAATGAAAGAAGAGACTCTCTATTTCATCATGAAAAAAATGTTTGTTTTTACCTTGTTCCATTCTTGTTTTATTTAGAGTAGAGTAGAGGACACTTTCACCAAAATCACAGATCATAAAGTAGAGGATGATTTAGGATGGAGCTACCCACTGATTTTCAGGTCGTTACCATGGCAACATCCAGTCTAGGAGTTGTCTGTGTTTTAGTTTGACCTTTGAAGCGGTCACTATTGGAACCATAGATATGAGTCATTTTGGGCCTACTGTGCCTACTATGTATATAAAAGTGAATGGAAAAAATATTAAACGTTACATTGTGAACACCAACAAAAAGTTTCAAAACGTGAAAACACCTTAACGCCTTCTGGTGAAAAACCCTGTGTATGAATGTTTGGTTCCAACACATCAAGTCACTTGTTGCAAAAAATGAGACAAAATGTCCAAACTCAAAGCTTGACAATGAAACATCCAGATCTTCTAAGGGGGGGAGCTCATGTGAATCATATGAAGCATACCTGTCTGGATGCACCTGTTGAGTCCTGTTGTTGAATGAACACACCACACCATTCAGATTTCAGTTTAACGTCGCAGCTTAACTAAATAAACAGATGTCCTGGAGCCAATCTGGGTTGTACAGCTATTTAGGGGCCTATGTCAAACTAGGGTTATGTGTCAGAGGAAATGACGTGATCAGATCCAGTGTCAGTCAGTGTTAATAGAGGCTGACGTGCTAAACGTTCACTGTTTAAATATCTACATTAAGATTCAACATGTGTGTCCACCAGCAGAATGTTAGTGTGTCATGCTGTAATGCTGTATGATGATGATGATGCAGCATCAGCTTCTCTTTATAGTTCTGTGCTGTCTTATCAAGCCAGAATCAACATGGTGATGTCATTCTTTCATCATTCCTCTTCCTGTTTAAAGACATGCATCAGCATTTAACTGGATTTTAAAGGATGCTTATCTGTGCAGCTGCACACTTTTTTATACATATACTGGCCTGAGAAGTCTAACATATAAGCACATAATGCTCATTGACTTGAAGGTGCCTAACTTTCTCTGTGTTTGTACTATTTGCTGTTGGACTTTATCGTGTTTCCTGGCTGATGTCAGTTCAGAAGAAAGAAATGTCTGATAGCCAGGCGGAGCTGCAGGGATTTTCCTTTTCCTCCATCAGATCTGTGCTCTGTTGTGCTACAGCAGGGTGACGTTTTAGATTCAACACACAGTCTGGCTGATGCCACCACTCAGTATTAATCAAAGCACAGGTTGAAGTGACAATCAAGCAGCTAAATTTAATTAAAATGACCAGTGAAGTGGGAACATGTCAGCTAGTTGCAGTTTTTTTTTTTAATCCATAAATTATTTTGTTTTGCTCTGTCTTGGCTGGTTCAGGCTTCTGTCGAATATTCGGTGTTTGACCAACACTTGATGTTCTCGGTGGATATCAAGGACATATCTGCACTTTGCATGTCTTCATCACGCAGCAGGCATCATCTGGACTGTGTCACTGCAGCTCAAACAGGGTGGACTTCTTCTGTTATGAGATTATGTCCTGTAGCGACGGGCTGCTTCCCTTTCCAATGTGATTAAATGGAGGCATTATAGAGCAATAACTCTAATAAGGCCTCAGTATCTAGGAAATAATAAACCAATGACTGAGTATTCACCTGAAGTCATTTTAGGGGACTTATGAAGGTTTTGCAGGAACTGTGGTGAAAGTGTGGTGGTTTTTATTATGTTGATGAAGTTTTATTTATAGTCCAGTGTCATAAATCACTCCCTTCTTAGAGCCTCAGATAAACTGCCCAAAGTTATTTTTACTGTTAGCGTTGTTAGCTGTGACTTTAGCAGCTTTAACGTGTATTAAATTATTATTAAACAGACACAGAATTATTGCAAACAAATAGCAGACTCTGCAGGACTTAATGGCTGCACAGATTTATATTTTATATGTCAGCCAGACAGGATCATAACAGATGTAATCAAAGTGATCAGCAAAACATTGATTCAGGGTTCTGGCACCATTTTAAGAGTCAAATTTAATACTTTGTAAGACCTCAACAAATATAATTTAAGACCCAAAGATGTCACAATAGTTTCTTTGGTAGAAAATAGTCAATTTATTTATTTAGGGCCTGACCAATATGGAGTTTTTGAGGCAGATGCCGATATCAATATTTAGCAGGAATAAAAATCTGATAACTGATTAATTGTTTTTCCAGCCCTTGAACACTTGGAACAACGATACGAACTGAAGGCAAAACTCTGAACTTTTTTCTTCAATGTTAATTTCACAACTTTCAAGAACAAAGAAGTGAACTTTGTGAACAAATAACGTGTGAATCTCTGAAAACTGTATTTTCCTATTGACATTAAATGCACCATCAGGAAATTTAATGCCTACAGCAAATTTACGGTAAATTTAAGACAATTTAAAACCTTAATTAACGGGTTTTAATTCTTAAGGAACTACAGGAACCCTGTGATCAGGAGCCTGACTAGTGTCTGCAGTGTAGAGGCTAACTGTGGTTACTGAACTGCTGTCATTGTGTGTGATTACTAGTTTTAATATAGATTTATGCTGACATATTTCAGGATGGAGTATTTTATGGGGTTACACACAACAGATCTGGATCTGTGACATTGGTCTGGACAGTAAGAGGAGTATATCTGTGCTGTGGTGGTCCTCTCCAGTCTGCTTTCCATCCATCACAGTCGAGTTCAGCAGAGCCTCACTGTGCTCTCTGCAGTAAGGCTGTCAGTGTGTCTTTAAGAGGAGGGGCTGGACTTTTCTATTAGTGTTTCTGAGCCAGGCTATGGGAGGGTATGAGCTGCTGGTGGTGGGTGGGGGTGCTGTGGAAAGAAGTTGGGAGCTGTGGAGGGTTCAGAGCAGACAGAGGACAGCACCGGCTGCCTCACCACGCACTGAGAGACCAGAGAGCTGACCTACGAGGAAGAGGAGGAAGAGGAGGAGGAGGAGTGCCAGCATGGCCATGTACGAACCCGCCTACCTGCCTCCCAATGCCGAGGAGCAGGACTTCATCCAGGCTTATGAGAACGTCAGAGAGAAGTATAAAGGTGAGAGCCTGACAGCGTGATGAAGGACAAGCCTTCATCTTCCTCTCTCTGTTCACGCTGTTATTGACTCTGCACAGGTGCAAACGCCTGACTCTTTGAATATGCAGCTCACCATGCCTTTGATCACGCCGCTTGGCGTGTGTGTGTGTGTGTGTGTGTGTGTGTGTGTGTGTGTGTGTGTGTGTGTGTGTGTGTGTTGCATCTCTTTACTGCTGACTGTTTTATTGATGTTTGCTGTCACTCCTCCTCGCTGCCTCTCATAGTGTGTAGCTGGATTTACAGGAGTGCTTCACTTTGATGTGTGACCGTAGCAAAACACCAACTCTGCTGACCTCTGACCTCTGACCTCACAGAGACTAAGAGAGGGGTTTGGGTTAAATCTCTGCTTGATTGTGATCCTGTCCTAACAGAGGATGTTAAACACGGAGTTCGTGCCGTCTTTCTCAAATGTTCATCTCGCTGGATCCTTTTATCCCGCTATCTGCTCGCGTGCAGCCCAGCATGCCTTTGCTGGATCATCTCACATACTTTACTTTTTTTGGAAGTTTTCATGTGGTGCAGAGGTGAAGCAGAGGAAGTTGGTGATGTGGAGGATGAAGGATGGTGGAGTTAGCCAGCAGCATCCTCCAGCTGCTTCCATCTCAAAGTTTTCCATTTCATTCTCACACGTTTCCTTTCACTAGATGTTTCTTCATGTTGCATCTGTTCTGTTGCAGCAGATCATCAGGAAGAGGCAGAGCTCCTCTATAAATATAAAATGCCCCAGTTCTTTTTTCCTCTCTCTCTCTCTCTCTTGTTGAGAATCTGCTGACTGGACTTGTGCTGAATCACTCTTATTTTCATGTATCAGCATGTTTGTTAGTTTTTGTGTGGACATCTCATGTCTTTTTTTTGTTTTTAAAGTTGTCCTACGTTTAACATTTCTACATTACTACTCCATGGGGTTTAGACGGCTGGTATTGGCCTCTGTGGCCACGTTGGATTTGATAGGAAATTCACAGGACAAAGGGTAGATTGCTTTGTGACACAAAACAGGAGGAAGTTGCTGTTATCAAGTGCAAATAGCGCCGAAGGGTTTCAGTTTTTTTGGCAGTCGTGAAAGACTGATAGTGTAAGGCAGCTAGCCACTGGCTTCACAGCAAATGTGGGCAGAAATTTGACGTAGATGGCTTCCTAAATGTGTGATTGTGAATTGATTTGTCAGGCGTGTGCATGCTTGTGTTTGCAGCGCTGCTTCTGCAGGAGCTAATGGGAAGCAGGAGCAGCTCGGTGGCAGCTGTTTATGTTCCAGACGTTCTTCTGAGCTCCTTCCTCGACAGCGTCTGAGCTCCGCTGAGGTCCTGCTCTCCTTATTAAGGCACACTGACGACACAGCCAATGAGAGATCCAAGTTTAACAATGCGTTTCTCATATACAGTATGTTTGGGAAGGATTTGGTTTATTCTGCAGACTCCCTTTAAATCACGACACATCACGAAACTTCAGATATATTTCTGCAGAAAGACTTAGATACCTGTGGAGCTTCTTCTTTCTCTTGGGACTCTGAAGCATCTTAATTGCTGCAGGGCGGTTGTATAAGAGTGTGTGTGTGTGTGTGTGTGTGTGTGTGTAGATATACATACCTACTCAATGGAAAGTATGTGACTTGTGTCTCTGTGTCGTCATTTTCCTCGATTCATTAAAAGAATATTTGTCCTTCTTAGAGGCTCACATACAAAGATTTCCTACATCGGAGGAATTTATTTCATAAAGAGCGCTCTTTATTTTGCTGCCTTCAGACAGCTGCAGTCACTCAACAGGCTACATCTACAGATATTATGTAAAATCACATGCTATCTTCAACATGCTGCCATACAAAGAAATCATTAATCACTGACCTTCTTGATAGAGCACACAACCTCCAGGTGTGGATGTTTGCCTATCTGGGTGCTTTCACACATTTCTAACTGACCCCTCGCTGGAGCTGTACGATACGTATAAAATTTATATCTTAATATAGCTAATTTCAAAGCCGATAACTCCATATATATATAAATAAGATAATATTTTTCTCTAATGTAATGTTGCACTCTCCTCCTCCATATTGCTTTACCTCTGTTTCCCTAGCAACCAGTGCCGTAAACCAGTCCTTGCAGGTGCTGTAAAAATGCTAGCACAAAACAGTAGCATTGCTGCAGCCACATTAGCCTTCACAGCATCATGTCTGTGCTTCATGATGAATAATGAATGTTTTGAACACTTATGATACATTTGGATTATCCAGCGGTCATTCAGATGTTGACTTTTGCTTTTAAAAAAGTAACGTTAGCGTAGCAACAGAGCTAACCAATTAGCGTAAATGTTAAGGGTTATAGGGTTATACCCTATGGTAGACATTTTTATATCGCACTATGATATATATCGTAATATCTATATATTGACTTGTCCACCATTCATCTGTATTGTCACAGCATGTCTCTTCATTTTTATCGTAACAGGAAGTGTTTTAGTTAAAGTTTTTTTGAGCTGAGTAGCAGTTTGGTCCGGACTGATGTCTGAACAACCAGCTGGATTCTCATCATGGGCTCAAATATTACGCTTGCTAAACATGTTAGCATTGTCATTGGGTGCAGCTGACATCGGCGGCTTAGCTAGCATTAGCGCACTTTAATGTCTCATCTGAGCGCAGGCACAGTAAAAGGCAGGTTAAAGGCTGGAAGCTTATTGGTCAAATGTCTGCAGGATAAACTGTTGTAGATATTTCCTCATTTTTAAAACGTCATTGAATATATTTTAATATATAATAACTTTTTTCCAAGTGGGTTCAAATGCAAACAGTCAGTCGGCTCTTTCTAATGTTACTTACTGGCGGCTCTAAATTGTAGTCGGCTGGATGGTCTAAATCCTCTAATGCAGTTTGTGCAGCAGCTGATGCTGATGTGGTCCTGGGTGGGGGATTGTCTGGTTCATGTCGGGTGGACTGCTGAGGGTGCACACACTGAGCTGGACTCCATGTTTCACCCCAGTGTGTCCTGTGCCCCCACGGGGCTTAAAATAACCCCTAAATATAGACGTGGTCATGTTCAGTCGGCCAATTAAACGGTTATTTTTGGCAGGATTGATTGTCTGCTCAGGGTCATTTAAATTCCAGTTTCTTCTTGGCTGTGGAAAATCAAACATTTGTGAATTATTAAGTCCAGCTTGGATGTGCATAAAAGAAACGGCAGTGTGTCTGACAAGAATATAAACTAGGATGATCAAACCTTTATTCTTGCCATGTATCTGCATTAATTATTATGATTATTATGGACATACCTTTCAGCCCAACGCAGACACTCAGGATTTAGGTTGAGTCACTGTGTGAGGTGAGAAGTGGTGTGGGAAGTGATTCGTCACACAGATTTGTGAATGAATGAACTATTTAAAAAGACCAGAGGCAACTGAGCGTGTGTGTGTGTGTGTGTGTGTGTGTGTGTGTGTGTGTGTTCATATGCTTAACTAATGTATATTTTAAAACCCTCTGTTGTGTGTGTGTGTGTGTGTGTGTGTGTGTTCATATGCTTAACTAATGTATATTTTAAAACCCTCTGTTGTGTGTGTGTGTGTGTGTGTGTGTGTGTGTTCATATGCTTAACTAATGTATATTTTAAAACCCTCTGTTGTGTGTGTGTGTGTGTGTGTGTGTTCATATGCTTAAGTAATGTATATTTTAAAACCCTCTGTTGTGTGTGTGTGTGTGTGTGTGTGTGTGTGTGTGTGTGTTCATATGCTTAAGTAATGTATATTTTAAAACCCTCTGTTGTGTGTGTGTGTGTGTGTGTGTGTTCATATGCTTAAGTAATGTATATTTTAAAACCCTCTGTTGTGTGTGTGTGTGTGTGTGTGTGTGTCTTTTTAAAGCTGCAGATTCCTGTCATGCTCTTGTGACTGGACAGAACTTGGCGCTGATGCCAGTGAGGTCTTTTCATTTCCTGTCCTGCTGCTGTGACCAAAGATATCTATCCTAAAAGTTATGTTTGGACCCTGAGCAGTAGGGGTGGGAAAAAATACTGATACAGCAATATATCACAATACTTTTTTTTTTTAAATTTCTTAATATCAATGTTTTGGGCTAATTGTAAATCCAGAGGAACTTCCACACATTTGTTCCTCCCAAAAAGAGGATCAGGGGTTGGATCTGATGCCAAACATGCTGCACATCCTCTCTCACTTCCTGATGCTACTAACAGCAGAGCAGAGTGACAGAAAGTGAGACTAATCTCCAGTATGTCCTCCATCTGGAGAGTGGAGAGAAGAGTTAATATGTCTTTGTTTTTGTCTGCTACGATGGATTTGCATCACCTGTGTTATGTAATGTCCAAACTTTCCAGCCACAAGAAGCTAAACAGGACTGAGAGTCTACAGTCATGCTAGCAGCTCTTTGCATCGAGGAGATTTAATCACTTTGCTGTTTGATGCTCAGAGAGGACAGTTTTGACTGATAATAATATTTTATGCATTTCTACAAAGGAAAACAGTCAGTTGTTCAGCCTCCACCAAGGAGGTTATGTTTTCACCAGGGTTTGTTAATTTGACGGTTTGCAAAATAACCCAAAAAGTTGTGGACTGATTTTTACAAAATTTTCAGGGTTGGCCAGAAGTGGCCTAACTTAAAACTGTTTAATTTTTGGTGGTGACGTTGAATCGGATCCAGTCACCACCAAAATTAATCAGTTTTAAGTTGGACCATTTCCAGCCAATCCTGAAAATTCCATCAAAATCCGTCCATAACTTTTTGAGTTACTTTGTAAACTCTATTGCCAGTAAAATCAGTTAAACTTATAACAGAATATTTTCCCTCTCCTACTGCTCCACTACTATGAATACAAGTGCTGAATTCATATTGAGGTCAGCTCTGCATGGACTTCAGCTCCAGGTGAAACGCTCATGGAAAGTAGGCCGTTGGTGCCGTATTTTAGTCTTCATCCAGTTTTAGGACATTTGCTTCGCAGCAAAATGGTCACTTTTAGAGCTGAAGCTGCCAGTTACTCTCCATGCAAACCCAACAGGAAAATCTCCGTAATGGGCCTTTTCCTGTATTTCCGTTAGATGAAGCTGCTCGTTAAGCTGCTGCAGGGCGTGTCTCTGGATCACAACGTGCTTTTTTGTTTTTTAGTATTATTATTATATTCATGTGTGTCAGCATCCTGTTGCCTGGGATCGATCAGTGCTGACACACAGCTCAGGTCAAAGGTCAGCAGCTTGATAAAGACGACTATGCTGCGATTCCTTCATTCATTCCCTTTTATTGGAGAGAGAGAGAGAGAGAAAGTCCAGAGGGACGCTTGCTCCATTGTCAACCTGTAGGTACAGTGCAAATTATTTACTTCTTACCAAGATAAAAAAACAACTTATATTTAGACATGTTGTTTTAAGAGTTAATTTCTTTTTTTAAGTTTTCAACTTAACACTATAATCTTAAATCAAGCACAACTTTGTGTGGGAAATCTTAAAATGAGGTCAATAAATGTTAAAAATAAGATATATTACAATAATTATATATTACTCTCCCCCAGTCTCATCAAATAAATCTTGTAACAAAGTAACAAACAAAGTAACAAACTCAAGTTGCTTGATTCAAGAGTCACACAAAAAGTATTTTCACATATATTTCACATATTTTGGTCTTTAAAAAGTTTAATTTTTCTCATTCTTATTCATCACGGCAGTATTTTTTGCAAGATTTGTGTTTATCTTTTGTATTTGATACAACAAACTGAAACTGAGACGCTCTTAGAGTCACCTTCCTGAGCTAATATGATGCTGCTGTATGCAGACCCACACACATTAAACCCTTTTAAACCACACCTCAGATGCTGGATGCGTGACTTTGCTGATTCAGACTGAGTGTCTTAGTGCTGTGCAGCAGTCCTGGAGACGACAATGTTTAATCTGACATCTTGTTTGCTTTGGAACTGCAAAATCACTGCTTAACTAGCAGATTGAGTGGCAGTCGTCACTTCATTGTTCATCATGCGTCACATGGGAGCACTTGCCAGTGTTGGACTGCTGCTCTTGTTAACACAAACCAGGACTCTGGGGCTGAAACACATGGCTCTGTGGCTTCAGAGGAAAAAAATGTGTGTGGAAAACACATTTGTGTGGAAAATAGTGAGGTTGAAACACCTGGGTTGTGTCTGACACAAAGACCTCTCTGTGTCCCTGATGCTTTGTCCTGCAGGACAGAGCTCTGGAGTCCACTGTTGGTCTGGGATATTAGCTTCAATGCTTCAGTGAGCTCTGAAAAAGTTAATGGTGAAAACATAGTGTGTGATTAGCTTAGCCTAGCATAGCATAGGGGTGAAGTAACCCCGTTAATGCAGATTTTTTTTTTTCTTTCAATTTCAACGTGCAGAAGTCGTTCTGGATTTATTATTGGCCCAAAACATGACTTAGGGGGAAAAAATGATATTATATCAGAGAAAAACTATTGGGATATATTGCCTTACTGATATTTTTTCCCCACCTCTACCAACCAGCGTCTTTAAGCTCTTTTAATAACATGTTATACCTTCCTTTCGCTCCACTTTGCCCCCAAAAATAAAAATTCCTTTATAGAATTCCAATTTACCATTTTACATTAACGACACTTAACATCTCTGGTGTTGTGTGTATATATATATATATTTTTTTTTTTTTTGCATGATATTTAATCTTTAGTGTTTCTGTTTATACTCCATAGTTGCACTCTGCACTGCAGCTGCTGCACACATCAACATCCCTCTGGATCGATCCAGTTGATCTTCACACTCTCTCCTGCATGGAGCTGATGTTGAGTTCACACTCAGCCTCGTCCAGGTCCTTGTCTCTAAATTTAACTATTGGAATGTCTTAAAGCGAGTCACTGCAGGTGCTATTTTCACCACGCAGCGACAGGTGTTTGGCCTTTTTCCTCAGACTGCCTGTGCAGAATTTCAAAATCATCTCTGATCTTAAACAAAAGTTCTTCATTCAAAATTCTTCAGATCATTAGTTTTGTTTCAAGTCTTAATGTTGGAATTGATGTCGAAGAGTAGGCGCCGCCTCGCCACCGTTAGCGCCAACCAATTCAGCTGGATAGAAAGCAGCTTGACATGCTCTTACAGTGAATGAAGCAGCATCTGTTCAGTGGGGGGTTGAATTAATGGGAAGCTCTGTGTCCGCTGTGAAGGAGCACTCTGTTGGGAGAAGACAAGAACTTTTTGATAGCTGGAGAGTAATTTTATTCACATTGAATAGCGTCCAGATTGTGGAAGTGGAAACATTTCCACTTTATAGCCCACGGTGCTCAAATAGACTTCAGGGTTGTTACTCTCATAGTGAGTAATAATGGAAACACCCCTGTGTGCTGATGTGTGTGACCAGGTAATGATGTATGAATGTGTCAGGAAATGACACTGACAGGCTGTGAGTTTATTGCTGCTCGGTGGAGCCGGTGTGACGGTCACCATGCAGCACAGGAATGTCACGGCAGGTCACCCCTCACAGCTGACAGCAGGGGGAATGTGCTCATGCATACACACTGAAAAACACACTGACATTAACCATGAGGTTTCTCACTCTTGCTACAGTCTCCTCTGTTAGCCGATCACTGAATCTCTTTGGGTCGGACACACCAAAGACGGAGGAGGAAAGCTTGTTAGCAGCTCTGAATACCTTCCACAGATGACAGCTAGTTAAAAACTCCCCTAAATGGTGCGGCTGCCTCCACGCTTTCACCAAAAAGGGTTGCACAAACTGTTCTTACATAAAAGGCATGATTTGTTTCACAGTTAAAGCAGCTTTTTTCATGTGCTGGTTGACCTGCAGGGGTGTGGCCTCCCTCCCTGCGACCCACTGGTCAAACACAACCCTGGAAAAAAAAAAGAAAAAAACTGCATGCTGTTTGTTTTCTTATCGCAAAGTTCAAATTGCTGCTTATTCTGTCCTTCCTGTAGTGCTGTAGCTGCACTTTGACACAGTCCAGCTCTGTTGTGTCGGGAAGTAAAGCCCAGCCGGCCTCCAGCTGCTCACCGGCGACCTTTCATCTGGTCACTATTGTGTTTTGAAAAGTGCATTTGGGTGGAGTGTGTCATATTTTACACTTTTCTCTCACTAAGTTGTTACAGCTGTTAGCACAGTTAAGCCCTGCAAGCTTACATGAAGGCGGGTGAAATGCTGTGACCTCCAGTACAGTATGCATCATTTGTCTTTACATCCATCCCATGAATTCACAGCTGAGCTGACAGAACCTTTACTCACTCCTTTGTCATGCTCTGCTACATGCTGTGCATGTAGTGGATCACATGTAGGCACATTGCAGTTTATCTTACAAAAAGCACTAAATAAAAAATAAAAAGTGACAGTCCTGCTGCTGAGTCAGTCATGAATCCAGACTAAAAAAGACCATCACCTGCTGAATCGTACCACAGTGAGAGCTGAAATGTACTCGATGGCCTGACTCTGTCCTGTGACTTAGAAAAAGAGCCAGAGCTGGAATAGAGCAGCGTATGAATGCACAAATAACGTGCAATAATGGTACAGCAGGAGTTAAAAGAATATAAAGAGAGAAAGCTTAGATCAGGTCTAAGGTCAGTGTTTTGTTAGCGACATTAGTCATGTGCTTTTTATCCTAACCAAGAGTTTTTCTTAAGTTTCTAAGTTAGTGCTTTTCTTCCCTAAAATGAACTGTGTACATACACTGCCCGGCCAAAAAAAAAAGTCGCCACCTGGATTTAACTAAGCAAATAGGTAGGAGCCTCCTATTGATAATTACTGCAGGTTCAGCAGCAGTATGTGCTCAAAGAAAGAGGTCAGCTGACTAACTGAGTACACTGAATGACCAGGTTATTCCATCAATGATGGCATGGGCATATTCCATTGGGAATGGGGCTCAAATAGTGAAAGAGTGGTTCATTTTCACCACAGAGTCCAGACCTTAACCCCACTGAGATTCTTTGGGATGTGCTGCAGAAGGCTTTGTGCAGCGTTCAGACTCTACCATCATCAATCCAAGCTCTTGGTGAAAAATTAATGCAATTAATCCAAAGATTCTCAGTGGGGTTAAGGTCTGGACACAGAAGCTGGCAGCTAGAGAGGCTGGTAAACAGAGCAGCTGGCAGCTAGAGAGGCTGGTAAACAGAGCAGCTGGCAGCTAGAGAGGCTGGTAAACAGAGCAGCTGGCGGCTAGAGAGGCTGGTAAACAGAGCAGCTGGCGGCTAGAGAGGCTGGTAAACAGAGCAGCTGGCGGCTAGAGAGGCTGGTAAACAGAGCAGCTGGCAGCTAGAGAGGCTGGTAAACAGAGCAGCCTTTCTAGCTAGAGAGGCTGGTAAACAGAGCAGCCTTTCTAGCTAGAGAGGCTGGTAAACAGAGCAGCTGGCAGCTAGAGAGGCTGGTAAACAGAGCAGCTGGCGGCTAGAGAGGCTGGTAAACAGAGCAGCTGGCGGCTAGAGAGGCTGGTAAACAGAGTAGCCGGTGGCTAAAGAGGCTGGTAAACAGAGCAGCTGGTAGCTAGAGAGGCTGGTAAACAGAGCAGCCGGTGGCTAAAGAGGCTGGTAAACAGAGCAGCTGGTAGCTAGAGAGGCTGGTAAACAGAGCAGCTGGTGGCTAAAGAGGCTGGTAAACAGAGCAGCTGGTGGCTAGAGAGGCTGGTAAACAGAGCAGCCGGTGGCTAGAGAGGCTGGTAAACAGAGCAGCTGGCAGCTAGAGAGGCTGGTAAACAGAGCAGCTGGCGGCTAGAGAGGCTGGTAAACAGAGCAGCTGGTGGCTAAAGAGGCTGGTAAACAGAGCAGCTGGCAGCTAGAGAGGCTGGTAAACAGAGCAGCTGGTAGCTAGAGAGGCTGGTAAACAGAGCAGCCTTTCTAGCTAGAGAGGCTGGTAAACAGAGCAGCTGGCAGCTAGAGAGGCTGGTAAACAGAGCAGCTGGCGGCTAGAGAGGCTGGTAAACAGAGTAGCCGGTGGCTAAAGAGGCTGGTAAACAGAGCAGCTGGTGGCTAGAGAGGCTGGTAAACAGAGCAGCTGGTAGCTAGAGAGGCTGGTAAACAGAGCAGCTGGCGGCTAGAGAGGCTGGTAAACAGAGCAGCTGGTAGCTAGAGAGGCTGGTAAACAGAGCAGCTGGTAGCTAGAGAGGCTGGTAAACAGAGCAGCTGGTAGCTAGAGAGGCTGGTAAACAGAGCAGCTGGTGGCTAGAGAGGCTGGTAAACAGAGCAGCTGGTAGCTAGAGAGGCTGGTAAACAGAGCAGCTGGTAGAGAGGCTGGTAGAGCAGCTGGCTGGTAAACAGAGCAGCTGGCAGCTAGAGAGGCTGGTAAACAGAGCAGCTGGAGCTGAGAGGCTGGTAAACAGAGTAGCCGGTGGCTAAAGAGGCTGGTAAACAGAGCAGCTGGTAGCTAGAGAGGCTGGTAAACAGAGCAGCCGGTGGCTAAAGAGGCTGGTAAACAGAGCAGCTGGTAGCTAGAGAGGCTGGTAAACAGAGCAGCTGGTGGCTAAAGAGGCTGGTAAACAGAGCAGCTGGTGGCTAGAGAGGCTGGTAAACAGAGCAGCCGGAGGCTAGAGAGGCTGGTAAACAGAGCAGCTGGCAGCTAGAGAGGCTGGTAAACAGAGCAGCTGGCGGCTAGAGAGGCTGGTAAACAGAGCAGCTGGTGGCTAAAGAGGCTGGTAAACAGAGCAGCTGGCAGCTAGAGAGGCTGGTAAACAGAGCAGCTGGTAGCTAGAGAGGCTGGTAAACAGAGCAGCTGGCAGCTAGAGAGGCTGGTAAACAGAGCAGCTGGTAGCTAGAGAGGCTGGTAAACAGAGCAGCCTTTCTAGCTAGAGAGGCTGGTAAACAGAGAGGCTGGTAAACAGAGCAGCTGGCGGCTAGAGAGGCTGGTAAACAGAGCAGCCGGTGGCTAAAGAGGCTGGTAAACAGAGCAGCTGGTAGCTAGAGAGGCTGGTAAACAGAGCAGCTGGTGGCTAAAGAGGCTGGTAAACAGAGCAGCTGGTAGCTAGAGAGGCTGGTAAACAGAGCAGCTGGTGGCTAAAGAGGCTGGTAAACAGAGCAGCTGGTGGCTAGAGAGGCTGGTAAACAGAGCAGCCGGTGGCTAGAGCGGGCGGCAGTAGCTCAGTCTGTAGTGACTTGGGCTGGGAATCGGAGGGTCGCCAGTTCAAGTCCAGGTCGGACCAAAATGTGGAGAGTGGACTGGTAGCTGGAGAGGTGCCAGTTCCTCCTCCTGGGCACTGCCGAGGTGCCCTTGAGCAAGGCACCGAACCCCCAACTGCTCGGGGCGCCTGGATAAGGGGCCCCTCACTCTGACACCTCTCCTCTAATGCATGTGCATGTGTTTGTTTCATGACTTGTGTGTGTAATGTGCAATTGAAAAATATATGTATATATACTAACAGAGTGAAAAAATGTAATTTCCCTCATTGAGGGATTAATAAAGGAATTCTTCTTCTTCTTCTTAGAGAGGCTGGTAAACAGAGCAGCTGGTGGCTAAAGAGGCTGGTAAACAGAGCAGCTGGTGGCTAGAGAGGCTGGTAAACAGAGCAGCTGGTGGCTAGAGAGGCTGGTAAACAGAGCAGCTGGTGGTTAAAGAGGCTGGTAAACAGAGCAGCTGGTGGCTAGAGAGGCTGGTAAACAGAGCAGCTGGTGGCTAGAGAGGCTGGTAAACAGAGCAGCTGGTGGCTAGAGAGGCTGGTAAACAGAGCAGCTGGTGGCTAGAGAGGCTGGTAAACAGAGCAGCCGGTGGCTAGAGAGGCTGGTAAACAGAGCAGCCGGCGGCTAGAGAGGCTGGTAAACAGAGCAGCTGGTGGCTAGAGAGGCTGGTAAACAGAGCAGCTGGCGGCTAGAGAGGCTGGTAAACAGAGCAGCTGGTGGCTAGAGAGGCTGGTAAACAGAGCAGCTGGTGGCTAGAGAGGCTGGTAAACAGAGCAGCTGGTGGCTAGAGAGGCTGGTAAACAGAGCAGCTGGTGGCTAGAGAGGCTGGTAAACAGAGCAGCTGGTGGCTAGAGAGGCTGGTAAACAGAGCAGCTGGTGGCTAGAGAGGCTGGTAAACAGAGCAGCTGGTGGCTAGAGAGGCTGGTAAACAGAGCAGCTGGTGGCTAAAGAGGCTGGTAAACAGAGCAGCTGGCGGCTAAAGAGGCTGGTAAACAGAGCAGCTGGTGGCTAGAGAGGCTGGTAAACAGAGCAGCTGGCGGCTAGAGAGGCTGGTAAACAGAGCAGCTGGTGGCTAAAGTGCCACCTCCAGCAGAAACTCCCCATCATGCAGAGTGGAGGCAGAAAAAGATGATGAGGCATTCAGAGAGTGTGGGAAAGAAAGAAGACAGGAAGTCAGGAGACAGAAATAAAACTGAGACAACTCAGAGCTGCTGAGTAGAAATTAAGAGGAAGAGAAAGTGGAGCACGAAAGAGCTGATCGATCACTTATTGATCAAGTGTGTCGTTGATTTAAGTGGCAGCATATATATATATATATATATATATATATATATATATATGCTATATATATATTTCATCATGTTTGTTTTTACCTTGTTCCATTCTTGTTTTATCAGAGGTAGAGTAGAGGACACTTCCTACACACAGGGTGTGTGAGAGCGCCCTCTAGTGGCTGCTGCTGAAAAAACTCTGATGTATAAATACAACTTTGGCACTCAAACAGTTAAAGTGACTGAAAAGTCCCCCTTGCGATCGTTTGACTCACCTGTCATTTGATTCTCTGGGGATGAATGGTGATGAAGGTCAGCAGCAGTGTCTGCTGGGTTTGTTTTAGACACACACTGCTGCCTCCATGTACTTTCCCTTAAAGCCCTTGGGAGGCATGGCCTGGCAGAGATGCTGTTTCCAGCTTCATGTGAGCATCACTGGTCTCTGGATGTTTCTGCTCCCAGTAGGAGCTCAGCAGGTTCAGTAAGCTTATTACTCAGTGTACCATCCATAATTTATGGATTTCCTCTGTGAGTATACTCTAACATCTACCACTGCTCTCAGTTTTTAAACACTGTTCATGATCTTAGTCCTGGTACCAAAATGATCTGTTCGTCATGCTGCTTGAGCTTATCTGATCTTCAGAGGGAAAACACAGCCTCTAGTGGATCATTGTCCTTATCACAGCAGACTGACCATCAGGGAAGCTGAGGAAAAGCTTTGATTTGGTTTCCAGGACGTCTGACAGTAGCTGACTGTGATGTTGTGTTTAGCATAGCAGGTAGCTTTGAGATCATCTTTTAATCAAAGCGTGGATTAGCCCTCTCTCAGTAGCTGAGTCTAAATGAAGCTCAGCGTCTCTCCAGTGATGCTCTTGGTCCAGATAGTGAGGGAAAGCCAGTGAATCAGAGCGTGGGCTTCAGATCTAAATCACACCCTCCTCTTCCTCCCCTCTGTAAATAGGTTGTGACCTGAAGCAGAACCTTCCGGAGTCCTCCATCCTGGTGCAGTTTAGTTAAACCTCAAAACAGGAGTGACCTCACACAGCTTGAAGGCCCTCATGGGACCTGGTCTTTGGGTTTTAAGGGTGGAGTATGGAGGAAACCTGCAGGGGTCATTTACTCTGTTCCACCCCATGTCTCAATTCCCAGAATTCCTCAGCAGCCTCAACATTAGAGGGAAATCAGTTTCAGTGTTTACTCAAACGTCACATGGAGCTGATTTAAAATGATCGTTTCACCTTTAAAAAAAACTGAAAAATCAGTTTTTGCATTCGTCTGTTGCATTTTATATTCATTTTGACTCCAGAATTAAAACAAAAATATCAAAAGGTCTTTATACTTCCGTGCATATTTCATAACATCTTCTGAAAAAAATGCCATTTTTCTGTCTGACACATTTTTATTAAACTTTTCGTTTTGGTTAGACATATGAAGTGTTTGAAGAGAAAATACCAACTTAGCCAGGCACTGGTTGACCTTTATAAACTATGAGATGGTAAATGGTAAATCCAGTGCAGGCTTAAACACCACTGTCTCACAAAATAGTAATACTTTCCCCTCACAGTTCGTCTCGTCTCTGATTGGCTGGCTGTGATCCGTTGGTTTAATTATTCTATCGCAGGATAACACAGAGACTCGGCCTCCTGCTGACTCTAAGCCGGCACATCGGGCCGGAGATTTGAGTGGCTGGGTGACCTCAGACAGGAGGAATGTTTGGTCTGGATGTCCACAGCAGGACGACCGGTCTGTAGCGCTGTGAGCCAGCAGCACTGTGAAACACTGAGAAACACTCCAAGGTGAGGAGGATCAACAAGAAGGGCTGGCACTGTAGCCTGGTGCACAACCATGAAGACAAGAAACTCTTTTATGCTTTCACTCTGTGACCAAGTCATTGCAGCAACAAATGCATTGCAGAAACTCCTGCACTGAGATTATTGCCACATTACTGCCGAGAACTGTTCATTGGTGGAAAAGTGTGAAACCATGAGCAGAATTCATCATGTCAGAGCGTCGCAGGTTAACGACAGTATACTGACGACACCGTTCATAAGAATGGCTCCATAGTCCATACCTGTACCCATAAACTCACTGAGTGCCAGCAGTTTTATAAAACACAAAGTGTCTTGCTCCAGTGTTTTTGTCCATTTTCAGTCATATTTCTAGACCCACAGAATATTTTCTACTATGTCTCTGAAAACAGTGAATAGCTCAAATGAAAGAAGAGACTCTCTATTTCATCATGAAAAAAATGTTTGTTTTTACCTTGTTCCATTCTTGTTTTATCAGAGGTAGAGTAGAGGACACTTTCACTAAAATCACCACTTTTTGTCCACATTCTGTTTGTTTTACTCTCTAATCTCGATCGTCTCCACTTCCTGTTTTGATCTCTGTGGTGTATACCGTCTCTTTATGCTCTGACTACATCTCCCAGAAGCCCCAGCATTACTCACAGGCTGTGTGAGAGCGCCCTCTAGTGCCTTTGACGTGTATATATGTAACGGCACTCAAAGAGTTCATTTGTGGTTGTTTTGTGCTAGTTTTCTTTTTTTTGTAACTATAGGTTATAATAACTAAACTGGGACAGTTTCACTTTCTCTCTAGTGTAGGACGTGTCTGTGTGGGTTCATCCAGGTGGAGGTAAATCAGTCACCTGCTTGCTTGAGGTTTTTTTTTCATCATTCAGAGGCTTCTTCAGCTCTAAATGACTGGTACAGAGTCCAGATGATCACTTTAACGGCTCTCATCAGGTTGGGCGAGACTCCCACATTAATGGTAATTAACGACTCCTAACGAGACCTGTTGTTTTGGTGGTTTTAGTTGTTTTTCTACTCCTACAGGAGGATCAGTATCACTTCTATTGATCTAGTGAAGGACAAAGTGATGGACAGGCAGGTTTCCATGGCTGACATGCATGAAGCACGCTTTAACAACTAAACCTCAGCAGTTTACTGTCTGCCCGGCTGCTAATAAACTCTTGTGTAGACCAGCACAAACTACACTGAGAGAAATAACTCTGTGACAAAGACCCCGTCCTCCTGAAACACTCCTGGTGGATCTCTGTGACCTGGTTCAGCCCTAGGGTTGCTCTAGTGTTTGACACTGTAAGCAGTGTTTGCTGCAGTATGTAACCATGTGAGCATCTGCAGGCCCATGGTTTGTTTTACGTCCCTGTAAAACATTTGAGAAGGAGGACAGAGGACTGTCTGCACATTCCACATGTCAAACACAGCACAGTGCTGTTTACTGAAGCAGAAGCAGCCATGGTAGTGATAGAAAGATCAACTTGATATTCCTTAATAATAACTTATTCAGTTATTTTACCTCCATCAGACTCATCTTACTCACAGGTTTTTACTGCATCCAGAAATTTCCAGCTAGTCTCAGATTAGATTCTCTATTCTAGTCTCACTATTAGATTTTAGGCTTCTCTCTGAGCGAGGGCTTTTCTGTGATTAGAGGCTTTATCTGTGATTGACTCTCCAGCTGCAGGCAGTGGATTAATGCGTATTGTGTCTACAAGTCTGCCGCGGCGCAGTAATAATCCTTTAATTACCAAACAAATAAACATGAGTCATAACACACACAAACACATGTTGCTCATTTTCTCCTTTCAGGTGATTTAATGTTCACTGACATTTATATCCAGACTGATGCTCCTGAAGAGTTTAAGGTGTTTATGTTTTTTTTTTTATACTTTTATTAGGTGACGATTTAATTGTTTTACAGCCCACATTTATCCGTTATGTCATAGCTATTATAGCATCACATCTTAAAATAATAACTTTAGCCTGGAGGAGCTAAATTTTAATGTGCTGTCCTGTCTGTTGTCATGGCAACCGCTTTATTCCCTTTCTTGTGGGATTGTGGATGAATTTAATCCATAAATCTACGTCTTCCAATAAGCGGTAACGTTGGCTGAAGTTATAGTTGGCAGTGTTTCCCAGTTAGTTTAAGACATTTCAGGCAGTTTGTCCAGGTAGAGTTACCTGACCCTGATTCACCAACGCTAACATGCTAATTTCAGCATCCCTAATTCAAACAAAAATATGAAAGGAAAGGGTTAGGGTTAGGGTTAGGGAAAAATGAAAGGAAAAATGAGCTTCAGAACCTGAACTGGATGTGGAATGTCTGGACAAATTACGATAAATGATAGTTATGATTGTTCCCCATAACTTTATTTATTTTTCTTCTGCAGATCCTTCATAAAACATAAATTCAAAGATTCAAAGTGTTTATTGCCATATGCACAGTAAGGACGTGTTTCCCTGAAGAATGAAATTCATTAAATAATATAAACCTGAAGAATAAAATAGATCAAAAATATTGATATTTTAATCCCTCCTTGCTTAGTGTCAGATTCATTTTCTGCCACGGCTGGATCTGTGAGTGATCGCTCACTAAGAAGACTTAAGAGATCTGAGAGTTCCTTCTTAGTGAAAGATCTTCTTAAGCTAAGTGTGATCTGGGAAATGTGTTTTTCTTTCACAGCGTTCTTAAGAAGCTCTTACGGCTAAGATCTTAAGTGGATCTGGGAAAAACAGCCACTGATCCACTAATCAGTTAGGAGAGAAAATAATCAGCAGCTGCATCACTGATGATCACTGTGACACACTTAGTGCTTTACAGGGATCGGTCTATGAGTATGGAGCACACATTCTGACTGTTGCTAATGACTGATGGCTCATTCATTCAACATGTCGGGCGTGGAGAGAGCTGCTGACGTCAGGCAAAAACACACAGCTGGCTGCATCTGGACGTCTGCATGTCCTGTAAGTCCTGTCTGTTGTATAACAAGCTCTGAGAGATGCTGCCACAAGCTGAGCGCTCCGCACACTTTCTCCTGAACAACGCAAGACTTTCATTGTCCCTGCTGCCAAAAATGCGTCAGTCAATTCCTCCAGACGTCCTCTGAAAGAAATAAGAGCTCTGCAGCGAGGCAGAGGAGGAGTGATCGTCAGGTATCCTCCTCTATCTGTGTTAATGCCCAGCTGCCTCTCAGTAAATTATAAAGTCACTTATTGATGAGGGGTAGTTTTGGATTTGTTCACACCAGGAACAGATTGTTTGTTTTTCAGCAGGAGATAATTCATGATTGAGTGCATCACAAAACAATCTTACCGTGGTGATGTCATTCAAGGCTCATATCCTGTGTTTCACTGTCACAGAAAAAAGCCCTGTCGCTAATAAGAAAGATGCTCACAACTGGTAAATGTGTAATTAGAGCTGAGCTGGCTTGGTTAGCTGTTAGACTGTTGTATTTCTGCAGGGACTCTGATGTCCTCATAGAGATAGAAAAGTGCTTCATGATCTGTTCTCCACTGGCTGCTTTGTGGTGAAGCAGGTACAGTATCAGGTGTTTGACTGACTGAAAAGTCAGTTTTAGGTGGAGGAGGAAGAGGAAGAGACATGGGAGGAGCTCTGCACTGTGCTGATGCTGCACACACATCAACATATTGTGTGTGTGTGTGTGTGTGTGTGTGTGTGCACACATGGTGTGTCACAGCAACCAAAACAGAGCAGAGTCCCGGTCAGACCAAAGACCAGCTGGAAGCTCTTAGACTTGAGACGAGGCATCATCAGAACCACTGAAACACTCACCTGAACCAGGAGGTGACCATGGACAGCCCCTGGTCCATCCAACATGAGATCACGTCTCTCAAAGGTATTTAGAAATCCTCATTTTGTCTCTCTGAATCAAACATTTGGCTTCTTATCAGTGCGTAAAGTAGGATTCACAGGCTGGACCACGGTGAATGAGAGGCACATTTTACTGTGTCCCTGTAGGAAGGCAGACAGGGAGGGGTGTCCGCTCAGGCATTGTTTGAAAAGCAGAGGAAGCTCTGAATATCCTCCAGCTCAGACACTTTGAACAGTTTAAACCAGGCTGATGGTGGACTCAGACCTGCTGCATCCCAGCCTGAACAAACAGAAGCATGCTGGCATCTGACTGACGTGCTTTCATACCTCACATTTGCCATGCAAAATCCACCACGCAAATGTGAACATGGTCTAGCCTCCCTGCCTAAAATTAGCAGCGTAATTGTGCTTAATGAACGAACGTCTCTGCTGCTTAATGAACGAACGTCTCTGCTGCTTAATGAACGAACGTCTCTGCTGCTTAATGAACGAACGTCTCTGCTGCTTAATGAACGAACGTCTCTGCTGCTTAATGAACGAACGACTCTGCTGCTGCTCCTATAGTTACTGTACGTCCTGTCAACATGTGACCGGTCAGGTTTTACTTCTCAGAACAAGTTATGCGCAGGTGTTGCTTCACTTTCTGTTCTCTGATGGGGGAATGCGAAGAATTAGGTCATTACTTTGTGCTCCGTCACACCGATGCTAATGATGAGCACAAAAAGATAAGACTTTGAGTGTCGGAGGTGTAACCCACAGCAACGTTTACCTTGATGACACATGGGCGAAGCAATTCAAATCTTATTTGTACAGAAGGGTATACAGTGTCTCCAAGTGTCTTCACAGGCTTTGCATCAACAGTACAAGTTCTCTATGAAGAAATGGACACTCGTCTCAAACTCCGAGCATCTAAGTGAAAAGAAAAAGAGAAGAGAGACAATTTAAACAGAGATGTTTCCTAATTTGAGCAACAGGAGCTGCAGAAGGACAAATGATGCACAAAATGTGTCCATCAGTAATCCTTCAACAGGACAATGACCCACCAAAGATCCAGATATCATGGACGGTCATTTCCTGTTTACACAGACTGAATGCACAGTCAGTGTGCTCAAATATGATTTTTAAGATTGAATCACCGAATGAATTAATTAGCAGTAGAAGAAGGCAGACAGTATTTTTGTTGGGAAGCGATTACATTAGGTGTCAGAAGGTGTGTGTGTGTGTGTGTGTGTGTGTGTCCTCACACAGTCACACTAATAGGAAACCATTTATTGGATCTCACCACGGTGTAAAAGTCAGACAGGGAGCTGCAGAAAGTGCCTCATGGTTTGAGGCCTCGTCAAGCGTCATTAGATAATACACAGACGAGTGTAAAAACAGGCCAGGGTTCCAGGAAGCTGTCAGCTGTAGGCTGGCTGTAATTAATGTGACCTCCTATCGATTTCAGTCTCAGCTGCACTTCCTGAGGGGAGATGTGTGATCTTTCCCACATATCAGACGGCTCCTGGATGATAGAGTTTATCAAATATGTTGTGATATTATAACCTCTGACAAATGGACTAATTCATTTGGAACAAATGGCTTCGATCATTTTCTATCACAGTGACAAAAATGTAGTTCTATTTTTTATTTATATGTGTTGTTTAGGTGGGGCTGTTCATCACCTCAGGGGGATTTATAGTTCACTGCAGAACCTACACTGCGGGTTTCCATGGCGATGGCTGATGGATGGATACTTGAGTAACAATACAATTGTATATATGTAGATGTATGTACACACATTTATGTTTGCATATACATGCACATATATTTATAAACGCATACATGTACATACAGTATATGCATACATATAAATATATGGTAGGGCTCTCGAAGTCACCGCATTAACGTGATCAGTCAGCCTAAAACATGACTTTTTTGTGGGGGAAAATCAGTATTATATCAGTAGAAAAAGTACAGTGATATATTGCCATATCAATATTTATTCCCACCCCTAATAATAATAATAATAATAATAATAATACATCATATCGACACTAATACATTAGAAAGAGATGCAACAAGCCAACAGACATTTGAGTGGAAACGATGCATTGCATTTATTTCTTTTAAAAAAAATATAACTACATATAATTTATTGATGCATCGTTAGCCAGCAGGAGTAAATTCATGGTTAAACCCTGAACACTTTACTCTATATTTACTGTGTTCAGCCTCTCACCTGTAGTGAAGGAAACTTTTATTATGCAGGAAACGTCCTCAGGGTGGTGTTTTTTTGTTTGAAGCAGCCTGCTGAAACACTCATGATGTTTCATTCTGAGCTCTAATAATTATCCCTCCCTTCATACTGGACTCATACTAGTTTATTATCGTCACTCAGAGGGAAATCCCTGGCCTGTTTGCAGATATTCGGGGAGTTTCTGCCTCTTTCCTGCCTGGCAGACTGTGTCCTCTTTTCCCACTTTGTTTCCTCCTCTTATACTTTACTGCACCTCTGTTTCCTGTCCTGACCCATCGGTGTTGTCACATGGGATGTGTGGTAAAGGTGAACAGTAGCCCAGGACATCCAGCTTGGGTTGTTTTCTCAAATCTCTGAGAGGTGACATCATCCTGAAATTGCTGCTGATGCTTCTTTGGATGTAATGCTCCCCTTTTACACCGCTTTAGCTTGTGATTTTCCCATAATGCCGTGTTGTCGTGTCAGTGTTTACAGCTCTCTTTGAAGAGTTTCTGTTTGCATTCAGCCTGTGTTTGCTGTGAAGACATGACGAGGCGCCGTGGCGTGGCATGATGAGACTCCTCTGACAGCAGAGTGAGAGGCAGGACTGTTTACCTTTCACCACGGCGGCGTGACGGCGGTGTGTATACCTGTGTGAGAGGAGCTTTGTGTCTGTGAGTGTTGAGAAGGATGCTCTGACCTGGCAGGGTTACCATCCACCTCGTCATCACCAGGACCTGGTCCTGATCCTCATCAAGTACCACCTGTAGGTTGACATCTGATCGGCTACTTTAATATCACAGAGCGTTCCCTTCATCTTGTAAAGCTCAAGACCTGCTAGCGACATGTAAACAACTTTTTATTTAAAGTTACCCCCACCACCAAGGAGTTATGTTTTCACCGGAGTTTGTTTATTTGTATGTTTGTTTGTTGGTTTGCAAAATAACTCAAAAAGTTATGGATGTTTTTTGACGAAATTGTCAGGATTGGCTGGAAGTGGTCTAATTTAAAACGGATTAATTTTTGCTGGTGCCGTTGAATTGGATCCGATCACCACCAAAAATGAATCAGTGTGAAGTTAGGCCACTTCTGATCAACCCTGAAAATTTCATCAAAATCTGTCCACAACTTTTTGAGTTATTTTGCAAACCAACAAACAAATAAACAAATGAACAAACGCTGGTGAAAACATGACCTTGGTGGAGGTAATAAAGGAGCTGTGAGCTGCTGGAGTTGGTGAGTGTGACAGTGTTTAGTCTCTAGTCCTCTGTGAATGACATACTTTCATGTTATCTGCAGGTTGGCTTCCTCCCTTTAGCAGAAAGTGTTTCGAGCTAGCATCTTGAATCTGACGTCTAAAGGAAACGTTGCGAGCAGCTTCTGAAGACTCAAGAAGTTTTCGCTGCTTTAATGGAGCCTGTTGATTCAAACTGTCTCTGATGTGCAGCTGGAGATATTCCCTATATACTGTACTGTCCTGTTTATTTATGTGGAAATAAATAAATAAATAATGTGATGTTTGCTCAGACTTACAGTAGTCTGGATTAAATTAAAACCTAATCAAACATTTAGTCTTTGATCAGACTGCCAAAAAGACCAAAAAAGGCAGCAGACTGTTTGACAAAGGCGAGTCAGAGGACTGGAATGAGTCTGAGGTGAACTAAAGCTTGGATGAGAATTAGATAAGAATTCAGGAGGCCTGTTTGTGGTTTAACTCTGAACTTAAAGTGTGAAGATAAGTCATTATTCTGCAGGTTAAGGGTGTCAGTGTTTGATTTTCCCACAGTTGGCTGCAGCAGACGCTGAGGACTAAACAGCAGCTTCATAAACTAACTAGGTCAGACGGGAAGTGATTTTTTTGGGATTTTCTTCATCATTAAAAACTGATGCGTGGTGAAGAGTTGAGTCAAAGTCTGATGGGCTACTGCAGGGGCGTCACTAGTTTTAAGGATGGGGGGGCTTGGTCCCCAGGTGAGACTAAAAACAAAAAAGGTGCCTCCAAAGAAGGCACTTCAGGGTGTTTTTCAACAATCTGGCAATGAGGAGGGCGACCATATTTAAGTGATTTATGAATAGTGCAACTACTTATATTAATAACTCATATTCTCACTTTACATTGAATTTGTCGGCACTTTTTTGTTAAAAAACTTTTTAATTAATAAACCAACACCAAATTAATTAGGGGGGGGCGTAAAATAGGCCTAATGATGGGCAGCAGTACGCTGATGAGCATTGACTTGAAGTTTCAAATTAAAAGCCCCTTTGGGGGCGTAATACAAAAATATTCCTACTGAAAAACTAGGGCTGCTAAGAATCTGGAGACACAATACTTGTCATGATATATCGGTTATGATTCAATATATTGCAAGGAAGGCAATATATTATGATTTTTTTAAAAAAATCTAATTTTAGGAAAACTGTCCTGATATAAATAACATTTGCATAAAAGATTTGCATTTTCTGTGAGACTTACAAATGAATGTAGAGTCTGGACTGAGATAATATTTGCATGTGAATATTAATTGAAATCTGAATCCTTTTCAGGATCCATACGGTATCGCAGTACTCTGTGTACTCTCTGTGTGGATCCATACGGTATCGCAGTACTCTGCGTACTCTCTGTGTGGATCCATACGGTATCGCAGTACTCTGTGTACTCTCTGTGTGGATCCAAACGGTATCGCAGTACTCTGCGTACTCTCTGTGTGGATCCAAACGGTATCGCAGTACTCTGCGTACTCTCCGTGTGGATCCATACGGTATCGCAGTACTCTGCGTACTCTCCGTGTGGATCCATACGGTATCGCAGTACTCTGCGTACTCTCTGTGTGGATCCATACGGTATCGCAGTACTCTGCGTACTTTGCGTACTCTCTGTGTGGATCCATAAGGTATCGCAGCACTCTGTGTACTCTCTGTGTGGATCCATACGGTATCGCAGTACTCTGCGTACTCTGCGTACTCTCTGTGTGGATCCATACGGTATCGCAGTACTCTGCTTACTCTCTGTGTGGATCCATACGGTATCGCAGTACTCTGCTTACTCTCTGCGTGGATCCATACGGTATCGCAGCACTCTGCGTACTCTCTGCGTGGATCCATACGGTATCGCAGCACTCTGCGTACTCTCTGCGTGGATCCATACGGTATCGCAGCACTCTGCGTACTCTCTGCGTGGATCCATACGGTATCGCAGCACTCTGCGTACTCTCTGCGTGGATCCATACGGTATCGCAGTACTCTGCGTACTCTCTGCGTGGAGCCATACGGTATCGCAGTACTCTGCTTCCTCTCTGCGTGGAGCCATACGGTATCGCAGTACTCTGCGTACTCTCTGTGTGGATCCATACGGTATCGCAGTACTCTGCGTACTCTCTGTGTGGATCCATACGGTATCGCAGCACTCTGCGTACTCTCTGTGTGGATCCATACGGTATCGCAGCACTCTGCGTACTCTCTGTGTGGATCCATACGGTATCGCAGCACTCTGCGTACTCTCTGTGTGGATCCATACGGTATCGCAGTACTCTGCGTACTCTCTGTGTGGATCCATACGGTATCGCAGCACTCTGCGTACTCTCTGTGTGGATCCATACGGTATCGCAGCACTCTGCGTACTCTCTGTGTGGATCCATACGGTATCGCAGCACTCTGCTTACTCTCTGTGTGGATCCATACGGTATCGCAGTACTCTGCGTACTCTCTGTGTGGATCCATACGGTATCGCAGTACTCTGCGTACTCTCTGTGTGGATCCATACGGTATCGCAGTACTCTGCGTACTCTCTGTGTGGATCCATACGGTATCGCAGTACTCTGTGTACTCTCTGTGTGGATCCATACGGTATCGCAGTACTCTGCGTACTCTCTGCGTGGATCCATACGGTATCGCAGTACTCTGCTTACTCTCTGCGTGGAGCCATACGGTATCGCAGTACTCTGCTTACTCTCTGCGTGGATCCATACGGTATCGCAGTACTCTGCGTACTCTCCGTGTGGATCCATACGGTATCGCAGTACTCTGCGTACTCTCTGTGTGGATCCATACGGTATCGCAGTACTCTGCTTACTCTCTGCGTGGATCCATACGGTATCGCAGCACTCTGCGTACTCTCTGCGTGGATCCATACGCTATCGCAGTACTCTGCGTACTCTCTGTGTGGATCCATACGGTATGGCAGCACTCTGTGTACTCTGTGTGTACTCTGACAGAGTGCAGGACAATCGGTTGTGTGACTCCGGTTATTGTTGACTACTTATTTGTCCTTGTAGTCCATTTCATGGGAGTTACATATTTGTGTTTATCATATGTCAGGTTTTTTTCTAGAATGTTCCAGCTGTGCGTTGTCCGTCCTGACACATCCAGCTGAACTCCCACATTGTTATCGTCACATCAGACTCTCTGTGGATCTGCACACAATTCAGGACATTCCTGTGACACGATTATCCTTGCATTCCTGCCAGGAAATGCATCATGGGTAGTTTCCCCTCTCTATTTTTGGTGATAGTGAGACCCAGGGGAAAGACCTCAGGCTGTGATTTCACTTAGTGTCCCCCTCATGGCGAACACGAGCGTGGAAACAGAAAATGAACAGAAAATGATCTTAAGCCTCTTAAGTCTGACTCGCTCCTCCAAAACAGCCCAAAGTGTCTCAATAATATTTAGATGACTGTTCAGGCCATTGGAGATGTTCAGCTTCACTTTCATGTTCATCAAACCACTCTGTCAGCAGTCTTGCTGTGTGTATTGTTGCATTATCATCCTGATACATGGCACCGCCTTCAGGATACAATGTTTGAACCACTGGGTGCACATGGTCCTCCAGAATGGTTCGGTAGTCCTTGGCAGTGACGTGTCCATCTAGCACAAGTATTGGGTCTATGGAATGTCATTATGGAATGTCATGACATTATGGAATGTCATGATATTGCAGCCCAAACCATCACTGATCCACCCCCATGCTTCACTCTAGGCATGCAACAGTCTGGGTGGTACGCTTCTTTGGGGCTTCTCCACACCAGAATGTGGGAAAGACAGTAAAGGTGGACTCATCAGAGAACAATACATGTTTCACATTGTCCACAGCCCAAGATTTTCACTGCTGGCAGCATTGAAACCAACGTTTGGCATTGACACGAGTGACCAAAGGTTTATGGCTATGGATATTGACCCTGTGGAGCTCCAGACGGACATTTTTGGTGGAAACAGGAGAGTTGGGCAGCTGTGGTTTTATATTTTTTGGACTGATTCAAACCAAGCTAAGCATTTTATATTGCTGTTACATAATTGCTAATTGCATGGGTCACTATGGATGGAATAACTAATTTTATGTATATTTCTAAAAAAAAACATTTGCATTGATTAAAGAAAGCATATTCCTGTCATCTGATATGACAACTTTACCTTGACGTTTCCATTTGAGACAATAGTTTTACAGTCAGGACTTCAGCTGCAGCCTTTTGAACACCACAGCGGAAAATTTCATGATAAAAATAAATACCCCAAAACATGATTTAATCAAGAATAATGTAGGAGTAACAGCAAATAAAAAGATAAACACTGTAGTGCCATGTGCTCATTTTGTGGCAATATCACACAAATGTTTATCATTTTATAGACTAAACTTTAATATTCAGCTATTCGTGCTACTAGGGAACAATACCCACTCTAAACACTGCATTCATTATCTTTAATAAAGTGATTATTATGAGCAGAAAGTCATGGTAGTGACTTCATAGGTTGGGTTAATGTGTTTGGCTGCACAGCAGTTTATGAATCTGTGTAAATTATTAACCTGGTGTTCAGACCACAGTCAGTCATGTATATATACTGTAACTTCTCCTGCACACAGCTTATCATTCATAGTTCATGTTTATTTATAACTTTGACACTGTTTCACCCACTGAGACACACCCTCCTCCCCTTTTTACACCGTGCATGTGTCCACTGTGATCTGCGCAGTTCTTCTTTTCTCTGCATGAATCCAACACACCACATATCATGGCACACCAGATGGTGAAAATGCCTTTTGTCCCACACAAAGCTGCACAAACACACACCTTCAGGAAATGATCCTAATGAATCATGAATAATTTCATTTTTAAAATATCTCATCTTCTGAAAAAACACAATTTATCAATTTAATGACACAAAATAGATTTCTATAAATGAAATAGCAGACAGATCTTCTGTTTTTTATAAACCCTAGAAAGCTCAATATCCATCTCTTTCATGTCCTGATGGATCACCCCCCCCTCAAGTTTGATTATTTCAAACAATAGAAAAAAAGTTTGCATCATACGAAGCAAAATTACCTGCACATGTAAGCAAAGCAAAAACAGCCCACTAAAAGTTGACCTGATTGCTGTGATATTTGGGTTCAGCACATCAGAGTAAATCAGCTTAAAGAGCTTGTTGTTGTTATACTTCTTACATATTGCATCTGTCAGTGTTTGTGCAGGATTTAATTTGAGCCTTTCACTCTTGTTCTTTGCTCCCTTGTTTGCCTTTTGTCACCGCTCTGAAACCTTAGCTCCACACACCTACAGAGGTGTTGTTATGGAGGCGGCTCTGACCTGTGAAGGAGGAGGAGGAGGAGGAGGAGGGGGAGGAGGAGGAGGAGTGTTTGAACGAGAGAGCAGAGAAAGAGGGCAGATAGTGAGTGAAAGTCAAAGTTAAGCTGCTGCAGCGTTTCTTCCAGTTCCAAAGCTCTGTGGACGTCGCTGTTAAACGTTCAGCATGGAGTTCTTCTGCTCGAGCAAAGGTGAGACTTTTCAAACTGTGTGAACAGAGCTGCAGGAGACAGGAAGAGACGGCAACAGGTAAAGTGATCCAGGTGGAGAGCAGACAGAGTTCAGGCTGTGGGAGGGACTGAACCAGGATCAGCAGCAGGTGTCTAATCTGTGCTCACCTGTACCTGCTTGGATAATATGAAGGTATACTGTATATGTATCGTACAGTTTAAGGTCTTTCATCGTTGATCAGTGTTTTGTCCACAAATGAAAGATATTTAGTTTACTGTCACAGAAGAGGAAAGAAACCAGGAAATACTCACATTTAACAAGATCAGTATTTTTTTTTTTTTAAATATGACTCAAACCTATTAGTCAATAATTTAATATATCAGTGCAGCTCTGAAGCGGTTTATGTCGTGTGGTACGCTCATTTGTCAGGTATTTCTATTTCTGAATTAGTGTGTGTTAGTGTTGTTTATTTTAACTGATTATTAGTTAAACTGCCCCATCGTGACCTAAAATGACACAAACGCTCGTGTGAATCGTGTCCAGACACAGACAGAAAAATGCAAATTGTGCCCTTGATAAAGAATATCTGGGAGCCCATTTCATTGCTGGTCAGATAGAGATTAATATGACTGAATGTCAGAACACAAAGCGAGTGTTTTGGTGAGTTTCAATAGGTCATCCAGCAACCATGTAACAGTGACTACATTATGATCCAGCAGAGCGTTCACTGTGATCAGTATGCTGCCGTCATGTGTGAACAGTGAGCTGAGTTTGTGCTGAAACGTTTCATCGATTATTATCAACAGTCTCCATAATGCAATAATCATCAGTGAGACAGTCTGCTGGTACAAGCTTTCCTCTGTTTATGTCATAATATAACAATAATAATAAACATTATTTGCAATGCACTTTATATTTTAGATATCTCAAAGTGCTACAAAGTAGGAAAAATACTTCAAAAACAGGACCAATAAAAACACATTTAGCAAAAAGCTTTTTTATAAAACGTAGCTTACAAATAAACACCTTTTAGACAAAAAAAGGTATTTGACTGTTATCTTAGGCTCTTTTCTCTATGAATAGTGTATTAATTTAAAAAAGAGTAATACACACACTAGTTTATGATGGCAGTAAAGTTTCAAAGTGTTTATTTGTAGTATCTTACCTGGTAGTAACAGGAGTACTAAGGTCAGTCAGTGGCGTTTAATGCTCTCAAACAGCGTATTAAAGTAGCGCAGAGCAGAAAGGAGATGAACACCCAACAGTGACGCTCCGTCTTCTATAATGAAGAGGATTTATTGAAAAAAATGATCATTTTGGAACTGCTGTCGAAACAAAGGGACTGAAATTGTCACTGTATGGAAATATTTTGAGCGATACCCAGCCCTGCTGAAAGGTGAACATGTCTCAGTTCTTCCAGAGCAGGACCTCCACCCTGACCAACAACATCCAGCTCATGAAAAACGAGATCTTTTCTCAGGTGTTGGACAGGTGTGATCCAGGTGTGATCACAGTGGTCCAAAGACTTCTCAGAGTTTCTGTGTTTGTTCAGACACACAAAATTAGAGGGAACATTGGACATCAGTGCAGTGACAGTGAGCTGTTTGGGTTCCTTTCTTTATAAACTGATGTTCTGAATCAAATCCGCTCTTATTTTTTTGCTTATAAAGGAATGAAGGAAAGTTCAGCTGCTGTAAATGCCACATATTAACATGAACATCATTTCTTCTTGCTGCTTGTGGACCTGCAGCCCTCTCAGCTCCACTGAGATCACGAGCGACGGTTTGAACAGAAGCATGTGAAAAACAAATTCCCCCAAAACTGATCAAGGCTGCAGGGACAGAGTGATCCTGGGATACCTACCAGACCTCCAGGGGTTTACTGGGAGCCAGGTGTTCTTTGGTCTAAATCTGCACCATGAAACATGAATATCAACCACTTCGTGCATATTAAAGTGTGAACATCTCCTTTATCTAGCCTGTGTATGTTTTAGTGTTCGTTGAAATCAGATGAAAATGGTGAGAGGAGTGACGCAGCAGAAAGTGACTGAACTGACCTGATGGATCGACTCGATCACTGAACTCTGACAATGAAGGAGAAGTTCTGGCTTTACCACAGTATCACACCACAAGACAGATTCATACCATATAGATAGGAAAAGACAATGAACATTGATTTATTCATTTTTATTTTGAATTGATAATCATGGGTGGACCTGATCACCAGGAGAACACCCTGACTGACAGAGCTAACGTGTATTGGGGCTTATTGTGAGGAAACCTGATTACTACGTTTCTCTCTCCCTCTCCCACATCATCTTTCTTTTCATCTTCTCCAGCTCTGCTTCTCTGTCCACAATCTCCTTTCTTCGATGGAAGATGCTCCTCCTCTTCTCCTTCATGTAAAGGCAGAGGTCTTCCAGCTTTTTGTTCTCTCTCTCCATGTCTTTTTCCTTTTTCTCCCAGCTCTGCTCTTTTTTGGCGAGGGCTTTTGTCATCTCCCTCAGCTTCTCAGTCATGAGCCTCAGCTCAAACCGGAAGATTCCCTGCATTCGGACCAGATCGTTCTTCTCGTTCTCCACCTGTCTCAAGCTGGTCTCCTTGTCCAAAGCCAGAGCCTCCAACTTCTCCTTCCAGTCAGCCACACTTTTCTGAAAATCACATTCTTTGTGTGACAGCTGGCTGGAGATCTCTGTGAGCCTTTGAGAGAGCTCCTCGTTCTGATGGGTGAGATCCAGGTTTTGGTCATTCTTGACCTGGTTCTCCTGCTGCAGCTGGTCCACCTTCTGGGTGAGACCCAGGTTTTGGTCATTCTTGACCAGGACCTCCTGCTGCAGCTGGTCCACCTTCTGGGTGAGATCCAGGTTTTGGTCATTCTTCACCTGGACCTCCTGCTGCAGCTGGTCCACCTTCTGGGTGAGATCCAGGTTTTGGTCATTCTTCACCCGGATCTCCTGCTGCAGCTGGTCCAACTTCACCTGGACCTCCTGTTGCAGCTTCTCCCAGCCTGGCTCCTCCATCTTGAAGCTCTCCTGGAGCTTCTCAGTGAGCTCCTCTTTCTCGTTCAGGAGCTGCTGGATCTGCTCCTCATAGTGATTTTTCAGCTCAGAGTTGTGGCGCTGAGCTGCTGCCAGCTTTTCTTCCTTCTTCCAAACTTCTGTCATCTCCTTCACCTTCTTAGACATGATCCTCAGCTCTGTCTGGAGGATTCCCTGCATTTGGATCAGATCCTTTCTCTTGTCCTCCACCTGTCTCAAGCTGGTCTCCTTGTCCAAAGCCAGAGCCTCCAACTTCTCTTTCCAGTCAGCCACACTTTTCTGAAAATCACATTCTTTGTGTGACAGCTGGCTGGAGATCTCTGTGAGCCTTTGAGAGAGCTCCTCGTTCTGATGGATGAGATCCAGGTTTTGGTCATTCTTGACCTGGTTCTCCTGCTGCAGCTGGTCCACCTTCTGGGTGAGATCCAGGTTTTGGTCATTCTTGACCTGGTTCTCCTGCTGCAGCTGATCCACCTTCTGGGTGAGATCCAGGTTTTGGTCATTCTTGACCTGGACCTCCTGGTGCAGCTGGTCCACCTTCACCTGGATCTCCTGCTGCAGCTGGTCCACCTTCTGGGTGAGATCCAGGTTTTGGTCATTCTTGACCTGGTTCTCCTGCTGCAGCTGGTCCACCTTCTGGGTGAGATCCAGGTTTTGGTCATTCTTCACCCGGATCTCCTGCTGCAGCTGGTCCAACTTCACCTGGACCTCCTGTTGCAGCTTCTCCCAGCTTGGCTCCTCCATCTTGAAGCTCTCCTGGAGCTTCTCAGTGAGCTCCTCTTTCTCGTTCAGGAGCTGCTGGATCTGCTCCTCATAGTGATTTTTCAGCTCAGAGTTGTGGCGCTGAGCTGCTGCCAGCTTTTCTTCCTTCTTCCGAACTTCTGCCATCTCCTTCACCTTCTTAGACATGATCCTCAGCTCTGTCTGGAGGATTCCCTGCATTTGGATCAGATCCTTCCTCTTGTCCTCCACCTGTCTCAAGCTGGTCTCCTTGTCCAAAGCCAGAGCCTCCAACTTCTCCTTCCAGTCAGCCACACTTTTCTGAAAATCACATTCTTTGTGTGACAGCTGGCTGGAGATCTCTGTGAGCCTTTGAGAGAGCTCCTCATTCTGATGGATGAGATCCAGGTTTTGGTCATTTTTGACCTGGACCTCCTGTAGCACCCGCATCACCTTCTTGTTGAGACACCGGTTTTGGTCTTTCTTGACCTGGACCTCCTGCTGCAGCCAGTCCACCTTCTGGACGAGACCCAGGTTTTGGTCATTCTTGACCTGGACCTCCTGCTGCAGCTGGTCCACCTTCTGGGTGAGACCCAGGTTTTGGTCATTCTTGACCTGGACCTCCTGCTGCAGCTGGTCCACCTTCTGGGTGAGATCCAGGTTTTGGTCATTCTTGACCTGGACCTCCTCCTGCAGCTGGTCCACCTTCACCTGGAGCTGCTGCTGCAGCTTCTCCCAGCTTGGCTCCTTGTGTGGCTCCTTGCCTGGCTCCTCCATCTTGAAGCTCTCCTGGAGCTTCTCAGTGAACTCCTCTTTCTCCTTCAGGAGCTGCTGGATCTGTTCCTCATAGTGATTTTTCAGCTCAGAGTTGTGGCGCTGAGCTGCTTCCAGCTTTTCTTCATGGAGTTGGAGAGTTTTCTTCAGGGAGGAGATTTCTATCTCCTGCATCCTGATGGTGTAATAGTTTTTGCTGTGCTCCTTGTTGTTTGTAAACAACAAAGAAAAACTATTAAACTGCATTTTTTTTCGAGACATGTCGTCACATAATACTGCTAATGTATAAATGCTGCAGTACTTTAGTCAAACAGATTTGAATGAAAGTGAATGAACATGACAGCAGTGTTCCCTCTGAGCTGAGTGCTTGAATCTCTCACAGTAAATCTATGCAGCGTATTGACAGGAAACACACAACTATTGATCCTGCATCATTTTTCAAGGACTAACACTGTCCAGCCAATGATGTGATGAGGTTCACACATATTTACTGAAGCAGCCAATCAGTGTCTTTAACAGAGCTTTATGCTAACATGCTGCTGTTTAGCAGGTTAGCATGAAGCTAACGGTTCATAGGAGTTAAGAGAGGTAAAAGCTGCCAACCTCTTATTATGGAGAAATGGACGAGCCACAGCCTCAGTGCTTATTCTAGAGTCATTTATGAAGAATTTTCATTGATGCATATGAATCATTAAATGTTGTTACTAGATTATGAGCAGCAGAAATGCTAATAAAACACTGTCTAATGATACATTTTACAGACAGAGAGTGACAGGAAGTGACACTGAGCTACAGGACATCTCACTGTGCAAAATGTGAATATTTTAATGTGAACAACATCACCTCAAATTTCCAAGCTCCAAGTCAGAATTTAAAGCAGAACCTCCGTGAAGTCAGATCTCCACCTCAGAAAGTCAGATTGATCAAGCAGACATAGAGTTCATGCTTTCTGCTACTGACGTAAACACTAGCTCCATGTTTTGTTGTTCTGTAAGGCTGGAAGAGCTGAAGCACTAAACTTTGAGGTTAAGATGATCAGAGCTCCAAGTTCTGACTTCCAGTGAACACACCATAAGGCAAACTCTCACTCCCCAGGGTCCTAAAGAGGAACCGTTAGTAGTTTGTTGATCATCATCAGACTATTGACTAGTATGTCTACCATGATAAAGACCAAATTACACAAAAATGACTTATTGAGCTGAAATTATAAAATATTAATAGTTAGAGCTGGGCGATAAAACTATAGCAATATATATCGCGATACACACGTCATCAATATCAATAAAAAATACGCTCGATATAACGGTCGATAATTTCACAGAACTTCACTGCAAGAAACTAATCTGACTCTCGCCAGCTGGATGTCGTTCCGTCTAGCTCCACACATCTGAACTCACACTCAGTGGGAAGGACTTCAAGGGAGCAAAAAATGACTGAGCCAATCAGGAACGCCGGGTGGGATTTTCATAGATGTCATGTGACGTGGATGTCAGCTGTTTTGTTTTCCCTGCGTCGCTCTCATCAGCGTCACAGGTTGGTTTTAATGTGAGTGGTTGAAGTAGCACGTCATTAAAGTGTTTTTTTCCAATCACATGCAAACGAAGCAAGGTTGGTTGCATGAACAATCTCACTTGTTCCCTGGCAGTAACATGTGACGCTACAGCGATTTGCTGTCAGCGAACACGTGACAGTTTCAGTTAAGTTGCACCAGCTCATCACCTCGTGTCTGACTCAAAACAAATGAGTGCAGCAAAGAGCGATGAAACTGTGGACAAAAAAGAGGAAAGTTCATCCGACCAGTGAGTGCGACCTGACTCACTGTGCTGCATACATAAATGAGCCGCTCGTTGTTTCCTAGTGTTTACAGTGAAACAGCTCTGAGGCTCTTAGGCAGACCACCGTAGTCTCACAGATGTTAAAACATTTATGCACCTTTTTTTAAGCATTGCTTTAATGTTTATTTTTGCACCTTAATGTGAAGAGATAACTAAGTATCCAAGTAACTAAGTGTACATTTGAGGGTGTTTCAGGTTTCTGATGACATTTCTTTTCCCTGTTTGTACAGATTGATACCTCAGGAAGGTTGAGGTTACAATAAAAGGGTTTAATGTAAGATTTTTTACTAGTAGTAATAATAATATTGATGATAACCATAATTAAAGTCCAGATTACACAAAACTTGTTGGGCTGCAACAACGAATCAATAAAAATCTTTTATTAAAAGTGTTAGCAACAAATTTCATCGATTACTTGTGTCGTGTGATTAATATGTCAGTCAAAGAGCTCACTGAGTTGAGCGGACTGATGCACGCTGATGTAAAACACCACAGAAGAAGAGCAGCGTGGCTCATATGGAGCTCGGGCTGTGACAGTATGGATTTTTTATTACCATGGTGATAAAGCAACCAATCAATGCACGACTGCCACAAACCCTGCTTCCCCTACCTCAACCATTACTACATTATAGTCCATTGGAGTTTAGCCTCTGTGTGCTCTGCTGAGTGTTTCTTCCCCTCAGCTCAGAGTCCACAGAGAATTAAAGTTCTGGGATTACCATGGAGGAATTTGCCACTGAGCCTCAGGCTGCAGCATGATTCAGAGACCTCCCACTGAGTCAGAGGAAGCAGCGTACTGAGTGTTACTGTCTGAGAGTTCGGCAAACGTCTGTCTGGCAGCGAGCAGCATTCCCAGCACTGCAGCAGAGCTCTGAGGCTGGATTCAGAGCCTCCATGTTCGGCTGTCTCCACCTCCTAGTGGGCATCAGCTGCACTCACTGCATCAGCTCACTGCAATTCTTTGATAAAATAAAGTTAAAATGGCACTCCACCTATTTATGTTATGTGAAAGCTAATTGTAAATGTTTTCTGAGAGGTCTGAGCCAGGCCTTGAGATTGATCAGCGACACTGAAAAACCCTGACACAACTCATGCACCATAACCCTCTCCTGTATCCAGTCATATGCACTTTAAAAAATGGACTGAGGTTTTGAGGGAGGATTTGTAAATATAAATTAAATAAAATGCCTTATTATAAGCTCATGTTGATGAATGGTACAGACATTTTTTTCCCTTGACGTTGGCTGGATTCCACATATATGAATATACATATATAATAATGTATGATAAAATAATGCTTCCCACACTCATGACCTTGTTCTTGACACTCATATTTGAAAAGTCACTTTCCAACCAGGAAATGTGACTGCAGAATGTTCCAGAGGACACTCTGACCTCTCTGGTTCCTCTCACTTCCTGTCCTTCTGGATTGGATGTTTGGTCGATGAGTGCACAAATATCGACGTGCAGTAATATGTGTTATTATCACATGACAGTTATCAACTTTGTACTCTGCTCTAGTGCCAGAGAATATATTTCTAACGTCTCTGCGCCCATTTCCTGCCGTGATGTGATGAGATTTTGACTCATTTAACTCTTTGAGGTACGCTGTCAGAGAGTTTTTTTGTTTTTTTTTTTACAGCTGATCGCTGATCGTGCTCTCCTGCAGCATGTCAGTAATTTCAGGGCTTCTGGGAGATGTAGTCAGAGCATAAAGAGACGGTATACACCACAGAGATCAAAACAGGAAGTGGAGACGATCGAGATTAGAGAGCAAAACAAACAGAATGTGGACAAAAAGTGGTGATTTTGGTGAAAGTGTCCTCTACTCTACCTCTGATAAAACAAGAATGGAACAAGGTAAAAAACAAACATTTTTTTCATGATGAAATAGAGAGTCTCTTCTTTCATTTGAGCTATTCACTGTTTTTAGAGTCATAGTACAAAATATTCTGTGGGTCTAGAGATATGACTGAAAATGGACAAAAACACTGGAACAAGACACTTTAATGGCTGAAACTCAGTGAGTTAATGATCATATTTGTTTAGTTGTGATTGCAACTAAACATATTTTGTAGGGGTGTCCCGATGTCAACTTTGTCACTACCGATACAAGACGATATTGCAGCCTTGAATACTGATACCGATATTTATCCGATACGATACGAGTGTGAAAATCCTGTTTTTTAGTGATGTTGCTTCAAACGCTGATCAGGTTGGTCCTGTTCCACTTCCTGGTTCTGTTCCACCACAGGAAACTGGTTCCTGTCCAGCTGCAACGTCTTTTTCAGACTTTAATGAAAAATGCTGTCACATGGTGTCATCTCTGCTTTGTTAGCACCTTAGCACAGCTGTTGTGATCTGGATGGAAGAGCTGGACTGGAGTCTGGAATGGATCAGTGTGCTGATATCACAGATTTAGATACAGGCCAATATAATCCAATACTTTGTTTGCATTTTTTTTTGCTGATATCAGACTGATATCAATATCAGATCAGGACATCCCTAATATTTTGTGTGCCGTTTTGAAATATTCTTACCCTTTGCCTATTTTCTTATCTTTTTCTCTTGTTAGTCGTACACAGTCGTACAGCTGCTGGAATAAAGTAGGAAGGTGATTAGGTTCTTGTTTACTGGGGTGTAAAACCCTGAAAAGAAGACATAACCATTTAAAATGAGCCAGAGAATTATGTAAATCCATAAAAGGTTATTATCCTCACCCCACTGTCATATTTCATGTGAAGTGTTTCCCATAAATTTGCACCTTAAAGACTAGTGACAGTCAGCTGTTGAACTGTTTTTAGATCACTGATGTGGTGAGGTGATGATTTAACACCGTGTTGGTGACCATGAGGAACATTAGCAGGGCTTCATGGGGTTCATGTCCTCACAGCAGGGGGCCCACGTGGGCGGACAGAGGTGATGGACAGCTGGACATTTAGAGACAAAAACTCACAAAAATGAAACTTTAACATGAAAAATCGGTTATTCATGTTCAATTGCATCGTTTTATCCCAAATGAAACTCTAAAATCAAATTATGTTTTGTGATTTTAAACTGTTATTACACTCAAATACTTGCCAGATATTGTGGAAAAGCAAAAAAAAAAAGGTCCAGACAGACATTTTGAGGCTCAGATGTTAAAGGGTTAATTATATTTAGGCACTTGCTTTTGTCGTCTTGGTCCAGTAGATGGTGATATTAGTCAGCTAGCTTGAGTTTTGGCTCCTGGACTTGTTCTTCATATCCAGTTTTATCCTCTGCAGCAGGATTTACATCTCCTCTCCTGTTCATGTCAAAATCTCCTCAGCAGACATAAACATACCTGAAGGTTCAGGACTAAAATCTTTGAAAGCATCTCTGCTAATTATTCAACCCTTCTGACTGCAGTTTAACTGAGCAGATGGACGTTAACTTGTTTACTACAATTAAAAATTCTTCGTCTCTCTCTTGTTTTTCAGGTGAGTGCCTCTTCTTCACTGTTGGAGGATTCTCCAGAACATCTGAATATCTCAAACAGCAAGTACTAAAGCATGCACTTAAGTATTTATGAATGAGATGCTTGTTGGAAGGTCACATCACGTAGTCCAGTGTAGTGTTCGACTCACACCTGTAAAAACCTGAAAGAGTTCTCTGGAATCTGAAGGGTTGGGTCAAGTCCTGCCCTCGTAAGTCATCATTTTCCTCAGAAGTCCATCTGGAGCGCTTTACAACCACGCTGATAAACCAGTGGACGAGCAGTAACACCTGGCTGGAGCCTGGCCCCATAATGCAACAGGTCACTTCACTGTTTGGCTTTAAGTGTGAATCCAGCTGAACAGACGAGCCGTTAGGTGACAGTATGAAGCATCTGTGACGCTCTGCTGGTGTGGATATCTGAAAAGATAAGAAACACCATCACATGTTACTGAAATGAAAGCGTGGGCGTGTGATTGAAGGGCAAACAATGTCGGCTTAGTTCATCTGAACTTCACTCACAATGGAAAAAATGCCAAGAACGCATGTTTTTGTGCTTGCGACGTAGTGAGGACCAAAAACTGCATTTTACCAACAAAGTGAGGACATTTTTGGGAAGTGAGGACATTTTTGCTGGTCCTCACTTCTTTAAAGAGCTTTTTGAGGGTTCAGACTTGGTTAGGGTTAGAATGAGGCTTAGGTTTAGAGTAAGGGCTAGGGTTAGGCATTTATTTTTAATGGTTAAGGTTAGGGTAAGGGGCTAGGAAATGCATTATGTCCTCACTAAGATAGAAGTACAAGTGTGTGTGTGTGTGTGTGTGTTTCCACACACCAGGACGCCTCACTGGAGGTGTTTGGAAGAAGGTGTGACTGTGTGATGGTGCAGGTATCTCTCTGCACCTGAGGGGAGTGATCACCTGGCCGTCACACATCACATGGCGCTCTTTAGAAAGCGAGGTTCTTAAAGGTGATCCAACTGGTTTCCCTTCAAAGGACACACCGTCCACGTGAAAGCCATCTGATACTGTGTCATATATCTGATCCTCCTGCAGCACTCAGTGTCTGTCAGGCTTCAGCTTCACCTCATGACTGGATCATCAGCACTGCTTTTTCCACTCTGAGCAACATATCTGCACCTTCTTCAGCACATTCAGTCATGAGGAGGCTGGAAAAACATGAAGAGGAGTAAGCTGCATTCACACAGAGGCCACGCCCTCTCAAGGACAAGCCGTCCATGACTGGAACGCCTGTGGTTTCATCGCAGAGTTTCTGTCAGAAATGACTCCGCTCTGTTGGTGGCATTGTTCTTTGTTGGAGCTGCAGGAGCTCGCTGGCTCTTATTAGTGTTTGGAAAAAGGAAGCTGCTCATTGTGTGGACTGTTATTCTTTGGTTAAGGCAGGAGTCATAGGTGTTACAGTGGAAAAAAAACAGGACGTGGAGCTCATCCATAAAGCAGTACATTAGTACATTTATACTCTCAGTGCTTATCCTGTTAGTCATTTCTGTGTTTAAGGTGATTTTTATGCTTCTTTTTATATTTGCATACTTCCATACTTATTTTCACACTTTTTCACACCTCTCATATTTTTATACTTATTTTATTTTGTGCACTGAAAAGGGAGAAGCTCTACAGTTTGGTTGTACAGCTGTATAATGATAATAAAGGGCATTCTGCTCTATGCTTGGCTGAATAGTGTAGTAATAGTATTTCTAACAGGCTGAGTCAAAGGGAAGCTCAGTGTCTGCTTGTGCTTTGTACTACATGATGATATTTTATTAATCCAGCAGCTGTGGGTGTGGCGTATCATTTCCCAGCATTCATGCCTTGGATTCTTTCCAGTTTCACAGACAGTATTGTGAGAAAAAAACAACAGCCCTGTGGATATAATCATGACTTAATAAAAGGAATGACCCACACTCCACCCACTGGGTGCAGCTCTACACCTGCAAGATCAAATAATAATGATATTTCTGTCACATTGTGGCATGACAGCACATGTTTTGGTGTGTTTTATAATGTTTTTATCCTCTGCTGCACAGGACTCCTGATGTTCGTAATAGGGCTGCATAATATTTCCACACGATAAGGATAATATCACGATAAAGCGATTCTACGATAATCAATATAATGCAAGAAATTTACAACATATACAAACATATATATGTACTTTATGTGTGTGTGTCTGAACGGCCCAAAACATGACTTTTAAAAAAAAAAAAAAAGAAAGAAAGAAAAGAAAAAGAATCGATATATCAGAAGACTAAATATTGTGATATATCAGCACATCGATATTTGTTTTTAAGTTTTTTTTACTGCAGATTTTCGGTCAGCTCACATTCATTTCTCCATGTCGCTGTTTGGAAGTGAAGTTTTGCTTTTGTGCATCGGACTCCATAAGGAGGGTCGCCTCGTCTTTCATCGATTCAAAATGGCCGCTGTCATTGTGAGTAACAGGAGCCCTCTTGTGGGCCGTTGTGCTCGGTGAAATGTCACTTTCTGAAAGCTCCAGAGCTCATAATGATGGTGAGTCACCGCTGGGAGAATAGAGCCTCTCTGAGTTTACAACCACTCTGTCTTTTTTCTCTCTCTCTCCTCGCTCTGAGGAAAGAAAGAATGTGACTGATTGATTCCCTCCAGATGGAGGCTTTTTATGGCATAATAAATCACCTGCCCGTCCGGTGAGTCACCTGTGTTGTGTTTGTGGCCCATGTTCAGGATGCCTGTCTAAAAATAGTCTCCTCAGGTTACAGTGCACATCCACACAGAGTCCGGACCCTGTGTCGAGTTTTGTTGTTGATAGCTGGTTGCCGTGGCAGCAGCAACAACAGGCCCACGTTCCCTGAGACCTCAACCGTGGACAGACCGTGGTATTTGCCTAACCTGTGGGCTGCGTTGCTACGGCAACCAGATCCCAGCATGGCCACACCCATGTGTGGTTTGCAGACGCTGACTCATCGTGAAAATATTCCCTTTTTTTTTCTTCTCGTGTTCCTGAAAAGTGACTTTGTCGTATTGTTTGAGACGTGTCTTCATTTCCTCGTTTGTCTTTTTTTTTAATATGAGCGCAGTTTAAAGGATGAATGAACGATGTGCCACAAGCAGGCCGATCCCTGCTGGCATGTCGCTGCTCACGGCCATTTTATTCTCCTCACCAACCAACCAGCAGCTCCATTTTGTGACGTTTAACTATGGTGATTAAAGGAAACATTCTCTTTTTTTTTAGCTTTACAAGTATGTCTTCGTACAATACTCACATGTCTGTATGAACATTAAAATAGTTTTTACGTTCCTTTAATAATTCATGAAAAATCTTAATGCAAATATTAAACGTTAAAGGAACACAGGGTTCCCACCCATCCTGGAAAACATGGAAAACATGGAAAAAACAATTTTCCAGTCATGGAAAAAAAAAGTCCTGGAAACAATTAAGTTATCCTGGAAAATCATTTATCCTCCTCATGCCTTGTGAGTGAATGCAAACGGGTTAAAGGTTACTTTTAACCCGTTTGCATAAATATTTTTCTCCAGGATAATTTAACCATTTTCCATGACTGGAAGGTTAGGGTAAGGGGCTAGGAAATGCATTATGAGACAAAGCCACAGTTGTTGTTTGTTCCTCTTGGATGCTCTGGTCAAACCTTTTCCAGACCGGCTCTTGGCTCTTTATCATCTGTCATTCTCAGTCTGGTTTTCTTGTCTTAATCTGTGGGGCTGTAATTTGCGAGGTTTCCTGAACAAGGCGCCCAGTGTCTATATTGCGTGGGCGTCCTATAGCAGGGTATCCGGGGCAGCAGAGGGGATGTGTTCAGGCTGGCAGGGCCTTCAGATTTATGGTGGAGTAGATGTTCCTCTGCATTTATGTCCTGCAGATGAAAAGCTTCCCTTGTTCTTTCCTCACAAACAACCTCCCCACCCTGGATGCACCCCTCCACTCCCATCCCGTCTCTCTTTTAGACCCCTCTTCCCTGCCATGTTGCTCTGCTGGATGGGCGGTGGGTGAAAAGAAGGAGTAGCAGTGTGGTGAAAGCAGGAAGAAGGTGTTGTGTGTTTGTGCGACATGTCAGATCAAAGCTCAGGAGATCTGCTTGGAGATCGCTTCTGGCTCAGCCCGAAGAAAGGTAAGTGACATGCGTATATGGACCACAGGCAGCAGGATGCAGTGAGCGAATGGTTGCCAGCGTTGGTTGGATGATGGTTTATGTCATGAAGAGGTGTGGCCGTGGACGCGCAACAACTCATTTTTCCCGCTTTGCAATCTGAGGAGATAAGCAGGGCGTTGCAGAATCTGTCTAGTGTAAAAACAGTTGATCCATTTCTGGTAAATAAATGGTGTAGTGCATGTCTTGCATGCTGATTCTGATCCCTGGCTCCCATTTAGCTGAGCTGGCGTGCAACAAGAGAGTCGAGGGCTGGTTTAGATTTTCTGTCCACATCTGACTGCTGGAACTTGTTTGCAGTTTTGTCGTCACTGGTTGTTTGTAAAATCCCACCAAAAGCTTTTTTCTCTTCAGAATACTTTGCAGAATGTTTCCCAAAGCGCTGGATAATATAAGAAGTGTCATGCATGGCAGATGTGATGGTAGACATGGCTCATTGGGTCCTGTCCAGGTCTGAGGGGCTGCAGGGGGCGTCGTAAGGCCGGACCACAGCGAACACATGACATGACAGCTTTCTGGACAGAGAGACGGAGTCAGAATGAAAGGGAAGTGGCAGACTTTTTAGGAGCTCCTGCTTATTTTTGGTTGGTAAAGAGGGTGAAGGGATGTGACTTCATTTCTTTCCACTCTGGAAAAGGAGAAGTCGGTGTGATCTGTGACTCGTGGAGTTGAGAACACAAGCAGAGCCTGTCGATTTTTTTTCCTTCCTCAAGCACACATCAGTTTATGGATTTTCCACGTGCATTTATGCATAAATGGGTGATACAAAAGCCAAGAGTTGCTTTTTTTTCCTCTGCTCACACAGTAAGCTTTTTGTGACTCTAGTGCAGTTTTATATTACTTACCTTAACCCCCCTCCCCTGGTAGCTTACATTCTCTTTCACTTTCACACAGTAACACAGACTTTATTTTGTTAAACAAAGAGTCTTACCCCACAGTTTCTTTTAACAGCTCTTATGTAACTCCAAAGATATTCATGGGGCATGAAAGGTTTGTGTTGGCGAAGCAATAAGAGCGTTTCCTGAAGTGTCTTGGTGGATTTCAGAGCATTGCTTTGTCTATTGTTCTTGCCCCTCTGCTGTAATTTGCCCCTTGTTTTTTTCCCCTCAGTCATCCAGGAACAGTTGATTATTTATATTTGCAGCATGGTGAGGAATGCCAAAGACACCTCTCACTCTCCCTTCATGCTCTGAACACACAGCGCCTCTTTGTCTGAAGCCCTTCTGTGGTTTACCACACTTCAGCACTGTTTGGTGATACAGGGTTTTTTTTGCACTGGCCACCCTTTGAATTATTTGACTATGCATGCAACTCTCAGTTCCCTTCAAGCCATCAATGTTTAACCCCACTAGACAGTTACACCCAGGGTGACCTGGGGCCGCTCAGTGCTGGTTAATGATGCTCACAGCTTCATCCCCTGAGCGTTTCAAAGGCTACTGTCTCTGCTGCACTGACTTATTGACACTTCTGTTCATCCTGTCACATGCAAACACCACACAAATATCAGTCAAGGTCGTCAGAGGGTGGGATTAAGGCCTCACATGCTGTGAGTCAGCGCGTTGCAATCGTCAGGTCAACCAGTCAAGTTTATACATATAGCCCCAAAATCACAAATATGTATGCACACGTATGTGCACCACGCTAAATCTTTAGGTCATGAGCAACATCTATGAAATTATTAATTAGCTAATTAGCATGTGAGGCTTCGGGCTTCGTCTTTGGATCACAGGCTGTATAAAACATGGACATAGTGTCCATAACGACAGCCGTTAGCTCCATGTGACCTCATTATCCCTCAGCTTGAGCCTCAATGTCACTGGTTTGGTGCAACACACTGACCTCCCATCAGCCCAGCAGACTGCTAGCATAGCTGAAAAGCTTTTTTAAAATGTGCTTTTTGCATTTAGTTGTTTAATAAAAAAGTGGCATAAACCATAACATTAAAAGCAAGAAGAGAAACTATAGTATTAATCCCCCTAAAGCTCTTCATCAAAGACATCATTTCATTTTGAAAGACACGTTCCAGCTGATTTACTGCATTTAACTTTAATTAGTTACATTTGAATTTGTTAAAACATGAATTCTTTCACTAATCAGAGGTGACTGCTGGGAAAGCCTGTAGTTACCGTGGTGACGACCCCCCCCAGCTGTTTATGGCGGTCTCTAACTTTAGCAGGTTGAGCTGTAACATGAGCTGTCCTTCAGCCACTATAAAAGAACAAGCTATTCAAATGAAGACAGACTTATGGTTCAGACAAACAGGGAGCTGCAGTGTGTTGCAGGATGATCTGTCATGATTTTAGGTGATGGTCACCCTTCCAAACAGGAAGTTGAATCCCTTCCTGTGTCTGTTTTATGCAGCTCACAGTAAGTGCTTTACTTTCTAAGAGCTGGCACATGATAGGTACGTGTTGCTCCTTCTTTAAGAGCTAAATTAAACCTTACTGTAAAGCATCATGCATGAAGCCAAACTGTACACTGGAAGTACTTTCATCAGGACGACCTGTCATTCAAAGTGCTCTTCATTTCCAGCACAGCTGTGACTTCACGCTGGCTTCTGCTAATGTAAGCGCGTACATTAGTGGGTAAGAAAGGCTCCGCTGACCTTTGCTTTCCCTGGAAGTGGCTGGAGCAGCTTGGATCTGATATCAGGACGGAGGGCTGAGAGAGCGTGAAGCAGCAGGCCTTGACAGTGGGCCAGCCTCCAGCCACCATCCACTGCTGCTGACAAGTCTATTCTGGGACATGTAGGTCTGAAACACTGAAGAAGAAGAGGACTCCTGACCAGGAAACCATGCAGATACTCTCCCCCAACGTCTTATTACTCTTTAATTTATCTGCTTGGATCAATCAAATCCTGTTTCCTGCTGAAATCAGAGCACATTAGTTAGAATGAGAGTCATTATTATGTTACTAAAACCACCTTAAACTGCCAAATTACTGTATAAAACAGCAGTGCAGGGTCGGCCAGGCCTGATAGTGCAGTATTTCTGTTTAATATTTGTATGACTGAAGAGGGACTCGAGCCACAATACAGGTTACTGTGAGAAGACTGAAGTTCACTGAACACTTTGTGCATAAACAGTGCATGAAATCACACTGATAGACAGCCAGGAGAGCAAAAAGCACCATGCATGGTGCTGCAGATTCTAACACATAGTTGACTGACATATCATCAGGGCTCATCTGTAATGTTTTCATAATAATCAAATCCAAATCCAGATATTGGCCTTACTTTGTGCATTGCTTCTTAATAAACGCTCAGAGGTGTACCACAAAATACCAAACGCTGTTGATGAACGACGTGCTTCAGAATCATCCTCCTGAAGCTCAAGCTTGCAGATACATGAACAGCTCAGTGTGAGGCAGACTGCAGCGTGTCAGTGATGAAACATTTGGTTTGTAGAGCAGAGGAATCCTTCTTATTCCTTTGTTCCTTCAGTCTGAATGAGTGACGAGCATATCTGCTCTAGGTGGAGTACATCCCAACGTCAAAGAAGAATTTCGTTTCATGACAGCGTCAGCATTTTTAACTCTCACATTTGTCTGTGGTTTGAGCTCTTTAGGCAGATATTATTTCGATTTTCTTCACTGAGAGTGTCAGCGTCTTTGCTAAACGTCGGTGTCGTCCAGCTGTTCAGGACAGCAGATTTATGGCCCAGAGCTCAGAGCTGACTCACTTCATTTCACTGTTGCCATGGCAAATAAAATGAAAACAGTTTACCGTCAGTGTTTGGATGTGTAACTGTGTGTGGTTTCAGCCACAGTGCCTACTGTGTGCTCGCTCTGCTCTTCACTATATCACTTTATTTCCACTCCAGAAAGTGCAATGCAACAATGGCCAGTCCTCCTCCCAGTCTGACCACTCTCACTGACACAGAGAGAGACGAACGAGAGACAGATGTACAGAGGGAAACGATCTGGGGACAGAAATGTGATATCATGTTCCTGGGAGCGCTGAAAAGGTTAGCTATAATGTGCAGGTCTTTATTTAGTTGTGCAGGACAGATTCTCGGTTCCCGGCTAAATGGAGTGTGAATGTTCTGTGTCTGAAGCAGCGACACAACTTTAGAGTGCTTTACAGCCTGTTGCATCACTTTAATGAGCTGCATTGATTGGTCAATCTCCTGCTGACCCTCAAACAAACAGAAATAGAAACTTCATGCCTCTTTTGCGCTCTGTTAGACTGTTTCACCTTCACTTTGTGTGATCTGGAAGCCACACCTTGAGCGTAGAGTAAAAGCTCCTCAGTGATACCTGATCAGGACACGTGTGCAGCTATAGACACTTGATAACCTACATAGATGCAGAGAGCAGGCTACTCCAACTGGTTCACTCTCGTTCCTCTCCACACTAATCCCAGTTTAGAACCACCCATTAACTGGGCCGCTGTGTCTGCCAGTAGTAGTGTGTGTTTAGAGGTGTGTGTGTGTGTGTGTGTGTACATTATATGGGAGGCGTGTTCTTTCATATGTGGGCGTCTCAGAAAAGACTCAGAGCTCAAACACACTCCGGAGGCGTGTTGCTCCATTCATTTGACTTTGCACTCTCTTTATTACAATCGTTTTATCGCACTCGCTTTTCTCTTTTCGCTTCCAACTTCCTGCTGCACTATTTACTTAAGTGAGACTTTTTTCCATGCCAGTTTTTTCCCTAAGAAATAGAAGGAGAAGGTAGGAGGAGCTGGACTCCCTCTCTCTCACTCACTCCCTCTCTTCCATTCTGTCATTGCCATCTCGGCAGAGCAGACTGTTCGTTTCCAGCCACACTGAAAGTAGAGGCACGCTTTTCACTTTGTTTAAGTCCGATTTCCACCGAGGAATATTCTTTTTCTTCACCATACGCAAAGGATCAGCAAGAGGAAGAGGAAAAGAAAGTAAGAAAAGGATTCTTTCTTCCACTTTTTCTTTTTTCTAATTGAATCGAGACAGCCGGTTTGTCTGCTGGATTCTTTCACACAGCGAGACGTGAGATCTTATTTATTTCCTTTCATGTTGTGATTTTCAGTTTTACTTTGAGCGAGCACACTGACATAGAGCACAATGGTTGCTGGAATGCTGATGCCCCTGCGGGAGCTGAGGGCCATCTATGAGGTCCTGTTTAGAGATGGTGTCATGGTGGCCAAGAAGGACAAGAGGCCCCAGATCAAGCATCCTGAGATAGAAGGGGTGAGGAACCTGCAGGTGATCCGAGCCATGGGCTCGCTCAAGTCTCGGGGCTATGTTAAGGAGACATTTGCCTGGAGGCATTTCTACTGGTACCTGACCAATGACGGCATCGTTTACCTGCGTGACTTCCTCCGTCTGCCCCCTGAGATTGTCCCGGCCTCCCTGCAGAGGGTCAGGAAGTCTGCAGCCACCCTGGCCGTTCCTCACCGGGCTGCACGGGTCCAATCTGTGGACGGTCCTACATCTTATGTTCCTAAGCCAGGGCGCAGGGGTGAAGCCGAGAGCCTGGACTCTCTGACTGAGCGTCAAGGCTACCGCCATAAGATGATGGGAGAAAAGGAGGGCTACTCCGACAGGACCCCCAGGTTTAGGGGTCGTCCACTGGCTGCAGAACCAGTCAGGCCAAAAGCACCATGGGAAGTGGAGGACCAGCCTCTGTTAGGGAGGGGGAACGGCTTCAGAGGAGAGGTGATGACGGAGGTGAAAAGAGCGTCCCGTCAGCAGGGAGAGGTGAGCAGTGAGAAGCCATCAGCAGCATCACAGGAGAGGACAAGGTCTGAGGTCCAAAAGGAGAAGGTGCCAGTATCTGCCCAGATAGCAGCTTTGAAACAGGAAGTGCCACAGACCACTCTGACACCAGTGTCCTCCACATCAGCCCTGCCATTAACTGTGGCTGCTGTCGCTCTGGCTACAGGTGCTGCAACATCAAAGATCCCAGCTGAACCCTCTGCTGCAAGAGCAAACAAAGACGAGCTCAAGACGGCAGACGAAAAAGCTCCCAGGAAGCCAAGCAGTTCAGCCAACACGATGCTTCCCAATGCAGAGGTTAAAGAAGAGAACTCACAGTCAGTGATTGTGATTAAATCTGCAGAGGCCACAGCTAAAACCATCAGTGATGACATGAAGGGTCCAGAAGTTAACATGATGGCTGCTGCTCAGGAAACCTGCAAACTCCTCACTAACACCACCACTGCTGCTCCTGTCATCACCACACCTGCCAGTAAAGAGGTCAGAGAAGAGAAGACAAACAAGGTGATTATGGATGCAATTAAATCTCCAGAGGTCAAGAATGCAGCTGAAACAGCACTTATTACAATAACTGCTGCTCAGGAAGCCTCCAAACCACCTACCAACACTGACACTTTAACCCCCATCACCACAAAACATGCTAATAAAGATGTCAAGGAAGAGAAGCTGAAGCACTCAAAGGTTAATGAGGGACCAAGTGAAGTGAAGACCCCTGTTAAATCCAGGAAAACTACCAAAGTGATAGTCACTCAGGAGACCATCAAACCCTCACCCAACAGCAGCAGTGAGCCAGCAGAGGAGACCTCTAACGTGAAAGTGACCCAGGATGCTGGTGATGCTAAAGTGACCTCAGTGAACCTCTCAGCAAAATCAACAACTGATGAAGTTCCCCAGAAAACATCTCCAATGACTGAGTCCTCAATACTTGAAGTCAAGACAACCATTAGCACAATGACAGTAAAACCAGCCTGGGGGAAAACTACAGGAACAGAGATCAAACCAAAACAGGACAAAACTGACGCCAAGGTGATTCCTCACAGCAAGAAAGATGAAAGAATAGTGGCAGAGGAAGTCCTGGGTGTCACTTTAGAGCAAAAAGAGCCCTCCTCTCCAGGGCCTGATAAAAGTGTTGTCACCACAGAGGTGGCTGAGGGAAGCTCTAAATCAAAAAGGAAGAAAAAGAAATCTCCAGGTGAGATGTGCAAGAGTGTCAATGCAGAGGAGCTACCTCACTTTAAGTCAGAGAAGGAAAAGCGACGTATAGACGAGCCGCCTGAGGCTGAAAATAGCCTGAAACCTACACCAGTGACTACCTCAGAGCCACTGAGCAAGACCGACGGAGCTGTGGAGCAAAATAAGACTCAGGTTAAAACACATATTGATGGGCCTAAATTAAAGGAAGTTCAGAGTGTTTCTAAAGCAGCATCGCTGCCATTAGATCAGGTGCCAGCAGCGCCCCCAGTGGAGCTCAAAGACAATGCAGCAGTAAAAGAAAAGGCTGAGGGAAGCAGTGCGAGCAAAACAACACATGCACCACTACGCTATGAGGACAAGTTAGACGGTAAATTTCCCAACAATGAGTCAGCAAAATCTGAGAAAATGACAGTGACTAAAGTGGAAACAGTGTCGGTGCAGAAAATAACAGAAGCAAGTCCTAAACCTGAAGGCAGAAGCCCTTCAGCAGCATCAGAATCCACTAAAACCACAGTAGAGATTAAATCCCCAACAAGCACCGAGGAAAGTTCAAAGAGTAAGAAAAAAGGTAAAGGGAAGAAGCAGACTGCAGTATCAGCAGCAGAGGCATTACCTTCCACAAACATTACAAAACTGCCCAAGGCTGAAGCTAAAGACGGCCCTGACACGACCTCTGAAAACCTAAAAGTCTCTGCAAAGTCGACTCCTGAAAGAATGTGCAGAGAGGGAAGCAGGCAGGCAGCAGCTGTGCTCTGTGAGGCCTCTGCAGACAAAGAGGAGGAGGAGCCCGAAAAAACCAAGCAGGACGTTCCAAAACCAAAAACATCCTCCACTGCGAGGGAAGCAGCCGCAGCCGGAGAATCGGCGTCAGCAGCAGCAGCAGCAGCAGCAGCAGAGGCAGCTGCAGCTCAGGCCAGCCCCCTCGACGAGCAACAGGAGCCTCCCAGAGTTTCACAACATTCAGCCAGTCAGGCAGCAGAGAGCAGCACACAGGAAAGGCTCTGTGCTCGTCAGGCCGAGCAGCAGGAAGACCACAAGTGGGACACACCCTCTGCCACCGACACACCAGCAGCTGCCCGGCCTCACCTGGGGGACACCTGTGAGCCCAACGCAGACGACGCCGCCATGAGGAAGAAAATAGTGGTGGTGGAGGAGATAATAGAGGTGAAGCAGCTTCTCAGTCCAACTGGGGAGCAGCCGCCTCCTCCACCTGTGCAGCCTGAGGAGGAAGGAGAGGAGCTGGACCTGGATGTTCTGGAGGAGATCGCCATCGAGCGGGGGCTTCTGTCAGCGGTGCCGGGGGCCTCACCTGAGCAAACCTGGGACCACTCCCTGGAGGAGCCGGAGGAGAAGACATGGCCTCACTTCATTGAAGGTTTGTTTGAATGTGTGCCAGCTGACCTACTTCCTCTCACCGTGCATGCCAAGCAGTCGCTGTGTTCCCACCTTTCTTTCAGGTGTGGGAGGGTTTAAGTAGGGCATTTGATGATGTTGTCATGGACTTAAAGTATTTCACTCTCCCACTGTGGACCTGTCTGTCCCTGACATCTCCTCCTAACTCTTATTTATGATGACTGAATCACAGCTCGTGGCTTAAAGCTGCTTGTTGCAGAGGCAGACTGTCTTGAGGAGACGTTTCAGTGAGCTGGTGAGAAGAATCAGTTGAGATGTGGATGTGATTTAATTATCTGTGTGTTAAAATAGATGAAGTATCAGTAAGGCTCTAGTCATACTCTCTGCAGATTCCACATAATCACAGGTGGAAGCACTCAATTATAAAACTACTAAACTTGGTGATTATCAGATATCCACTTTTTTTTGAGGTGGGAAGTTTCATGATTTGCTTGTAAACTGAGCTCTGCACAGTGTGGACAGTCGTCCCTGGAGGGTTATGCTGACCTGCAGTCCTTCCAACAAGGTGGGGCAGTTTGCAAAGATTGAGCCTCGCCTGTTCCCTGCAGAGATAGTTCAGCATGTTTTAAAGCCAGAGGCAGGGAGGTGTGGTGCTTTGCTTCTTTGCTGTGTTTTTGGCACTCTTCTGTGTCCTGTGGTTGTTTTCTTGCTTTTCTTTTCAGCCTGTCTTGTATGGGACTGCAGCATACCATTATGCAGCGGCATGCGTGGGATATGGGAGTTATGTAGACAGTTATGTGATAACAGACAGTATGCTATCCTCCTTCTGCTGGATCTGGAAAAGAAAGCAGAACACCCTTAAAATGTGTAATCTGATGCTGCGCCTGGTTCTGCTGAATTATGACACTGAAGCGTGTTCATGTGACCCGGGATTTTGCATGATTTCATAAGTTTCAGATGTGAAATCTGGGCGTTGCCTGCTGTGGGTGTGAGCGGTGGACAAAGAGTCAGGAAGTTGGAGCAGTTTGCTCACAGGGTGTGTTTGTTTGGTTCCACACGTGACACCAGATCTGGATTCAATTAGCAGGCTGCTGCCTTTATTCAGTCTGTGATGGTCGTCAGGGAAAATAAGTCTTCTTTGATGAAATCATCATAAGCAGACCTTCAGTGATGTTCATTGCTGTGAACTTGAACGTCTAGAACTCTGGCACTGGTGGCTGTTTTGTGGACAGAGCGCTGGTGCAGTGGTCTATCAGATGACCCACTGCTGACATCTGCTGTCCGTTACCAACCAGTGACCAAACGCTCCATGTAAAATCAGTTAAAACTCTAAATAATGCACATTGGACACTCCTTTTCTCTCTCTATCTTTATGTCTGTGTTGACCTCAGATAGAGCAGGATGAGTGTCGTTACAGACATGCATGTTTTACTGCTGTGGATCCATTCAGAGGTATTCTCGGTATGTTAGCTAATCACATATCTGTCAGCAGAATCAGTTACACCCTGGGGCCGTGTTGCATTTAGGTATGTCTGCTTTTGTCTTTCATTGCTTCAGTGGTGTGGAAACCAGGAAAAAGGAAAGTATCTGAACACAGACAGAAATAGTGCTTTCCAATCATCAAGGAAACACTTTGACTTTACTGAACGTGCAGCACTTTTGTTTCCTTGAATGCATGAGTCGTGTGTGTTTTAGACAATATGTTTAAACTCTGCCCATCATGGCACCACGGCCAGTTAGACTAGATCACATCCCAGACATGGCACATGGAGGTCCTCCATGTTTTTGCATACTTCAGCAGCAGACTGGTGCCTTTCATTATGGAGGCACATCATTTTGATGTCATGACTCACTCCGGACTGTTCTCAAATCTGACATTTCTGAGGAGAAACAAGAAAGAATGGGAGCTTCATGAATGCTGTGTGTCAGTCGTCTGTGGTGTGAGCTGCTGACCACCAGTGATGTCATGCTCACACTGATCTTCCTGTCTTTTCCTGCTGACTCCATGCTGGCCTGTTTCACTGCTCTCAGACCATATCAGCCTACTTCTCATAAACTGAGACACACTGAGCAAACATTTTGACAATGAGGAGACGCTGTTGATACGACAGTCTGATCCAGGGCTGAAAATACAGAGTCAGAGTGAAACGTGAGCACACCGCTGTAATCCTCTAATCCTCATTCAGTAATCGATGCCTTTGTGATATCCGTTTAAAACCGTGATGTTTTGCAGAAGTGACTACAGGGTGAAATGAGAGTCCAGACCACGATCCCGCCTCATGGCCTGGGTGTTTGTGAACTTCCAACACAGGACCGTGGGTTGCCAGGTTGTGAGTGCGACACTGGCAAGAGCAGAGTGTTTGATATCAGATTTAATGGCGGGCGAGAGAGGCTGGATCACAAGATCTGTGATAGCAATATAAGAAACAGAGAGATCAATAACATGTGGAACATATTAAGGGTTTGGTTGAGATGGTTATGATGTTAGTCATTTCCCAGGGTGCATGCTGGGTCTGACTAACTGTGACAGAGTTGTGGGAATAGCTGCACGTGTTTTTCAGTTCTCCTTCAGGTGTTTTTAGCCTTATTTTAAGTTTGACTTTTACATTTTGACCTTTACTTTATGCTGTGTTTTCTCTAGGGAGTCCTCTCCACCTGCTCTGTTGACATTGTGTTTACAAAACGCTGCTCCATCAGTATACGGTGGAGAGGTATTCCCCTCTGGACGCGAGCCTGGAATACCTTTCGTCTTAACATGAACGACGTGAGCGTGAGGCTGAGTTTGTAAAGCCCCCGCATGGTTTCTCAGTATAGCATCCAGACATCCATCTATAGTGTGTGAGCTTCACAGAGACGAGCCAGCTCCTCTCTGCAGGCTCTGGGTTTGCTTTTATGGAGAAATGTTGTCAGCACTGAGCCATATGCATTTATTAGAAGCTTCTATATTTAGAGAAAGTGAACATTGAGAGATAACTCTGTCAGTGTGTCCATCACTAACCTCTGTGTGTGTGTGTGTGTGTACAGTATGATTTAATAATTAATCCATTAGCTCTCAGTTTTCAAGCTATTCTGCTATTTCTGTCCACTCAGTGTTGTGTCTTCCTGCCAGTGTCTTTTCCCATCATGACATCTCCACTTTAACCCATCTCAGTTACTGATGAACTCATTGAGTGCCGGACGTTTCATTAAACAGAAAGTACTATTTGTCCATTTTGAGTCATATTTCTAGACCCACAGAATATTTTGTACTATGTCTCTGAAAACAGTGAATAGCTCAAATGAAAGAAGAGACTCTCTATTTCATCATGAAAAAAATGTTTGACGTTGAAATACGTCAACAACACTCAAAGAGTTAAATATCATACACTAAAAGAATGAAGAAAATCAGCCGCAAAGTTACAGTTAGAGAATCAGAAATGACGGTATCGCATCATATTTTTGTTTTACCACGTAGCATCAGAGCTTCTGAATCTACTTTTATACGTGCCAACAATATTTATGTGTGAATGATGCCTCTAGCACATGTTGAGAGCTGTGACTTAATATCACAGAATAAAGCTGCTCATCAAAGAGTGAAACAGGAGGCGGGTTGTGTTTGAGGAGGCTGTTTGTGGGGGGTAAGAGTCCCGCCAGAGCTCTTCCATCAGTTTCTAACTGTGACACTGTGATCATCTGGCTCCGCTGGATATTTATAACCCTCAGTGAGCTCCAGCCCCCCCGGCCACCCAGCCCTCGCCCCATGCCCCTGCCCCCTGCCCCCCTGTGTCGTCCCTCCTCCCCTGGCCTCAGGAGAGCAGGCTGACGGATCCAAGCAGGAGGCGCAGCTTGTCAAAAGTCAACACAAGGGAGAAACAAGGCAGTTCAGAGCAAACATACAGGAGCGTCTCCTCTCCTTTCCCTCTGTAACGCTCTCTGCTCGTCCTCCTCTTCCTCCTTAGATGAAGATCATACCCGGTAGGTCCACAGAGTGAGGTTTCTGTCTGTCTCTAACTGCGTTCGTCCGTCTGGCTGCTGTGAGTTTTTGGCAAACGCTCTGTGTGAAGTGTTGTTAAATGAAGAGTAACCTTCAGCACAGATTGTGTTCCATATTTAAACCGGCCTTGAAATATTTCGAGTGAGGCTGGCAGCGTCCTGTATTCGCCTTTATTTGATGTAGAAGTGGGCGAGGGCAGAAAAGTCACCCCCTCCTCACTCAGGTCTGACATCTGATGTTTTATTCCATTTAGTTCGTCTGCATATGAGAGACGGACACGTCCGTCTGTCTGTCTGTGTGGGCTATTCCAGATCACCAGCTGCTGCTGAGCGAACGATCCCAGCGCATCTGCTGAGGAGGAGCTCCACTTTTTATTCTTTAAAACTCCACACAGCCTTTTGCTGCCTCAGGATGTCCAGCAGTAGACACACTGCATGAAACATCGATGGCTTTGACCAAAGCAGCTAGCGAGCCCATCCTGAAGCAATGCCACACTATCAGAGAAGCAGCACAATAAAATTAGATTTATTCTGGCTAAATACATGAAGTATTTTTTTAACTAATCTTAAAACTTACTTTTATTTCCTGGCTTTTGACTCAGCATCAGACTTTGCTCCAGTTTTTATTATTATATTATTATTATTATTATTTTTATTATTGGTCTTTTATGTACAGCACAGCTGTTTTCAGCTGTGGTTGTCTTTATAAATAAAGTTGAGTTATGATAGATGGAGATATGTATGAGGTGGATTAATAAATAAAGCATGGACAGAGTGTATTTAGAAACCTCATATGCACTGAAGAGTTTTTCTCTAGAAAACAGGGAACAACAGCTGAACAGATCAGAAGGGAACTTCTTGTCAGTCGTAGCTGCAGGCAGGAATTTAAAATGTCCTGGCCACGCCCACCCAGTAAAGGCCCACCTGTCGCCACAGCCAGGACTCATCCCCTCATCCCTTCTACCTTATTTCTATCTCTTTCCAAACAAATGATGTCAGCCCCCCCAGGACCCACTCTGCCCACTCTGGTGGTTTTAGGCCACTTAATCACCCTGATTGTGTTCTGGCGCTTGAGAAAACACAGGAGGAAAGGTAAGCGAGCAGCATGAGGCAGGATATTAAAGGAAAGGCTCAAAAAGAGACTAAAGTCACAGGAGCTTCTCTCCTGGAGTTCAACCCATGAAATACCAACACTGTGCTAGCAGTTCTCTGGATATTTTTGTGTATTTATGATTTTTTTTGCTCTCGATTCTTTGGTCTGTATCATACTACTAACTATCAGGGCAGGGTGTTGACTTCACGACACGATGTGTATTATGATACTTGAGTCATGACATGATACATTTTTTTTCAGTATTTTGATATGTTGTGATATTCTACATAGATCACAGATGAATTTAAAGTGCAGCTTAAAGTATAAGTTTTATGAGCAGTATGTACATCTGTATGTATAGTTTTATATATATATATATATATATATATATATATATATATATATATATATATATATATATACTGTGTTAATGTGGATTATTTTTTTAATTTTATTTCTATTTAAATTTTTATTTCAACATGCAGAAGTTGCTCTGAATTTACATTTGGCCCAAAACATGACTTTTTGGGGAGAAAAAATTTGATATTAAGAAATTTTAAAAATCAATATTTTATCAAAAGAAAAAGTATCATGATATACTGCATTGCCATAGCAATATTTTTCCCACCCGTATTAACTACATGAGGTCACATTCGTCACCCAGCTCTTCCAGCCTTACAGAACAACAAAACATGGAGCTAGTGTTTACGTCAGTAGCAGAAAGCATGAACTCTATGTCTGCTTGATCAATCTGACTTTCTGAGGTGGAGATCTGACTTCACGGAGGTTCTGCTTTAAATTCTGACTTGGAGCTTGGAAATTTGAGGTGATGTTGTTCACATTAAAATATTCACATTTTGCACAGTGAGATGTCCTGTAGCTCAGTGTCACTTCCTGTCACTCTCTGTCTGTAAAATGTATCATTAGACAGTGTTTTATTAGCATTTCTGCTGCTCATAATCTAGTAACAACATTTAATGATTCATATGCATCAATGAAAATTCTTCATAAATGACTCTAGAATAAGCACTGAGGCTGTGGCTCGTCCATTTCTCCATAATAAGAGGTTGGCAGCTTTTACCTCTCTTAATGAACCGTTAGCTTCATGCTAACCTGCTAAACAGCAGCATGTTAGCATAAAGCTCTGTTAAAGACACTGATTGGCTGCTTCAGTAAATATGTGTGAACCTCATCACATCATTGGCTGGACAGTGTTCGTCCTTGAAAAATGATGCAGGATCAATAGTTGTGTGTTTCCTGTCAATACGCTGCATCGATTTACTGTGAGAGATTCAAGCACTCAGCTCAGAGGGAACACTGCTGTCATGTTCATTCACTTTCATTCAAATCTGTTTGACTAAAGTACTGCAGCATTTATACATTAGCAGTATTATGTGACGACATGTCTCGAAAAAAAATGCAGTTTAATAGTTTTTCTTTGTTGTTTACAAACAAAACAATGATAATAATCAAAAACTATGTTCATGTGTCCAAAAGACTGCAGAGTGCTAAAGTGAGCACAGAGCTGTTGTTTACATTCAAATAGAGATCAGAATCTGATGACGTCATTCATGACATTCCGTGCCTTTGATGTCTCTCTCTTGAAAGTCCTTCTCTGAAACATCATTTTCATTATTTCATTATTTTCTGAAGGACACTGAAGCGATTTGTTGAACTGTTCTAGTCTGTTTATCTACTCTTGACGACCACATCATGAACAAAAGACAGCACAAAGGAAAATGGGGACGTGGAGCCCATCAGAACCATCATCAGGGCCAACCAGCCCCCCATAACAACCACAGAGAGAGACGAGGTGGTAATCCAGAGACTGTTGATGAAGCCATCAATGATCTCCAGAATAACCAGGTACCCGTGGAAGATCTCAAGGACCTGTATCAGCAGGAAAAGCAGGGCTTCTGGCACAACATCCACAAGAAGAAGGTGAGGGTCAACCACCTGGAGGGTCTTTTGAGCTGAGGGAGAAGGCGTTTGGAGAGGAGCACAGCAAAAACTATTACACCATCAGGATGCAGGAGATAGAAATCTCCTCCCTGAAGAAAACTCTCCAACTCCATGAAGAAAAGCTGGAAGCAGCTCAGCGCCACAACTCTGAGCTGAAAAATCACTATGAGGAACAGATCCAGCAGCTCCTGAAGGAGAAAGAGGAGTTCACTGAGAAGCTCCAGGAGAGCTTCAAGATGGAGGAGCCAGGCAAGGAGCCACACAAGGAGCCAAGCTGGGAGAAGCTGCAGCAGCAGCTCCAGGTGAAGGTGGACCAGCTGCAGCAGGAGGTCCAGGTCAAGAATGACCAAAACCTGGATCTCACCCAGAAGGTGGACCAGCTGCAGCAGGAGGTCCAGGTCAAGAATGACCAAAACCTGGGTCTCACCCAGAAGGTGGACCAGCTGCAGCAGGAGATACAGGTGAAGGTGGACCAGCTGCACCAGGAGCTCCAGGTCAAGAATGACCAAAACCTGGGTCTCGTCCAGAAGGTGGACTGGCTGCAGCAGGAGGTCCAGGTCAAGAATGACCAAAACCTGGGTCTCACCCAGAAGGTGGACCAGCTGCAGCAGGAGGTCCAGGTCAAGAATGACCAAAACCTGGGTCTCGTCCAGAAGGTGGACTGGCTGCAGCAGGAGGTCCAGGTCAAGAAAGACCAAAACCGGTGTCTCAACAAGAAGGTGATGCGGGTGCTACAGGAGGTCCAGGTCAAAAATGACCAAAACCTGGATCTCATCCATCAGAACGAGGAGCTCTCTCAAAGGCTCACAGAGATCTCCAGCCAGCTGTCACACAAAGAATGTGATTTTCAGAAAAGTGTGGCTGACTGGAAGGAGAAGTTGGAGGCTCTGGCTTTGGACAAGGAGACCAGCTTGAGACAGGTGGAGGACAAGAGGAAGGATCTGATCCAAATGCAGGGAATCCTCCAGACAGAGCTGAGGATCATGTCTAAGAAGGTGAAGGAGATGACAGAAGTTTGGAAGAAGGAAGAAAAGCTGGCAGCAGCTCAGCGCCACAACTCTGAGCTGAAAAATCACTATGAGGAACAGATCCAGCAGCTCCTGAACGAGAAAGAGGAGCTCACTGAGAAGCTCCAGGAGAGCTTCAAGATGGAGGAGCCAGGCTGGGAGAAGCTGCAACAGGAGGTCCAGGTGAAGTTGGACCAGCTGCAGCAGGAGATCCGGGTGAAGAATGACCAAAACCTGGATCTCACCCAGAAGGTGGACCAGCTGCAGCAGGAGAACCAGGTCAAGAATGACCAAAACCTGGATCTCATCCAGAAGGTGGACCAGCTGCAGCAGGAGATCCAGGTGAAGGTGGACCAGCTGCACCAGGAGGTCCAGGTCAAGAATGACCAAAACCTGGATCTCACCCAGAAGGTGGATCAGCTGCAGCAGGAGAACCAGGTCAAGAATGACCAAAACCTGGATCTCACCCAGAAGGTGGACCAGCTGCAGCAGGAGGTCCTGGTCAAGAATGACCAAAACCTGGGTCTCACCCAGAAGGTGGACCAGCTGCAGCAGGAGAACCAGGTCAAGAATGACCAAAACCTGGATCTCACCCATCAGAACGAGGAGCTCTCTCAAAGGCTCACAGAGATCTCCAGCCAGCTGTCACACAAAGAATGTGATTTTCAGAAAAGTGTGGCTGACTGGAAGGAGAAGTTGGAGGCTCTGGCTTTGGACAAGGAGACCAGCTTGAGACAGGTGGAGGACAAGAGGAAGGATCTGATCCAAATGCAGGGAATCCTCCAGACAGAGCTGAGGATCATGTCTAAGAAGGTGAAGGAGATGGCAGAAGTTTGGAAGAAGGAAGAAAAGCTGGCAGCAGCTCAGCGCCACAACTCTGAGCTGAAAAATCACTATGAGGAACAGATCCAGCAGCTCCTGAACGAGAAAGAGGAGCTCACTGAGAAGCTCCAGGAGAGCTTCAAGATGGAGGAGCCAAGCTGGGAGAAGCTGCAACAGGAGGTCCAGGTGAAGTTGGACCAGCTGCAGCAGGAGATCCGGGTGAAGAATGACCAAAACCTGGATCTCACCCAGAAGGTGGACCAGCTGCAGCAGGAGAACCAGGTCAAGAATGACCAAAACCTGGATCTCACCCAGAAGGTGGACCAGCTGCAGCAGGAGAACCAGGTCAAGAATGACCAAAACCTGGATCTCACCCATCAGAACGAGGAGCTCTCTCAAAGGCTCACAGAGATCTCCAGCCAGCTGTCACACAAAGAATGTGATTTTCAGAAAAGTGTGGCTGACTGGAAGGAGAAGTTGGAGGCTCTGGCTTTGGACAAGGAGACCAGCTTGAGACAGGTGGAGAACGAGAAGAACGATCTGGTCCGAATGCAGGGAATCTTCCGGTTTGAGCTGAGGCTCATGACTGAGAAGCTGAGGGAGATGACAAAAGCCCTCGCCAAAAAAGAGCAGAGCTGGGAGAAAAAGGAAAAAGACATGGAGAGAGAGAACAAAAAGCTGGAAGACCTCTGCCTTTACATGAAGGAGAAGAGGAGGAGCATCTTCCATCGAAGAAAGGAGATTGTGGACAGAGAAGCAGAGCTGGAGAAGATGAAAAGAAAGATGATGTGGGAGAGGGAGAGAGAAACGTAGACGGCAGAAAGCAATTAGGAGGAGTGGACTGAGGAGAGGAAGAAAGAGAAGAGGTGTTCCTCTGACAGAGAGGTGGAGGAGGCTGCTCCATCATGACGAGCACTGCAGCCAGTGAGGAGAGCGTCTTCTGCCTGTGTCACTGTGGCTTTTCTCCTGGTGATCAGGTTTCCTCACAATAAGCCCCAATACACGTTAGCTCTGTCAGTCAGGGTGTTCTCCTGGTGATCAGGTCCACCCATGATTATCAATTCAAAATAAAAATGAATAAATCAATGTTCATTGTCTTTTCCTATCTATATGGTATGAATCTGTCTTGTGGTGTGATACTGTGGTAAAGCCAGAACTTCTCCTTCATTGTCAGAGTTCAGTGATCGAGTCGATCCATCAGGTCAGTTCAGTCACTTTCTGCTGCGTCACTCCTCTCACCATTTTCATCTGATTTCAACGAACACTAAAACATACACAGGCTAGATAAAGGAGATGTTCACACTTTAATATGCACGAAGTGGTTGATATTCATGTTTCATGGTGCAGATTTAGACCAAAGAACACCTGGCTCCCAGTAAACCCCTGGAGGTCTGGTAGGTATCCCAGGATCACTCTGTCCCTGCAGCCTTGATCAGTTTTGGGGGAATTTGTTTTTCACATGCTTCTGTTCAAACCGTCGCTCGTGATCTCAGTGGAGCTGAGAGGGCTGCAGGTCCACAAGCAGCAAGAAGAAATGATGTTCATGTTAATATGTGGAATGTGATGTGATGACGTTTTCTGTACCTTTGTTTTGATAGCGGTTCCACAACAATACTTTTTTTCAATAAGTTAAGTAATTTTTAGGGTGGAATAAGGAATAATTATTTCTATAATCAATTATTTTTTCGATTAAACAATGAATCAGATGTTTAATTTCCATCCTCTTATTCAAAAACAAGACATTAGCTCAAATTGACACATCATATGACCACAATACTGCGGTCACATGATGCCTACCACATGTTGAGCTCATCACCACAATATTAAAATAATAAATGAATATATCTCTGTGTATTTGCTGTTGAAAGTTACAGGAGTGAATATATGGTGTTTGATATGAAATATAAACAGTAATATTTAGTAACATCCTGTTTTTAAAGTGAGATGGAGAAACCAAACTTTTCACACTGCAGCGGGTCAGTCCATTAACTTTGAGGGAGGGGGAGGTTTGTTTTCTTCTTATGATTAATTATTTAGAGGTTTCAGTACGTCTCATGATTAAATGAATAAATACACACATTATACACAGTCAGAAAAGACAGAAGACAGACTGACATATTAATCACACGATGCAACGAATCAATAATGAAATTTGTTGCCAACACTTTTAATAATAGATTTTTTATTGATTCGTTGTTGCAGCCCTGGTAACAGTTCCTCCTAAACCTGTCAGGTCAAGTTTGGCTGTGGATCAGAGGTCTTCTCTTCAGATCAGTGACTAGCATTAGCACTAGTTTAGTACCAGCTAACACTGAGCCAGCAGACTGCAGATGAACAGTCAGCTGTTTGCTGTGTCGCCCTGAGTTTTAACTGTGTTAAATGGCTTTGAGAATGAGGACGTTGATGGTCCCCAGAGGATGACTCCTCCTGGTGACCCCCTGACTTTTCCTCCAGCACCATCACTGGGTCAAAACTTAAATGTGCACAACAAGCAATTTAACTTGGTGACATGAACCTATATGCATATAAACATATTGATGATGATAATGTGATAAATATGCAAAAACTGATTGTGTTAAAAAAAAACAGCAATGTGGCAGAGAAACGAGGCAAGAACTGCACAGAAGCTGCTAATATTTCATCAGCATTAGCAGTGAATTAGCGCACGTTAGCATGCTAGCACAGTCAACAAATTTCCCCTCACGTGTCAGTGTCACCTGAAGTCATCTGATCTAGTTCTGCTGTCGGGATGTGAGGGGAAGGACATCTTTATGTGATCAGTGCTGATATGGAGGCATTTTACAACTTTTACACCATATTTTACGTTGTTCCTTTTTAAAATGTCAGTGTTGAATATTGTCAATGTGTTAAAGGCTCTACTCTGTGATGACCTTGGCTCCATGTTCGCTGATTCCCTTTCGTGTTCATGACCCTGACGTTACCATGATCTGTGCTCTAATGTTTTGTTGTCTGACATACTGTAGAGTTAAATGCAGCTGCTGTCCGTCACGAGGGGCTTTCTGGTCTTAACTGTCCTCTTTTCACTGGCGTCCGTTCAGCATGATGACATCTCTGTCCTCTAGTTCACCCCTCAGCCTGAGGGGGGGGCTGCATCACTTTCTCCTGCTGAACTTTGACCTTTCATTTCTGTTTGTTTTGTCCTCCTCAGACTACACCAGGATTACAGAGCAAATCAAATTCACTTTTAATATTTCAGATGTTGCAGCAACGTTATATCTATTAACTCATTGAGTTCCAGCCGTTTATTAAAACAGAAAGTGTCTTGTTCCAGTGTTTTTGTCCATTTTGAGTCATATTTCTAGACCCACAGAATATTTTGTACTATGTCTCTGAAAACAGTGAATAGCTCAAATGAAAGAAGAGACTCTCTATTTCATCATGAAAAAAATGTTTGTTTTTATCTTGTTCCATTCTTGTTTTATCAGAGGTAGAGTAGAGGACACTTTCACCAAAATCACCACTTTTTCTCCACATTCTGTTTGTTTTGCTCTCTAATCTCGATCGTCTCCACTTCCTGTTTTGATCTCTGTGGTGTATACCGTCTCTTTATGCTCTGACTACATTTCCCAGAAGCCCCAACATTACTCACAGGCTGTGTGAGAGCGCCCTCTAGTGTCTGCTGCTGAAAAACACTTTGACGTAACGTCTATGGCACTCAAAGAGTTAATTAATCAGTCAATTCAAGGAGGGATGTTTTAGAGCTAAGGTTTTTTTCCTGGCTGTTTTAATGGGATCTTTTGCATAGTTTTAAGAATATTCAGTTGGTATAAGTGGTTGACCAGCGGCGTGTTTTATCTTCACTAAGCTGGATCTCATACAGGAGCTGAGAGTGAGTCAGGTGATGCTGCTGAACATTCAGTTCTGGCTCTGGCCTGACTTCTTCCTCCTCTGGAGCAGTTCTTCCTCCAGGACTCATGGGTGTATATAACACACAGCACTGCTGCTGGTCAACCAGAGGCCACGAGTCACTCTGGATTCACTAAACTAACCCTGATGAGGCAGAAAGACTCATTTTATTTATGAGGAGCGCTGGGACAAACACATCCAGCCCTGTGCTGGGAGTTTATTTATATCTCTGGTGACCTCCATCAGGGATTTCCCAGCACTCCCTGGGCCACATAGTATACAATGACATCAGCAGTTTACCTAAAGATGCTGATGTATGTTGTACAAGTGTCCCTTTATGACTGTGGTCCTTGCAGTTATAGTGATTAATGTGTGACAGAAAGCAGCAGCTCTGAGTCAAATAAACAAAGTGGGATCACTTTTCATGACTCAGGTTTTCTTTCTCCTGAGGACCATCAGTTCTGTTCAGTCACTCCTCTCACCAACAAACTGACCTCAGTTTGAACATTTAAAAATGTGGCTGGAAATTTGAAGCAGCAGTTGGGAATTCGCTGATTCTTGTTCATGTCTGTTCGTTCAGTATGAAGCTACAGACACTTGTTAGCATAAAGAGCTAGCGGCTCAGTCCAAAGGAAATAAAGTGTTGGCCGGATGCCGTGGTTTTTTTTTTTTGAGCGTCGTCACCATGAGGATGAAAGCGGCAGAGACTCTGGCACAAGGATGGATCAAACAAACTCGATATAACAGTTAACTGCTGCCTGCTGGCATGATCTTCATACCGAACAGACGGGAGAGTTTTCAGGGTTCCCACGGTTCCTTAAAAAGTCTTCAAATGTCCTAAATTAAAATCTGGGTAATTAAGGTTTTAATTAAATTTGCCGTAAATTTGCTGTAGGTATTAAATTTTCAGATGGTGCGTTTAATACCAATAGGAAAACACAGTATTCAGAGATTTACTGCAATTTTGCAGATTAGTTCATAAAGTTCACTTCTTTGTTCTTGAAAGTTGCAGAAAAAAGTTAAGTGTCAAAAGAAAAAAGTTAACTGGTTATCAGATTTTTTCTGCTAAAATATCAAAAACTCCTACGATGAATTGACTATTTTCTACCAAAGAAATTGTTATGACATTTTTACTCTCTGGATTTACAACTGGCCCAAAACATGACTTTTTTGGGGGAGGAAATCAATATTAAGAAATTAAAATTTAATATTATGTCAGAAGAAAAAGTATTGTGATATTTTCCCCATCACTAATGTTACCTATCGAGTAAAATAAAAAAGCAAATATGAGTACATATATCAGAATACATACTGCATTGACTGTGTGTTATGAGCAGCACATTTGCAGTGATGTTTGTCAGAGAGCATGCGATGCCTTCAGGGGTCAGAGGTCAGTGTCCTGTAAGAAGAGATCTCAACATATTCAGGTCACTTTCCCTTTAAATGTGACGCAGGAAGCGCTCAGCTGTGGCCTGTCGTAAACTGTCTCCTGCCAAAGTTGACTGGCGACAGCAAAGTGTAGACGGCTTTTCTGCCCACACAGGAAGTCCTGACCTGACACGGTTTGAAGTGATTCGGGTAATATCAGTTCTCACATCAGAGGAGGCTTGACTCCAAGCTGCCAAGTAACATGACAGCAGTCACATGACCCAACACATTAAGAGGTGAGAAGAACCTGTTTTTAACTGCGTTTTAGACTGTTTGATGGTAAATATTGAACCAGTACGCCTCACTGGATGACTGCTGTCTGAGAATAAATCCGCAGCTTTCTTCCAGTGTGACAGTCCAATATGGCGGACAACTTTTTTTCTATTTATCAAAGGAGAAAAAGCCACAAAAATGAATGTACCTGTCAGTTATGTTTGTCCAGCACAGGGCCACCTGTTCAGCTCTCACCTGTTGGAAAGTGCTTCCTGTTTCTTTTTTAAGTTGCCTCCTCACACCAGCTGGTCCAGTGTGAGGAGGCGACACTGAGGGGAGGACTACCAGCAGATCAGACTCAGGATGGCCACTTTATGGGGTTTTGAGCGAAGGAATTATCTCCACGAGATGAGCTCGTACGGAGAACGAGTCAGATATTTGTACAGTCAGATGTGCTGTGCAGGTGAGTGAAGGTCAAGAGGTCAAACAAGCTCTTTGTTGTTGATATCTGTAAGTAGATTACATTTAATTTCCTGTCTTGTTAGAGTGGTTACAGTCAGAAGATATGCAGCTCTTTCAATGGGTGTGAATGTGAGCATGTATTTGTCCACCAGGGGCGTCACAAGGTTTTGTAGGATGGGGGGGGCTTAGCCCCCAGGTGAGGCTTATTTGTGCCCTCTTTGCTTCCAAAGTGACCGGGCGGTGAGCGTATTTCAGTAATTTATGAATAATGCCAGGTTGTATGATTATTTATTTACACTTTCTGGCTGCTTTATATTGAATTTGTCTGTACTTTTTTGTTAAAAAAAATACATAAAACATCACCAAATTATTTAGGAGGGGCTTAAGAATATTTTAGTTGTGCTTCAGTCCCCCTGAAATAGGCCTAATGATGCCACTGCTGTCAGCTACTTTGGATGTTGTTGTGCTACGGTAAATTAAAACAAAATGGGATTACAAGCAGACAAAAGTGTTAGCATTAGCAACGACCTCAATTTGTCCACTGGAGGAGCTAACAGAGCTAATTGTTGTCTCAAAGGTAAATGTAAAAACTCAAACTCACATAATCTGACGTGGATGGAGAGTCAGAGAGGTCTACTGATTAGACAAATATGCTTCCTGAACATATAGCTGTACGAAACTGTTTCACATTAAATTCAGAGGAATACTTTCTTTTCCCAAGAAGCAAAAATGCCTGAAGGGAAAATAATTAAACACACTGAACTTTTCTCCTTGGAACATTTCAGAAGTTAAAGAGATGCACAGAGATTTGCCTCCAGCTGCAATAAAAATAACTGTCACTCAGTGCAAACATTAGGAGCAGCAAGCAGCACTGTGACACACCTGGATATATGAGGGGAGGGAACATACCTACAGCGTACCTGTGCACTGTGTCTGTGTGAAGCTCTGAGGTCTGCTCACATGTGTGGAGATCATAAAGAGGCAGTCCTGCTCTAGAGGGCTGTCTATAGAGCTATCTATCTATCTATATATCTATAGATCTATCTATATATCTATCTGTCTATAGAGCTATCTTATATATCTATATATCTATAGATCTATCTATATATCTATCTGTCTATCTATCTATCTGTCTATATATCTATCTGTCTGTAGAGCTATCTATATATCTATCTATCTATCTATCTATCTGTCTATAGAGCTGTCTATATATCTATGATCTATCTATATATCTATCTGTCTATATATCTATAGATCTATCTGTCTATAGAGCGATCTATATATCTATGGATCTATCTATATATCTATCTATCTATATATCTATCTGTCTATCTATCTATCTATCTATCTATATATCTATCTGTCTATAGAGCTATATCTATCTATATATCTATAGATCTATCTATATATCTATCTGTCTATAGAGCGATCTATATATCTATGGATCTATCTATATATCTATCTATCTATATATCTATCTGTCTATCTATCTATCTATATATCTATCTGTCTATAGAGCTATATCTATCTATATATCTATAGATCTATCTATATATCTATCTGTCTATAGAGCGATCTATATATCTATATATCTATGGATCTATCTATATATCTATCTGTCTATATATCTATAGATCTATCTGTCTATAGAGCGATCTATATATCTATGGATCTATCTATATATCTATCTATCTATATATCTATCTGTCTATCTATCTATATATCTATCTGTCTATATATCTATAGATCTATCTGTCTATAGAGCGATCTATATATCTATGGATCTATCTATATATCTATCTATCTATATATCTATCTGTCTATCTATCTATCTATATATCTATCTGTCTATAGAGCTATATCTATCTATATATCTATAGATCTATCTATATATCTATCTGTCTATAGAGCGATCTATATATCTATATATCTATGGATCTATCTATATATCTATCTGTCTATATATCTATCTGTCTGTAGAGCTATATCTATCTATATATCTATAGATCTATCTATATATCTATCTGTCTATAGAGCGATCTATATATCTATATATCTATGGATCTATCTATATATCTATCTGTCTATATATCTATCTGTCTGTAGAGCTATATCTATCTATATATCTATAGATCTATCTATATATCTATCTGTCTATAGAGCGATCTATATATCTATATATCTATGGATCTATCTATATATCTATCTGTCTATCTATCTATCTATATATCTATCTGTCTATCTATATATCTATAGATCTATCTAGATATCTATCTATCTGTCTATAGAGCTATGTGTCTATCTGTCTAGAGCTATGTGTCTATCGATATATCTGTCTATCTAAAGATCTATCTATCTATCTGTCTTTCTTTCTTTCTTTGTAGATTGAATGGACTGGGTGTAGTTGAGCTCTGGCTCCATCTGGTGGTCAGATCTCATAGAGCAGCAGCCTGACTGCAGGAGTGGAGGATGGATGGATGGATGGATGGTGTTTTCAGTCACTCCATCATGACTCCTCAGTCTCTGTGTCTAAACATAGAGCCATCAGTCACAGAACAGCACATGATCTGTGTGTTTACAGCTGTTGTCATGGAAACGTTGCTCAGGTTCCCTTTTCTCCACATTTATAAGGAGGACATGTGGACACACTGTGATGTCATAGTGATGGATTAATGGAGCTGAAGAGAAAAAGAGGAACCCACTATATCACTTTATTGTGTGCTGTATATTTATTATTTATGGCTTTATTAGGGTTTGATAGTCTGTGCAGTTGATCAGTTATACCTTATTTGCTCTTGTTGGCAACTTTTCATTCACTTTGTGTTTCTTCTAAAATCTGTTTCCAGTATATTTTTAGTAATAGTCCTTACCACTGATTATATGAGTTTTCTGTTAATTAATGGTCAGTTTTCAAACATCTATAACTTGTTGCAGCTTCTGTCAGGAGCTGCTTTATAAAAATTAAATGTTTTAAATGAGCTGGCGGTCATGAAAGTCACAGTCTCAGTTATTATTTCAGATTTATTTATCATCTGTGGAAATGTTTTGAGTACGACACCAGATCTGGTGACAAAAAACCACTAATATTATATTTATGCAGTACGTATGCTCTTATTTTAGCCTTTTTATTTTGTAAATATTATTACAACTTCAGATAATTCACAGAAAAGAAAGCGACTTCACTTTGCTGCTCCGGCCTGCAGAGGGCGACACCTGATCTGATAAAGGTCCTTTAAAGAACTCTGAAACAGCTGTTTTATGCATCAAATCAAACATCAGAAAGTGAGGAACACTCCCAGATGCTGGGCTTTCCTCAGAGGCCTGTCAAAGTTCAGCACTGAGCTAATTTAAACCTCAGCTGTCCTGCTTTAATCCAGAGTTAAACTGGGTCTGCAGCTTCATCATTAGATCCAATTCTAACAAAGTTATCTGAAGTCACATGAAGGCTGGACAGCAGAGAGTCCTGACACACATAGACTCAATGATCTCATGTAAAAAGAATAAAATATGGAAAATGCAGGCACCAGAAGGCTGTTTGTGTCATTTCTCCTCTGCAGAACAGGACGAGCAGACTCAGCTCACACAGTCAGCGGTAGTTTAACACACATATTTATATTTAATGCCTTTCTCTCCCTTGCTTCAGTGAATAACAGGCCACCGTCGACGGTGTATTTCCTTTTTGATTTGTGTGTTTTCAGTGGATTCATCCAGTCATTAAAAAAGGATTTACAGTAGCGTCACACTGTGCTTTCAGAGGGGCGGTGCTGCTGCTGTTTTTTTATTCTTTCACTGAGCTGCTTTATGATCTAAACACAGCAGAAATCTGATCTCCTCCTCCTGAAGTGATAATCCAGGGTGTGTTCAGGCTGCTCCTACTTTTATCTGCATTCCTTTCCCTGTTAGGTGTGGTGGCCAGATATCACCGTCACTTTAACCTGCATTACTCATGACAGACACAAGGTCAAACGATGATGAGGAGCGTCTCCTCAGCCTCCTTTTGTCCTCTAATGGCTTTGCTTTGTTCAGGAGTAGAGTCCACAGGAAATCCAGCTGTTCTGGACGAGCTTTAAATGGCTCAAAGCTCCACCTGGTGTTCGTCAGCGTTAGAGGCGCACAGACAGAAATGTAGTGTATGATGGTGACAGACAGATGTGTTTTAACAGCAGGAAACACGCTGGTAGAAATGATGTCAGATGATGGACAGTACTTTTCTTCTTCTTCGGCACAAAACAAAGAATAAATGGGAGATGAGGTTTTTCAGGACCACGGGCTGGTCAGGGACAGAACCAAGCTGTGACGTCAGTGGTCACATTTGTTTGTGGGAATTAGACCAAAAAGCTTTCACGATGACACAGCGTCCTGTTGTGCAACAGGAGATCTGTGACGCCACATTTATTGCGTTTATTGCTTCAGGATACAAAGAAAAATGCAGGTACGCCGTGCTCAGCGTCTTAGTTTAGCATGTTCATGTTCAGAAGCACAAAGTAGATGAGTTTTTTGTTTTTGTAGATTTTCTGTATATTGCTGTATTGTTTAGACTTATTAGTCTTTATTGTCATTATGAACAAAACAATTTTGAAGAGTCTCTCAGCATAAAGGCACACATCAATAAGAAATAAAAAGAAAGATATAAACAATGTTGTGAAAGAATTTCCTTCAGGATGAAAAAAGTCTTATCTTATCTTATCTTATCTTATGGCGGATGGGAAAGTCTGAAGATCACAGTGAACAAAGCAACTAACAGACATCTGTAGCTACTGGCTTTGATAAAAATAAAATCAAATTTAAAAAAAAACACTACTCCAGAATTCACTGGAAACTATCAACCTGTTCATCTGTAGAAGTGATATAAAATAAAATGCCTTCATCATCACCATCATCATCAGAAACGCTGAACCCTCAAACGTTCTGCTCTTATTTCCACCAGGATCTCAGATTCAAAAAAGTGCTCCATCTGGTTTTGATGAGGCCAGAGGAGGCGGCAGGGTAATAAGCATGTTGAGACCTTAATCATATGCCTCCTTCTTAGTGGAAACATCTCATGACTAAGATGTTCCACACTTTCTGCTCCCTGCTCGTGTTTCCCATGAGCCAGAAGAGTTCTCTTCATGGATAACCTGAGTTTTCTCTTCAGTCATATGTCAGTGGTGTCATTCATTAAACCCTGATATGGTTGAATCAAGGCCGTTCAGATTGATGGCCTCAGTGTTCATTAGCGCTCCTTTCCTCTCGGCCCACATGCCACTCCTTCATTCCTCTGCTTGCCTAGACATTGTATGAACTACAAAGGTGTGTCTCTGAAATTTGCTAACGTGGCTCGAAAGTGAGTCAACCCTCGGACTCACTTACACTCACACATTAAACACCTTCATGTTCGTACAGGTCGTCTGCAATATTCAGCGCTGGGGAAGAAAAAGAAAATACCTGACAGTGACGCCAGTCAGGCTGGGAGAGAGGGAAAAATAATGTGAAATTTATTGTGAGTGTACACACAGTGTGTAGAGGATTAAGGACACACCCTGCCCTCCAGCTGAGCTGTCAGCACTTGCCCCATAGGGGACCATTATGGAGGGACTACTGTGTAAATAAGCCCCGAACTCTGACTAAATACAGGACCACAGCGACAGTTTACAGACAAAAACCTTAGAAATAAGAAATCAGACTATATTATACGCACCGTGCTGCTCCAGCCTGTCTGGGTCTGATATAACCACTAGCTTATGGTGGCTAATTTGAGCTAATATTAGCTGCATTTACACATCCATCACTGCTGCTCACTGTCAGTAATTATTAGATATTGGTACAGATGGAGCTGCTGTGACTGAATTTTGGCAGTTAAAGGTTCTTAGGTGTCTGCAGATTATTCCATCAGGGGAAATTACTTCATTATGTGATCCTACAAAGAGAATTTCACTCATAAATCCAGAGTAATAATCTTAAACAGTGTTCAACTGATGCCTGTCATTTTTGCATCTGTCTGCAGGTGATGCATTAGACGCTGCAGAGCAGCATGCTTGTAAAAAAATAACTAATAATAAGGCAGAATGATGCGTCTGAGTGGGAGTTGCATTGCAGCGATGACCTAAACTTTACCTTAAACATAAATGCAGGCAGAAGTCACAGCAGAGATGCTTCAACATGTTGACTGGCAGAGGCAGTGTTCAAGCTAAAGCTCCAACGCTGACTGATAATAAGTTCCTACATGTGTGTTTCTCAGTTAATCACTGCTGATCAGGGTGTGGTCATCCACCTCTTCTCTTTTTTTCTCTCCATGGTGAGTAACTCTTTAGTGTCTGAGGAATGCAGTGAATAATGATTAACCAGGAGGAGGTGTGTTTGTGCTGCAGCTTTTAGATATCTGTGGCACTTAGACTGCTTTCACTTAAGTTCTCTTAAGTGTAATTTCAAATATAAAATAAAGAACCAGTACAGATTTGTTTTCTTTTATCGTCCATGGTGACTCTGCTTCTTGTGCAAACCGAGCGATGAAGTGATCGTCCGTGCTGGTTACCACACCTCAGCACGCCGCCGTGCAAGAGGAAGAGGTGTGTTCAGAGCCCCGCCCACTCCGCCCTCCACTAAATACACACTCATCATCACACAGGACGGCCCAGACTTCATAGCCCACAGGCACCATTTGCTATGAAAGGAACAGAGTGAGAGAGAGGAAAAGAAAAGAGAGGGAAAAAAACACGAGGAGGAAAAGAAGGGGAGTCCAATGAGGAAGGAGGACTCGTAGGACTGCATGCTCTGAGGGACAGATAGTTTATCAGTGGGATTATTTTCTGGTGACCATGAACTCCCAGCAGAGGTACAGGAACTTCTCCTCTGACAGCATGGGCAGAGAGAGGCTGTCCTCAGAGGATGGTTATTACCAGGGCAGGCTGAAGGCGATGGACGGCAGGAAAGGTACCAGAGCTTCGTTACAAGTCTTGATCTGATCTGAGTGTTCTCAGGACGCCGCTGGGCGAGTATTACGTGTTTATCCAGTCAGGAGTGTGTAAGGCGTGAGGCTGCATGGCTTAAAGTGATCATTAAAGTGCCAGCAGGTGTTCAGCTTTGTCGTACTGTGCAGAAATCCCTCATTTGAAAGGGCAGACAGACTGTAGTGTCCAGTGTTTGTTGAAGGAGGATGCCTCATTGGACTGGTCAGCAGCATGCATGGGTGTTTCAGGCTCAATGAGTCACTGCTTGCTTCTTTTTCTCTCCCTTAAATATTAAATACCCTCTTTTTTCCATGCAGTGTGTTTTTTTAATCTTCTTCATCTTATATTAGAGGTACACTCAGGTGGTGCTGAAACCATGAACGCAGCTCGAGCTGTGAGATAGAAGTAGTGCTTTGGTCTTCACTGAAACCTGTTGTGTCTGGTGACATCTGATAGCTGACCGTCACTCAGCCTCTGTGCATTCACCACCACAGTGCGTGACGGCAGGCTGAGTGTCGTGGTGTGAACATCCCCATCGTCATGTTTCCACCCTGCCGGCTTGAACCACAGAGGAGGAGGTTAAAGGTCTGTGGTGTCTGTGTACGGTTTCCATGGAAACAGCGTTCCATAACACAGTGCCGCCCTCCTGAGAAAACAAACATGGCCTCTGGGCGCCTTTTTAGTTTTAATGTGAAATCACAGCTGGGCGTGTCACCATCAAACTGATAAGACGGAGGAGTCGGAGTCGCCGTCCGAAGTTCATCTGGACGGAAATGAGGAAGTGAGGAGTGAAAAGACATTAAGGGAGGAAGCTCCAGATGTGAATGAAACGCTCAGTAAACCACAAAGTGTGGAGCATCCAGGTTCCCATCCCTTCATCACTGTGCTCATGATGAACAGGGCCACACCTTGTTCCTTTTACCTGAACTGTTGTCTCAGTGGGTGTGCTCCTGGACAGGATCTTGTTGTTTCTTGTTGGAAAATAGCTCTGCCATGTCTGCTGGAAATCATCTTCACACCTCCAGAACATTTTGGGGTCTACAGACACATTTCACAGCCTCATATCCATCATATTCTAATTATCATTGTCGTAAATTATCCCTTCATGTTTTTTGATGTTTAACTGTGGTTTCTCTCTGTTGCAGATGAACGAGATCGAGTTCAGAAGAAGACCTTCACAAAATGGGTGAACAAGCACTTGATCAAGGTAAAGAGGACTCCTCCTCCCCTTCACTCTATGTCATTTTACTCTGTTATTACTAGTAATACTATTATTAATACTATTAATACGCACTCATGCTGCCCACAGTGTCATATTCAGTATGAAGTCATAAACAAACAAGGCACACTTGAGCATAATAAACAAAAGTTTGATCCTCACATGTGACTTTTTGTGAAGCTTTTCTTACAGAAAAACCACAGCAGGCATCGAAGAGTGAAATATTATGAACTCATTTCCCACCTTCAGGATGAAATCTGTTCCATAATTAAAAATGGAAACAGTTTGGACCTCAGTTTACATTTTGACGTGTTAATATTTTACACCATTAAAACAATAAAGATGGAGAATATTAAAAGGAAGGTCATCTTTTTTGATGGAAAATATTAAACAGGGCACCATTCTAAAAGTCAAATTTAATACTTTTTAAATCCTCAACAAATATAATTTAAGACCCAAAAATGTCGGAACAATTTCTTTGGTAGAAACTAGTTGATTTATTGTTTCCTAGATTGGAAATCAAACCTTTCCCATTTGATATCAATCATCTTTTTATAATAATTTTTCATTGTAAAGCAGAAGAGAGACAAAATAACATTCATAAGTTGCACCACATGAACAATAATTAAATAATAACAGTCAATCATGGCTCCTGCAAAAACACCTTTTCCTTAGGGACCTCTTTGTTAATCATAATAATAATAATAATACTTCCAACACTTAAAGCAGTCTCCATGTTTCATAGTGGGCCACTGTGTTTTCCCACTGGCTTTAAACGCACCATCAGAAAATTTAATACCCACAGAAAAGACGTTTTAAGATGTTTTAAGGAAGCGCAGGAACCCTGATAAAGTACCGAAGAACAGAATTCAGACAGATGTGTTGTTGTACGGTTTATACTGTCGTTATCTCACCTGTGCATCAGCAGGTGTGCAAATGATTAGTGACACCTCTCCACATAAACACTCACTAACATGAATAAACCATCCCTCAGCGCTCATCCACCCTCACCTCCCTCACTTCCTGTTCTCCTACTACAGGTAAACAGGTGAGGATGGGGTTAAAGTCAAATGGGCCGTACGCCTCACTCTGGACTCCCTCATTACGAGTGAAAAATTAGCTCCAGTAACACGATCCGCCTCCACGGAGGAGTGAAGAGCAGCCTGTTATTAGTGTTCCTCCACAGACACTGGGTCTTTCTTCTCTACGGGAACAACAAAGACACTTTCCCTTCCCATGAATGCGCAGCGCTAACGCCTCCTGCTACCACACTCTCTTAAATCACACATCTGGACTCACTTAGATCCTGGTCTGGGTCCAGATCCCATGGTGGTGAAGGCCAGCGGTAGCACATGTGGAGCTCATGGCTGGTCTGAACTGACAGCTAGCATTGAAGCGTGGGAAGTTAGACGTATTCATAGCAGCATGGATTCTCTTATTACGATGTTTAAGAATAGGCTGTATTGTATAAGTTGCAGTTAGTGATGAAAACGTGTTGACTCTTTAAGTTCAGTAAGGCTCTTTTTACATATCCAGCTGCTGTGATTAGATGACAAACTGCAGTTTTCTCAGATTCTGCTAATGAAAGGATCACCTCGAGGGTTTGGGAGCGTTGCACTCGATGACGTAAACGCTGCGTTAAACCTGAGGCACGTTAAGTGTTTTTGTTTCCAGACAGATGAGGGTCTGTCAGCCATGTGTGCTGAGAGTTTACAGTTTACAGAGTGTGAGAGGCCAGTTTGTGTCATGACCATAGGTGGAGGAGACCTGACACACAAATCATGATTAATTTACTTCCATCTTGTTCCCTTCACTTCCAAAAGCTGCTAAAAAAAAACCAGATGAATTTTTTTCTGTTTTTTTTCCTGCATAAATCTGTTAAATAACTTCTCAAAACTACCAAACATTCAGTCACTATTTTGGCTTATCTGTGATATATCCAAAAAAAACAGCCACTCAAAATTAGTTTTTAATTTTTTTTTGTATTTTTTCAAAAATAGTAATAACCAAACTGACATTTAGAGGGTTAAAATCCTCAAAGTGATTGAATGTTTGGTAATTTTGAGAAGTTATTTAAGAGATTTATGCAGAAAAAAAAATCAGAAAAAATATTAATCTGTTAAGTTTTTATTGCAGTTTTTGGACATTTTTGTCCTTAATGGCACAAGAGGGTGGTGATGTTTTTTATAGTGTTCTATTGATCTATTGGAAAAATTAAAATTACAATTCCAAGGCTTTCTTAAAAAAACAGCCAAACTGAGGGCCAGATGAAGAAGACAAATCTGCTGCCGGGATGCCTGAACATTTAAGTAGTTTTCTGAAAGGACCTGTGGTCCTGATGAGGCGTTAAATGTGCAGACGGGGACCTCTAGTGGCGACATCCTCTCAGATCCAGATGTGTTCATGTCTGCAGGAGGGAGGAGTAAATATCTCAGGTTGGAATAGCAGCGCTCAGTGTTGCCAACGTAAACGAGCCGCTGTTGTAACTTGCAGAGGAGATGTGGAGCCACAGGACAGCTGCTCAAAGAGGAACTTTAATTATTCTGTGTTGCTTCTTTTCTGAACCATCATGTCCGTCTGATCCAAATCATCGCTCTTCGTCTCATTGTCACCTTTTCTGCTCTTCTCTCTCTTGTCTTTCCGTTCTTTTCATTTCATCCATCTTTCGTCCAGCATCGGAGGGTGGAGGTACGTACCAGCATGACGCCACTTATTTTCTCCTCCTTTCCAATCTGCATCTTCATCAAGTTCACCTCATAAGATGGTTTTATGGTCACCAGCACCACCTTCTTTTTTTGTTTTACCTCACTGATGTGGCTTTAGTTCAGGGATGACAGCTGACATGTGCAGAAGGATTCAGGCTTGGCTGCTCACGGCTTTGCATTCCTGACCTGTGTGGAGTTGTACCAGCAGAGAAGGAAAAAAAAAACGCTCTGAGCTCTTTTGAAAACTTGTGTAACACAACGAGTTTGAAGCTCAGCATGAAGCACTGGAAGTGGTCAAAGAAAGCTGCTAATTCTGAAAGCCTGCAGTGCTGATTTTGCTGCTCAGTCCTCTCTGGGCTCCTGGTGTCGTCCACCTTAAATCCTCAGAGCCTAACAGCTCTTATCTTTTTCAGGCTCAGCGTCACGTCACAGACCTCTATGAAGATCTCAGAGATGGACACAACCTGATCTCGCTGTTGGAGGTCCTCTCTGGGGAAACGCTGGTGAGTAGCGACACCATGTTTGATGCTTGAAAAACTAAACCAGACTAATTACAGCAGGCTTATTATCTCCACTCAAGCTGGAATATCGTCCCTACGGCAACAAGCTGTCAGTCAAAGACTTCACCTGAGCTGAACTCTGCTTAACAAAGACTTATTTTCCTCTTAAATATAACTCCTCATTCACTCTCTAGTCCTTATTTTAGTCCAGAAGCTTCTCTGCTGCTGTTCTTCATCGCTCTGCTCATCTTCTGAACGCCTCCATAGCCTCAATACATTAACTCCACTCTGCCTCTGATGTACGCTTCTCCTCCTCTACTCCTCCTCTAATCCTCTCCTTCTCCCCCTCTACTCCTCCTCTACTCCTCCTCTACTCCTTCTCTACTCCTTCTCCTCCTCTGCTCCTCCTCCTCTACTCCTCCTCTACTCCTTCTCCTCCTCTGCTCCTCCTCCTCTACTCCTTCTCTACTCCTTCTCCTCCTCTGCTCCTCCTCCTCTACTCCTCTACTCCTTCTCTACTCCTCCTCTACTCCTTCTCTACTCCTTCTCCTCCTCTGCTCCTCCTCCTCTACTCCTCCTCTACTCCTTCTCCTCCTCTGCTCCTCCTCCTCTACTCCTCCTCTACTCCTTCTCCTCCTCTACTCCTCCTCTACTCCTCCTCCTCTACTCCTCCTCCTCCTCCTCTACTCCTCTCCTTCTCCTCCTCTACTCCTCCTCCTCCTCTATTCCTCCACTACTCCTCGTCCTCCTTCTTCTCCTCCTCTACTTCTCCTCCTTCTTCTACTTCTCCTTCTCCTTCTCCTTCTTCTACTCCTCCTCCTCTCCTCCTCTACTCCTCCTCCTCTCCTTCTCCTCCTCTACTCCTCCTCTCTTCCTCTACTCCTCCTCCTCCTCCTCTAATCCTCTCCTTCTCCCCCTCTACTCCTCCACTACTACTCATCCTCCTTCTTCTCCTCCTCTACTTCTCCTTCTTCTACTTCTCCTCCTCCTCCTCCTTCTCCTTCTTCTACTCCTCCTCCTCTTCTCTTCCTCCTCTTCTCTTTCTCCTCCTCCTCCTCTCCTCCTCTCCTCCTCCCTCTACCTTTCTTCTGTGTGTGCTGATCTTTGGCCTTCACCTCCTCTCTTTGCTCTTCACTAGCTGAGGGAGAGAGATACTCGGTTGGTGAGTGGCTCGATAAATTTACCAAAGTCCTCCACATTTTTCTTTTGGTCATTATTTTTATTATTATTATTATTGTTGTTGTTATTGTTATTGTTACTATCGTTCATCAGTGGTTTGGCTGTGCATGGGTTCCATCCCTTCATGGTGATTCAGGTGTTTCGTTGTCTTTTTTTCAAGCATGCAGCTGCTGGATATGAGCAACCTTTCACTTATCAATAGTTCTTTTTGGCACAAGCAGTACTTTTACTTTTTGCATCGCTGTGTTTTGATTTTTTTTTTCTCTCCTGATTCAGAGGACAAACTAAGTGTTATTCATCTTAAGCTCTTCTTAGATAGCCGATGCTAATTCTTAAGGCTTTATGATGTAATTCCAACACATTTTCCCTTTTTTTCTTTTTGTGTTGAACAACAGGACTGACCCTAAGAAGGTTTTTGGATCAAAAACTGAACCAGTTATTAATAGTACATTTGTTCTTTCTTCCCATTCATTTCTCCGTTTTGATCGAGTGCTTTCCTTCTCCCTCACCATGACCTTTCCAAAATGATCGTCTCTACCGTCTAACTGACCACCTCTTCATCTCCTCCTCCTCCTCCTCAGCCCAGAGAGAAAGGCCGCATGAGATTCCACAAACTGCAGAATGTTCAGATCGCTCTGGACTTCCTCAGACACCGGCAGGTAAAAAAAACGACACCTTGACGTTGTGTTTTCGGCTTTGACGATGAAAATCACCTGGCTGTGTTTTTCCTCTCAGGTGAAGCTGGTTAACATCAGGAACGATGACATAGCGGACGGGAACCCCAAACTGACCCTGGGTCTGATCTGGACCATCATCCTCCACTTCCAGGTCTCCTCCTCAGTCAGTGTTGCGATCCATTTTATTATCTCTCCTTCTGTCTCTGGGATCTCCAGCTGTTGGCTGCTGTTTCTCCCTGGAACCAATCACAGTGAATTTTCTGATCACTTCTTTCCTGGAAACGTTTTCTGCTCTTATGACACACTGGCACTGGTAAAGAAATGAAAACAGCATCAGGGTGTGTCGGGTATGCTCCACTCCTAACCTCATCCCAGGCTCAGAGCCACACCTCCTGCGGTCAGATGGTTGGAGGTATCATGGGAAATAAAGGAGTTCCCTCTTTCTGCTTCTGTTCAGCCCTGGTTTCTGGAGGGAAATCATGCAGTGTGATTATCTTTAATTTATTTCATTTGCAGAGAAATAAGATTTGGTACAAATTTGAAAAAAAAACAAAACATGATTTCTCTCCAGAATCAAAACATTAAAGGTCGACATCCATGCTGTGAATAGTCAGATTTTAGAGGAGACATGATCACTGGTCCTGCAGATTTCAGGATAGAGGATCATTTGAATGACACGCACACATTAGCACACATTAGTACATATTCATATTTACATGCACGGAAAATTGGAAAACCCTAGTGACCCTAGTGGGTCAAAAAAAATAGATTTCTTTCTATTTCTTAGATTGTATTGTTAAACTAATTTGATGGTGGTATGGTATGATGTTACTATAACTGATGGAAACATATTCATTCATCTTCAAAATGTGTCTCAAATTAACAGCAAATCAAAAACAAATTCCAAATCTGAAATCTGTCACCGTGACATGACGTACAAAATTCAAATGAAATATCGTTTTTGTAGCAACATAAATAGCACCAAAATTTGAGTGATTTGAGACGTTTTAACCTCGGGTGTCTGGTGGTTTTGTTCAAATTACATCTTCTGCTTTTCCACTAATGACTCATTTGCTGCACGTTTGGGTCACTAACACCTCCAGTCCTAACATCGTATTTGTGTTTTTTCACATGTCAGATCTCAGATATTCAGATCAACGGCCAGTCTGAAGACATGACGGCCAAGGAGAAGCTGCTGCTCTGGTCCCAGAGGATGACGGACGGCTACCAGGGCATCCGCTGTGACAACTTCACCACCAGCTGGAGGGACGGCAAGCTCTTCAACGCCGTCATCCACAAACACCAGTGAGTCACAGGGAGACACCAAGCCCCAAACTAAGTGTCATGCTGAGGTTTCAAACAGGAGTGACTCCATGGCACGCTGTTTTAATTCCAGCTTAAATCCAAATGTCATTACTGACGAGCTGTGTCTGAACAGTTTTAGACCGTGGCATGATTTTTCTGGTGTGATATCTGATTTATTTCATTTATCTCATTCATTTTTAGTTTAACAATCTGATTTTTAGCTGCACCTGGCTGCTGTTGATTTAACCCTCAGTGTAATTTACTACACGCACATATTTTATCAGAAAAACTATTGAACTGTTAATTTTTACTGCACTTTTCTCCATGAACATTTCAGGCCTTCAGGCTGGAAGATGGTAATTCCTCTATTAAACATGATTAGTTTATGAGATTGTTTGGGAGCTCTCTGCTGCTTGCCAAACAAGTTAATGCCCTTTAAGTTGTTGTGTGTCTTTGTGTGGAATTAGTGGTTCAGGATCTCTTTGTGTGGTGGCCACCTGGGAAATGAATGTGTGTTTATTTCTCAGGATGATTTGTCATCGGTTGGTTCGTTCTTAGATGGTTTTAATGAAGGGATTCGTGCAGAGAGCAGAGTGGCATCAGATAAGAGAAAGCTGAGCGTGTTGGATCCATCATGCTCTGAAACAAAGAGACGCCTGCAGTGGCAAGTTTCCTCTGACACACCTGAGGCTGTCTCATTATTAGTGCAGCCTTTTATGGGGGTCAGGGGTGTGGTGCGTGGGCGGGACTCTTCATGAAAACCGTGGCGTTGCTTCGTGCTCAGGCAAAGTCCAGAATATTCCTTCATTCAGAGAGAAACCCAAGCCTGATGAAGGAGCACTGACAGAGGCTGCATCACCTCAGCAACTCTGCAAAAGAACCGAGGACTTCCTCACATGAAGATGGACACCTGAGACAGTAATTAGGATGGATTTACATGCAAACATCAAACCACCAAAAGATCTGTGACGCTGTGAGCCAAACCTGTTTACAGCCACCGGCCTGGAGCGTCTGTCCGATTTTAAGATGCTCGGCAAGAAGAAGAAGTCTACGGGAAAGAGGAGAAACCTGAGCGACGTGGACGACAGGGTGGTCATGTTGTGTGAGGACATCCCATCAGAGGAGTCCACCTGGGACTCTGGACGGGGTTCCCAGAGCTCCCAGAGTGACGAGCTGGGCCAGCTCAGATTCAGGTCTGGTAGCTTTAATGGAGGAGGACGGAGCACCAGCGGATCCTCCAGAGCAACGAAGCAGCACTCTGTACGAGTCCACCGGACCGAGACTGGATCCACGCTACGCATCAGAGAGCCGTATGAAGCTGCTGTTTCACACCAAATCTTATAATCACTACTGCAGGGATACGCAGTGCACATTAAACTGAGTGGATTTGTTAATGCATCTAAAGCTGTTTGTGATTAGACGCTCTGGCAGTGGAGCTGTGGGCGGACGAGCTGCTCTATAAATGACATTCTTTAGTCTTTAGAGGCTCTAACAGAGAGTCAAACAGCCTGAGGACAAACAGGCAGGTGCTCAGTGAACATGTCTCAAAGAAATCCTCTTATATTAGTGTTTTTTTACTAGTTTTAGTTTAGATTTCAAAGGCTGCACATGCAGAATGTTGCATCCTGGGTCGCTATACCGTGAATTTTTGTGTTCCTCTAGTCCCCGACTCATCGACATGGGCAAAGTGTACCGGCAGGGAAACCTGGAGAACCTGGAACAGGCCTTCAGCGTGGCAGAGAGAGACCTGGGAGTGACACGTCTGCTGGACCCTGAAGGTTAGACTCTATATATGGACGTATTTACACAACCTACTGTTTATTAACACAAACATGAAATAATGAGACAATTTTACCCGATCCTTTCAGATGTTGATGTCCCACATCCTGATGAGAAGTCCATCATCACCTACGTGTCGTCCCTGTATGACGTCATGCCACGCATGGAAGTACAGGAAGTCAGAACGAACGTAAGCAGAACTGAAATGAAAGGATCATGTTCACCTGAAGGCCACCGTAGTTCTCTGGAGGGAGGAGTGACTCTATTCAGTTGACAAATCTAACCCTAAAAACAAACGTGCCTGTGTGACTCTGCTTCATACAGCGTTCCTTAAAAAGTCTGAACTTAACATCAGGTCTTAAATTTACCATAAATGTGCTGTAGGTATTTAATAGGAAAAGATTTACTGCAGATTTTTGTTCACAAAGTTCACTTCTTTTTTCTTCGTGACATTAAAGTTGTTTTAAGTGTTAAAGGGCTGAAAAAAATCATAAAAAATATTATATCAGAGATGAATCAGTTGTTGGATTTTTTTACTGCTAAATATCAATATCAGCCTCAAAAACTCCATATTGGTCAGGTCCTACAGCAAATTAACTATTTTGTTGAGGTTATCGTTGAGGTCTTACAGAGGTTATAAATTCACTTTTTTTAGCTGTGTTTGCAGATGTTCAAAGAGAAACAAAGCGGCCTGAGGTTTCTTATGAGGGTCAGCTCATATGTGTCATATGTGGTGTTTACTCTCTGTAGACTAATGGTCCAGTATAGTCTGTTATAGTCTGGTATAGTCTGTTATAGTCTGGTATAGTCTGGTATAGTCTGGTATAGTCTGTTATAGTCTGGTATAGTCTGCTATAGTCTGTTATAGTCTGGTATAGTCTGTTATAGTCTGTTATAGTCTGGTATAGTCTGGTATAGTTTGGTATAGTCTGTTATAGTCTGGTATAGTCTGTTATAGTCTGGTATAGTCTAGTATAGTCTGGTATAGTCTGTTATAGTCTGGTATAGTTTGGTATAGTCTGTTATAGTCTGGTATAGTCTGTTATAGTCTGGTATAGTCTAGTATAGTCTGGTATAGTCTGTTATAGTCTGGTATAGTCTGTTATAGTCTGTTATAGTCTAGTATAGTCTGGTATAGTCTGTTATAGTCTGGTATAGTCTGGTATAGTCTAGTATAGTCTGGTATAGTCTGGTATAGTTTGGTATAGTCTGGTATAGTCTGGTATAGTCTAGTATAGTCTGGTATAGTCTGGTATAGTCTGTTATAGTCTGGTATAGTCTGTTATAGTCTGGTATAGTCTGTTATAGTCTGTTATAGTCTGGTATAGTCTGTTATAGTTTGGTATAGTCTGTTATAGTCTGTTATAGTCTGGTATAGTCTGTTATAGTTTGGTATAGTCTGGTATAGTCTGCTATAGTCTGTTATAGTCTGTTATAGTCTGCTATAGTCTGTTATAGTCTGTTATAGTCTGTTATAGTCTGGTATAGTCTGGTATAGTTTGGTATAGTCTGTTATAGTCTGTTATAGTCTGGTATAGTCTGTTATAGTTTGGTATAGTCTGGTATAGTCTGTTATAGTCTGTTATAGTCTGTTATAGTCTGGTATAGTCTGGTATAGTTTGGTATAGTCTGTTATAGTCTGTTATAGTCTGGTATAGTCTGTTATAGTCTGTTATAGTCTGGTATAGTCTGTTATAGTTTGGTATAGTCTGGTATAGTCTGCTATAGTCTGTTATAGTCTGTTATAGTCTGCTATAGTCTGTTATAGTCTGGTATAGTCTGTTATAGTCTGTTATAGTCTGGTATAGTCTGGTATAGTTTGGTATAGTCTGTTATAGTCTGGTATAGTCTGTTATAGTCTGGTATAGTCTAGTATAGTCTGGTATAGTCTGTTATAGTCTGGTATAGTTTGGTATAGTCTGTTATAGTCTGGTATAGTCTGTTATAGTCTGGTATAGTCTGGTATAGTCTGGTATAGTCTGTTATAGTCTGGTATAGTCTGTTATAGTCTGCTATAGTCTGGTATAGTCTGTTATAGTCTGGTATAGTCTGTTATAGTCTGTTATAGTCTGGTATAGTCTGGTATAGTCTGGTATAGTTTGGTATAGTCTGGTATAGTCTGGTATAGTCTGGTATAGTCTGGTATAGTCTGGTATAGTCTGGTATAGTCTGTTATAGTCTGGTATAGTCTGTTATAGTCTGTTATAGTCTGGTATAGTCTGCTATAGTCTGTTATAGTCTGGTATAGTCTGTTATAGTCTGGTATAGTCTGTTATAGTCTGTTATAGTCTGGTATAGTCTGGTATAGTCTGTTATAGTCTGTTATAGTCTGTTATAGTCTGGTATAGTCTGGTATAGTCTGTTATAGTCTGTTATAGTCTGCTATAGTCTGTTATAGTCTGTTATAGTCTGGTATAGTCTGGTATAGTCTGCTATAGTCTGGTATAGTCTGCTATAGTCTGGTATAGTCTGTTATAGTCTGGTATAGTCTGGTATAGTTTGGTATAGTTTGGTATAGTCTGGTATAGTCTAGTATAGTCTGGTATAGTCTGGTATAGTTTGGTATAGTCTGGTATAGTCTGGTATAGTCTAGTATAGTCTGGTATAGTTTGGTATAGTCTGGTATAGTCTGGTATAGTCTGGTATAGTCTAGTATAGTCTGGTATAGTCTGGTATAGTTTGGTATAGTCTGGTATAGTCTGGTATAGTCTAGTATAGTCTGGTATAGTTTGGTATAGTCTAGTATAGTCTGGTATAGTTTGGTATAGTCTGGTATAGTTTGGTATAGTCTAGTATAGTCTGGTATAGTCTAGTATAGTCTGGTATAGTTTGGTATAGTCTGGTATAGTCTGGTATAGTTTGGTATAGTCTGTTATAGTCTGTTATAGTCTGTTATAGTCTGGTATAGTCTGTTATAGTTTGGTATAGTCTGTTATAGTTTGGTATAGTCTGTTATAGTCTGGTATAGTCTGTTATAGTTTGGTATAGTCTGTTATAGTCTGGTATAGTCTGTTATAGTCTGGTATAGTCTGTTATAGTCTGGTATAGTCTGTTATAGTTTGGTATAGTCTGTTATAGTCTGGTATAGTCTGTTATAGTCTGGTATAGTCTGGTATAGTCTGGTATAGTCTGTTATAGTCTGGTATAGTCTGTTATAGTTTGGTATAGTCTGGTATAGTCTGTTATAGTTTGGTATAGTCTGTTATAGTCTGGTATAGTCTGTTATAGTCTGTTATAGTCTGGTATAGTCTGTTATAGTCTGGTATAGTCTGCTATAGTCTGTTATAGTCTGGTATAGTCTGTTATAGTCTGTTATAGTCTGGTATAGTCTGCTATAGTCTGTTATAGTCTGGTATAGTCTGTTATAGTCTGGTATAGTCTGGTATAGTCTGTTATAGTCTGGTATAGTCTGGTATAGTCTGCTATAGTCTGCTATAGTCTGGTATAGTCTGCTATAGTCTGGTATAGTCTGGTATAGTCTGCTATAGTCTGGTATAGTCTGCTATAGTCTGGTATAGTCTGGTATAGTCTGGTATAGTCTGGTATAGTCTGGTATAGTCTGGTATAGTCTAGTATAGTCTGGTATAGTCTGGTATAGTTTGGTATAGTCTGGTATAGTCTGGTATAGTCTAGTATAGTCTGGTATAGTTTGGTATAGTCTGGTATAGTCTGGTATAGTCTGGTATAGTCTAGTATAGTCTGGTATAGTTTGGTATAGTCTGGTATAGTTTGGTATAGTCTAGTATAGTCTGGTATAGTCTAGTATAGTCTGGTATAGTTTGGTATAGTCTGGTATAGTCTGGTATAGTTTGGTATAGTCTGTTATAGTCTGTTATAGTCTGGTATAGTCTGTTATAGTTTGGTATAGTCTGTTATAGTCTGGTATAGTCTGTTATAGTCTGGTATAGTCTGTTATAGTTTGGTATAGTCTGGTATAGTCTGGTATAGTCTGGTATAGTCTGGTATAGTCTGTTATAGTCTGGTATAGTCTGTTATAGTCTGGTATAGTCTGGTATAGTCTGTTATAGTCTGGTATAGTCTGTTATAGTTTGGTATAGTCTGTTATAGTCTGTTATAGTCTGGTATAGTCTAGTATAGTCTGGTATAGTTTGGTATAGTTTGGTATAGTCTGGTATAGTCTGGTATAGTCTGTTATAGTTTGGTATAGTCTGCTATAGTCTGTTATAGTCTGGTATAGTCTGTTATAGTTTGGTATAGTCTGGTATAGTCTGGTATAGTTTGGTATAGTCTGGTATAGTCTGTTATAGTCTAGTATAGTCTGGTATAGTCTAGTATAGTCTGGTATAGTCTGTTATAGTTTGGTATAGTCTGGTATAGTCTGGTATAGTCTGTTATAGTTTGGTATAGTCTGTTATAGTCTGTTATAGTCTGGTATAGTCTGTTATAGTCTGTTATAGTCTGGTATAGTCTAGTATAGTCTGGTATAGTTTGGTATAGTCTGGTATAGTCTGGTATAGTTTGGTATAGTCTGTTATAGTTTGGTATAGTCTGGTATAGTCTGGTATAGTTTGGTATAGTCTGTTATAGTTTGGTATAGTCTGGTATAGTCTGGTATAGTTTGGTATAGTCTGGTATAGTCTGGTATAGTCTGTTATAGTCTAGTATAGTGTGGTATAGTCTAGTATAGTCTGGTATAGTCTGGTATAGTTTGGTATAGTCTGTTATAGTCTGGTATAGTCTGGTATAGTCTGGTATAGTCTGTTATAGTCTAGTATAGTGTGGTATAGTCTAGTATAGTCTGGTATAGTCTGGTATAGTTTGGTATAGTCTGTTATAGTCTGGTATAGTCTGGTATAGTCTGTTATAGTCTGGTATAGTCTGCTATAGTCTGTTATAGTCTAGTATAGTGTGGTATAGTCTAGTATAGTCTGGTATAGTCTGGTATAGTTTGGTATAGTCTGTTATAGTCTGGTATAGTCTGGTATAGTCTGGTATAGTCTGTTATAGTCTAGTATAGTGTGGTATAGTCTAGTATAGTCTGTTATAGTCTGGTATAGTCTGGTATAGTCTGCTATAGTCTGGTATAGTCTGGTATAGTCTGTTATAGTCTGGTATAGTCTGCTATAGTCTGGTATAGTCTGTTATAGTCTGGTATAGTCTGGTATAGTTTGGTATAGTTTGGTATAGTCTAGTATAGTCTGGTATAGTCTGGTATAGTTTGGTATAGTCTGGTATAGTCTAGTATAGTCTGGTATAGTCTGGTATAGTTTGGTATAGTCTGGTATAGTCTGGTATAGTCTGTTATAGTCTAGTATAGTCTAGTATAGTCTGGTATAGTCTGGTATAGTTTGGTATAGTCTGGTATAGTCTGGTATAGTTTGGTATAGTCTGTTATAGTCTAGTATAGTCTGGTATAGTTTGGTATAGTCTGGTATAGTCTGTTATAGTCTGTTATAGTCTGGTATAGTCTAGTATAGTCTGGTATAGTTTGGTATAGTTTGGTATAGTCTGGTATAGTCTGGTATAGTTTGGTATAGTCTGTTATAGTTTGGTATAGTCTGGTATAGTCTGGTATAGTTTGGTATAGTCTGTTATAGTTTGGTATAGTCTGGTATAGTTTGGTATAGTCTGGTATAGTCTGGTATAGTCTGTTATAGTCTAGTATAGTGTGGTATAGTCTAGTATAGTCTGGTATAGTTTGGTATAGTCTGGTATAGTCTGTTATAGTCTGTTATAGTCTGTTATAGTCTGGTATAGTCTGGTATAGTCTGTTATAGTCTAGTATAGTCTGGTATAGTCTGGTATAGTCTGGTAGTGGTGAATGCTGATCTGCTGTCTCTTCTAAGAACTGGTGGACTCTCTTACTTCCTGTCTCCCACCATTGTCTCCTCTGCTGCCATCATCAACTTTCGGCCTCCTTGTCCTCTAACAAAAGACCTGCTTGTTCGCTGCCTAAGTGGCTGAGTGATCGCACATGGCCTCTCAGGAGAATAAGCGTCCTGCTGTGTGTTTTTGCGCTGCAGGAGCTGGAGCTGCGCTGGCAGGAGTACTACGAGCTGGTGACTCTGCTGCTGCAGTGGATCCGCCACCATGTCGTGATCTTCGAGGAGAGGAAGTTCCCGTCCAGCTACGAGGAGATCGAGGTGAGATGATTTGATGCCACAGATCCTCTTTGTTATGTTTGGCTGCACTGAAAAGTAAAACCACAGTGCATAAAGCTAATGCTCACCATTAAATGTAGTATTTCTTTTAATAATACAAAAACAAATGAAACAGTGCATGTTTTCATTATCAGATCAAAGATAAAGTCAGGCTGCAGGTGGGGCAGCCAATAAAAAGAAATCCTGAACCACACCCTGTCTGCTCTGCAGAATAAAGCCCAGCGTGACCTGAGTGCTCAATGAAATCAAATTATGAGCGACGCATCAAAAGAAGTGCTTTGGGTTTGGTCAGTTTACACCAGTCATGGGAACGAAGGCACCCACCTGTGAACAGACTGCTGTTGTGTAACTGTGTACTTATCCTCATCAGGAGATAAGGGGTTTCAACCCTTTACCACCTTAAGTGAAGCCAGCGACACTTTTGCACATTACCGTAACGATGCCTGTAAAGAGTTTTCATTTTATGGCTGATTTTTGCACATTACCGTAACGATGCCTGTAAAGAGTTTTCATTTTATGGCTGATTTTTGCACATTACCGTAATGATGCCTGTAAAGAGTTTTCATTTTATGGCTGATTTTTGCACATTACCGTAACGATGCCTGTAAAGAGTTTTCATTTTATGGCTGATTTTTGCACATTACCGTAATGATGCCTGTAAAGAGTTTTCATTTTATGGCTGATTTTTGCACATTACCGTAATGATGCCTGTAAAGAGTTTTCATTTTATGGCTGATTTTTGCACATTACCGTAATGATGCCTGTAAAGAGTTTTCATTTTATGGCTGATTTTTGCACATTTAGAGACAAAGACTCACAAAAATGTATTGCAAATACTTTCCAAATTTAAACTTTAACGTGTGAAATCTGTTGTTCATGTTGAATTGCTTTGTTTTTTCTCAAATGAAACTCTGGTATTCTAACTTCCAAGTCTTCTGGATAACAGAAAGTATGAGGCTCAGGTGTTAAAGGGTTAAATCATAAATAATAAATCTTTTTTCAATTCTTGTATATTTCTTTTTCTTTAGCTTCTTTGGCGTCAGTTCTTGAAGTTCAAAGAGACGGAGCTGCCGGTGAAAGAAGGCGACAAGAACCGCTCCAAACACATCTACCAGTCCTTTGAGGCGAGCCGTCCCTGCTTTTCTTCTTCTTCTGTGTTTTCTTGTTCTACGTTCTGTTGAGTGACGACTTCCTGTCCCCACAGAGTGCAGTGCATGCTGGACAGGTGAAGGTCCCTCCAGGCTACCATCCCATCGACGTGGAGAAGGAATGGGGTCGACTTCATGTGGCCATCCTGGAAAGAGAGCGGCTGCTCAGGATAGAGTTTGAGAGGTTAGCTTGTGAAATAATACATCGTTTTTATGGATCGTGTTTTTATTGTGCAAGTTTTTATTTAAAGCTACAGGAATGAAAAATCACTGGACTCTCTAGTTTCTTTCAGGTAGAGAAAAGGTGAACATGACCCACTGTCTATGGTTTATTTTGTAAAGTTTGTAAAGTCTGTAGAAATAAAGCGTTTAACACTGTTAAGGACATCAGTCCAGCTGTGGCCTTTAGGTCTATGAGTTAGCTAAAGCTAATTATGTTTTTATTCACCTTTAAAGGTATTTTTTTTTATCAAACAAGTCTTAATGTTATTTTAGATTTTCAGGGGTTTTTTTGGTAGAAGCAAATGTCTGCCTCATAACTGGACATATTTAACGATATAATTAAGTCTGATGAAATGCAGTGAAACAGTGTAAATATTTTAGAGAGGAGTTGCGTCACGCCTGGAGAATGGGATGGTGATGATGATGATGATGATGATGATGATGATGATGATGATGATGCAGCAGTCTGACAGACTTGTTTATGCTTCTGAGATGCTGAATGACTGAAAAAGCAGACTGGGTGTCTTTGTCTTTGTCACTGCGCTGCTATGTGGCAGAATGAGACGGCTCAGTGAGCAGGACGTCTGGCTCGTAGCTGGATCTGTAATCTTTACAGAGGCGTTAAGGCATGGCGTTTGTTAGTGACCCTCATAAACTGGAATATTTGCTGCAACCAAAGCTGTGAGTCTTTGGCTTCTGGTGGTCTAAATGCGATGCTGCTGTCGAATATAACGCCTTTTTGGTCTTCATTTTTGTGCTCGGTCTTATCTGGTCCAGACTTGAGAGGCTCCAGAGGATCGTCACTAAAGTCCAGATGGAGTCGGGGTCTTGTGACAACCAGCTGAGTCACCTGGAGACTCTGCTGCAGACGGTGAGTCCTCATTGGAAATAGTGTTTGTAGAGACTCCAGAGGATGATCTTTAGACCACGTGGCAAACTTCCACCACTAAATGAATCTTTGAAACATAACTCAGACATACAGTAGCAGGAAATAAAAGTGAGCTAGAGAGAGGAAAAAAAGACTTCTTGTGGCTCTTTAATGAAAAACCACCAGAAACAATGAGACATTTCAGAAAACACATCCTGCCAAACATGTAATGATGTGCAAAGCTACAGAAAAACAGTGAAACCTCTGCCATATCCTGCAGGCTGATCATTATCTGTCGATCACTGTCAAAACCTTTGAAAACCTTTTGATCGTCTTTCTTCCCTTCAGGACATTCGTCTGCTGAATGCAGGGAAACCAGCTCAGCACACGGCAGAAGTGGAGAGGGAGCTGGACAAGGCCGACAACGTGATCCGCCTGCTCTTCAACGATGTGCAGATCCTCAAGGATGGGCGCCACCCTCAGGCCGAGCAGATGTACCGCAGGTGGGTGCTCTTTTAGCACGGCACACTGCGTTTTAAACCTGCCTTTTAAAGGCACAGATGTGAAGACGCCGTGTCTCATCCCTCAGGGTGTACCGCCTCCACGAGCGCCTGGTGAATCTGCGCAGTGATTACAACCTTCGCCTGAAGTCCGCCATGAAGCCTGCTGAGGTCACTCTGACGCAGACCTCCCAGCAGACCTCCATGAAGGTGCGTCCTGACATGGATGACGTGACCATTCGCTATGTCAAGGACCTCCTGGCCTGGGTGGAGGAGAACCAGCTCCGCATCGACGAGGCCGAGTGGGGCTCTGATCTGCCCTCAGTGGAGTCCCAGCTGGGCAACCACAGAGGTCTGCACCAGACTGTGGAGGACTTCAGGTCCAAGATTGAACGAGCCAGAGCCGACGAGGTAACCGGTGGGAGGGATTTAACCCTGTCTGGTGTTGTGCTGTTGGTTTTAAAACCTCTGTTGCATCTTTCATGTTCTGCAGAGCCAGCTGTCTCCTATCAGCAAAGGCTCGTACAGAGATTACATGGGCAAACTGGACCTGCAGTACGGGAAACTACTGGTGAGTATCTCCACATGCACATAACAGAAAGGCTTTTAGTTGTGGATATTTTGAATAAACTGTTTGTGTTTTTCTCTCAGAACTCATCCAAGTCCCGTCTGAGGAACTTGGATTCCCTCCACGCCTTCGTCAGCGCCGCCACCAAGGAACTGATGTGGTTAAACGACAAAGAAGAGGAGGAGGTCAACTTCGACTGGAGCGACAGGAACACCAACATGACGGCTAAGAAAGACAACTACTCGGTGTGTTTCTGGAAGCAGACATGTTTGGACACGTGAACGTTTTTCAGCGTTATTAACTGTTTTGTTTCCATCGTTCAGGGTCTCATGAGAGAGCTGGAGCTGAGGGAGAAGAAAGTCAACGATCTGCAGACCACCGGCGACAAACTTGTCAGGGATGATCATCCTGGCAAGAAGACCGTCGAGGTGATTCCTGTAGTAAACCCAGGAAAGCTCCACACACTGTAAAAGCTACCGATGCTGATGCTCTGCCATGACGTCTCTTGCAGGCCTTCACAGCCGCCCTGCAGACTCAGTGGAGCTGGATCCTCCAGCTGTGCTGCTGCATCGAGGCTCATCTCAAAGAAAACACAGCCTACTACCAGGTAGGAAGCACTGATGTTCATTTAAACAAGCTGACACCATCCACCACATTCAAAAAGCAAAGAGGTTAAGTTGTCCTTCCCTCGCAGTTCTTTGCCGACGTGAAAGAAGCTCAGGACAAGATGAAGAAAATGCAAGAGAACATGAAAAAGAAATACAGCTGTGATCGATCCACCACGGCCACACGCCTGGAGGATCTGCTGCAGGACGCTGTGGTGAGTGATCCATACATGCACACAGTATTACCACATTCTATTCATTTTCACCATCAGGAATTATCTCAGTCTGATTTTGTCTCTTTGGTTTTTTTTCTGGAATAAGCTCCTCTCCGAAATGCATCTGATTTCTGACCTGAGCCTCTTTAAATCTAGACTGAAAACTTATTTATTTAGGATACCTTTTAATACCAGTAGTATTTATTTTATTTTATTTCTATTTGTGTTATTTTACTTTATTTTATTTATTTTATATTATTTTACTTTATTTTATTTATATATTTTATTTTATTATTTTATTTCTATTTTTTATTTTATTTATTTCATTTTGCTTTATTTTACTTTACTTTATTTTATTATTTCTATTGTGTCGTTTTGTTTTTCACCAGGAGGAGAAGGAACAGCTGAATGAACTAAAGACTCTTGCGACCAGCTTGAACAAAAGAGCCAAGTCCATCATCCAGCTAAAACCACGCAACCCCACCACCTCCATCAAAGGCAAACTGCCCGTCCAGGCTGTCTGTGACTTCAAGCAACAGGAGGTCAGTGTTTTCTGACTGATTCACAGCCCATGTGCTTCTTGATGTGTGCCTAATGATCTACTGTGGCTCGTTTCAGATCACCGTCCATAAAGGAGACGAGTGTGCGCTGCTCAACAACTCGCAGCCCTTCAAGTGGAAGGTCCTGAACCGCTCTGGACACGAGGCGGTGGTTCCCTCCGTCTGCTTCATGGTGCCTCCGGTCAACAAGGAGGCTGTTGACAGTGTGTCCAAGTGAGAGCAAACACCAGGGTTTCTGATCAAATAAGGAGAGAGTTTCCTTTAACTGGGGACTGATTTTAGAAGGTCGGGATGTTTCTGTCCAGTCTGACTCAATGGGTTTATTTTTATTTATTTTTTTATTTTACAGTATTTAATTTTATTTGCTTTATTTTATTTTGTTTTATATTATTTTATTTTATTTTATAGTCTTTTATTTATTGATCTTATTGTTTTTAATTGCTTTTATTTACTATCCATTTTAAAGCACTTTGGTGAACATTTACATTTTTAATGCTTGCATCTGCGCTCCTCTTCTGCTGCAGTCTGGATGCAAGTTATCAGCAGATGGTGACTATGTGGCAGACCCTCCATATTGACATGAAGAGCTTGCTGTCATGGCAGTACCTGATGAGAGACTTCTCACAGATTCGCTCCTGGAACATCACCATGGTGAGCTGTGATGCTTTTATGACACGAAGCGCACTAAGAGACAGTTTAGTTTGTGCTTTAATGAGCCCAGGAAATAAAATTAAAGACTAAGTCCTGCCTGCTAATCCGTCCCTCATTCTCCTCCATCCTGTGCAGCTGAAGACCATGAAACCAGAGGAGTACAGGCTGATGATGAGGAACCTGGAGATCCACTACCAGGACTACATGAGGGACAGCCAGGACTCGCAGCTCTTTGGCCCAGATGACCGCATGCAGATCGAGGAGGACTATACCAAGTCCACCCAGCATTTCGACAGCCTGCTGCGCTCCATGGAGAAAGGTAAAGAAATATAAAACATCCATGGATATATATATATATATGAAGAGAATATACCATGAGTGAGCAGCAGCAGTTACAGAGTGTAATTGTTGTTCACCTTTCAGGACTAATGGTTGTTAGGCTCAAAGGTGAGTGATGTGTGCACACAGTTTAACTGTTAGAGTAGACTTTTAAGTGACAGCATGTCATTTTGGTTCCTGTGTTGCTCTTTTTCTGCAGCTCAGCCATGATGGTGTGATCATAGTGTAGAAAATACTTACTGTGATGTTTGGTGTGAGTGCAGCCTGTGTGGAGCTGCATGCATCACAACCATAGACTGTAGATAAAGATGGATCTCCTACTGCACAGAAGAGAAGCCAGAATATCATCATGTAGAGTCTATCTAGAGTCCACGAACATGGAGAGAGCCGGACTTCTTCTGCAGCCAGCAGGAGGAGGCAGTCCAGATGTTTTAGCTTCTTCGTGTGGTCCGTCTTTATGTACAGTCTTTGGTCACAACACATGAAGAGCTGCATGTTTGACTGCGCTTTATGTGTAGGAAATGTTGCAAAACAAGCAGTTTGAGATTTGATTTAAACAAATAGACTCACATGTCTATTAATACTAATATTCATTATTCAGGCAAAACATTAATTTCATAGACGTGCAAAATATTTCTGATTGCATTTTTCTTTTTTAGATTTTTTTGCTGCTCTTAGTAATTATTATATTGTTCTGTCACTTCACTGCTGTAAATTTCCCCGCTGTGGGATTAATTCATTTAAGATTTAAGTATCTTATCGTATCTTAAAAATGTAGAAAGGTGTAGCCACGTCAACAATATCAAATCATTTACTTGTTTTATATATTTTTATGTCTGCTGCCCTTTGAGTTCACGTGTAATCTGTAGTAGAGAGTGAAACGTGTGCTGCTCCTCAGGTCAACAGGATGAGACTCGGTGTAAGAACTACATCTCTGAGATCAAGGACCTGCGAGTTCGTATCGAGGACTGTGAGGCTGGGACTGTGGCTCGGATCCGGAAACCTCTAGAGAAGGAACCTCTGAAAGAATGTGTTCAGAAGACCACAGACCAGAAGGTACCGCACATATTTTTATTACCCTGCACTACAGCACTCTGTGTAAAGTATATGTGTTGTATTTATGTACATATGTATTTGTACATTTGTCTAAGCTTGTATAGTTTTGATATAAGTCTGTTGACACATTATCTTTGCAGGTAAAGAAAAGTAAGGTAAGGCTCCCAGCAAAAACAAATCAATCTATAAGAAAAGATAGAAGAAGTGATTGTCAGGATAGGTGGAAAGAGGATTTTCATTACTATTCTCTCTACTAACCCAGTAGGGATACTCTAGCAGTTCAGAGTGTAACGTTTGTCCTCGATGATCCTCATAACTGTCTGGGTGGGGTTTCTTTGCCAGTTAATTTTGCTTTTTAAAATCTTGTTGTCTGCCTCTGCTGTCCAGAAAGTCCAGATAAAGCTCGAGGGCCTGAAGAAGGACCTGGATCAGGTCTCTGTGAGGACTCAGGAGGTCTTGGCCTCCCCTCAGCAGTCCGCCTCGGCTCCCGTCCTGCGTTCAGAGCTCGACCTCACCGTGCAGAAGATGGATCACGCCTACATGCTCTCCTCTGTTTACCTGGAGAAGTGAGTCCCCAACAAATGGCCGTTCGCTGACGCTCCGCTGCTTGCTGCCTCGTTCACGCATTGTTTCTTGCCGCAGGCTGAAAACTGTGGAAATGGTCATCCGTAACACGCAGGGTGCCGAGGGAGTCCTCAAACAGTACGAGGACTGTCTGCGCGAAGTTCACACCGTGCCCAGCGACGTCAAGGAAGTAGAGGTTTACAGAGCAAAGCTTAAGGTAAACGGCCTGACACTCAAAAATCATCCACAGACAAGGTTTCCATTATGTGGCTCAACATAACTGACAGTTTTTAAATGTTACAGAAAATGCGAGCTGAGGCTGAAGGAGAGCAGCCAGTGTTTGACTCCCTGGAAGAGGAGCTGAGGAAGGCCGGCAGAGTGAGCGACAAGATGTCTCGTGTGCACAGCGAGCGCGACGTGGAGCTGGACCACTACCGCCAGCACCTGTCCAGTCTTCAGGACCGCTGGAAGGCCGTGTTCACCCAGATAGACATTCGCCAGAGAGAGCTGGAGCAGCTCGGCCGCCAGCTGGGGTACTACCGAGAGAGCTACGATTGGCTGATCCGCTGGATCGCTGACGCCAAGCAAAGGCAGGAAAAGATTCAGGCTGTGCCCATCGCTGACATCAAAACTCTGAAAGAACAGCTGGCCCAGGAGAAGGTAGAGAACACCACGCCATGCCGTTCAACATTCAAGAGTCTTTACTGTCATTATGCAGGCATAACGAGTTTTAAGGCACATATAAATAAAGGAATAAGTATTTTATTTTATTTTATTTATTCCATTTCATTGCTTTTATTCTTCTTATTGTTTTTAATTGCTTTTATTTACTATCTATTTTAAAGCACTTTGGTTTGCTGAACGGTTTTTATAAAGGTCTGTATAAATATGAACATTTACATCTTCGCTCCTCTTCTGCTGCAGTCTGGAGAAAAGTTATCAGCAGATAATTTTGTAGAATCTCTGTGCATAAGTAAAGAAATAAGAATGAACATATAAATATTAAACACCTTGCTTCATATCATCATAATTCTTTTTTTTTCCTTAAATGTTTTCATCTGGTGAGCACAACTCTTCACTTCTTCCAAACAGAAACTGCTGGAGGAGATTGAGAATAACAAAGACAACGTTGACGAGTGTCAGAATTATGCTAAAGCGTACATCGATACTATCAAGGTGAGTGTCGAACAGCCAGTTCATATTGTTATTTGGAGCTTTAATAAAAAAAGATATGTTTTTTGCCATAATTGATTATCTTTTTTGAAAAAGGACTATGAGCTCCAGTTGGTGGCCTACAGAGCTCAGGTGGATCCTCTTGCTTCTCCCTTGAAGAAAACCAAACTGGATTCTGCCTCTGATGACATCATTTCAGAGGTGTGTTTCCTCCAAGCCATGCTACATACAGAAAGATCTGGAACCATGAACATGACACATGCTTTGTTGGTTTCAGTATGTCACACTGAGGACCCGCTACAGTGAGCTGATGACTCTGACCAGTCAGTACATCAAGTTTCTCACCGACTCTCAGCGCCGCCTGGAGGACGAGGAGGTGCGTGACAACTGGCTGAGGATCCCAGACAAACTAATGCTAACATTAAGCTAACCAAATAATCAATAATCAACCAACCAACGAGAACAGCCGCAGATCACTGAGACGCATGCGTGCTCGCACTGTGTGACACATTAATGTACGGGTGACAAACAGATCCTTTGCACTGATGATGCTGGAAACATTGGCATGCTGTAGCTGGTCAGAAGCAGAAGTAGTGATCATATCAGGATGTACAGAGAGAAGGCAGTATTTTCAGACCATGATTCTACATAAATGCAGCTCACTGTGTGTCTGTGCAGCTCCTCCCTCTGCAGTCACTCTAGATTCAGACTGAGGGGTTCTTCCTTTTTCCTTTTTCCTTTTTCCTTTTTCCTTTCTGATCCGTCTGGCAGCTTCATTTTCCTCGAGGTTAAAAGCAAAGTGAAGACTTTACATTTCAAGCTTTTCCTCCTGAAATTAACACAAAGTTTGACGTTTGACATTATTTCCTAACCCTAATGTTTTGTTTGTTTCTTTGCCTCTCTTAACTGCTTGCCAGTGCTTTGCCATGATGAATGCTTGACTTGTTTGAGCATTAAAGAGGTAAATGATTCACAGTGTTTCTACTGTACCGTATGATCCCCATCCCCTCTGTCATCCTAACACCAGTCTCTCTCTTCATAGCTTATTTATTTTTATCACTTTCACTGCAGCCTTTTTTTAGAATTGCAGTAACTATCCTCTCTATATTATTTTTATCCACTTTTCCAGTGCTTCTTAAACTTCCTGGACTCATAAATGGGATTCTGACTAACTGATCCTGTTATCTTTGACTTTACATTTCCTGTCAATCCACAGATAAAAAAAATTGTCTATAATAATTAATAACACAAAGCATTTAGTCCTTAAAATGTTTTAATCATCTGCATTCATGAAAATAAGGCCTGCCACATATGCAATAAACATAATGTATATAAAGTAAATATAATATCACTGGCATCACTATTAGAAGGCAGTTTTTGGAGGTTTGTGCTACAGCTACAGTTGCATGCCATATGATTTTCTTGCTGTGTTGTGAAGTGATGTTTTGTTTCCATACATTAATAATTCATCCCCATCACTCATTTTGCCTTGTCATTAATTATTTTAATTGCATCGTGATTTTAACATGACTTTGATGAATGTGCATCTAGTGATTGTTCTTTGAGCTAACTTTAACATTAACATTGCCTGGGTAATGCAGTACATTAATTTGCTCTTATTGTGGTGTGATTAGGCTGTGATTACTGTAGTAATTACAATTTTGATCCACACTGTTCTGAGCTGGTTAATGTAAAGTACTACCTTTAACATGTCATGCTTGATTATAATCCTTTCTTTACCATTTGCTTCCACTAATGCAGAAAGCTGCAGAGAAACTCAAAGTGGAAGAGCAGAAAAAAATGGCCGAGATGCAGGCCGAGTTAGACAAGCAGAAGCAGTTAGCTGCCGCTCACGCAAAGGCCATTGCAAAAGCTGAGAAAGAGGCTCAAGAGCTGAAACTCAGAATGCAGGAAGAAGTAAGCAGGAGAGAAACTGCTGCTGTAGATGCAGAAAAGCAAAAGCACAACATCCAGCTGGAGCTGCATGAGCTCAAAAACCTGTCAGAGCAGCAGATCAAGGACAAAAGTCAGCAGGTGGACGAGGCTCTTCAAAGCAGGACCAAGATTGAGGAAGAAATCCGCCTCATCAGGATCCAACTTGAGACAACAATAAAACAAAAGTCCACTGCAGAAGATGAGCTCAAGCAACTTCGTGAAAGAGCTGCTGAAGCTGAGAAACTCAGAAAGGCCGCCCAGGAAGAAGCTGCGAAGCTCCACAAACAGGTCAACGAAGAGACCCAGAAGAAGCGCATGGCAGAGGAGGAACTGAAGCGCAAATCTGAGGCAGAAAAAGAAGCTGCTAGGCAAAAGCAAAAAGCTCTGGAAGACCTAGAAAACTTCAAGATGCAGGCAGAGGAGGCCGAGCGGCAAGTCAAGCAAGCAGAGATTGAAAAGGAAAGACAAATCAAAGTCGCTCATGTCGCGGCGCAGAAGAGTGCCGCCGCCGAGCTCCAGAGCAAACAGATCTCCTTCGTGGAAAAGACCTCAAAGTTGGAAGAGTCACTCAAACAAGAGCACGGCGCTGTCCTCCAGCTGCAACAGGAAGCGGCACGCCTCAAGAAACAACAGGAGGATGCTATAAATGCCAGAGAAGAGGCAGAAAAAGAGCTTGAGAAGTGGAGGCAAAAAGCTAACGAGGCCCTCCGACTGAGACTCCAGGCTGAGGAGGAAGCTCACAAAAAGAGCCTGGCTCAGGAAGACGCCGAGAAACAAAAGGAGGAGGCTGACCGTGAGGCTAAAAAGAGAGCCAAAGCTGAAGAGTCTGCCCTGAAGCAGAAAGAGATGGCCGAGAAGGAACTGGAGAGGCAGAGGAAGGTAGCTGACAGCACAGCTCAGCAGAAACTCACTGCCGAACAAGAACTGATTCGACTCAGGGCCGACTTTGACAATGCAGAACAGCAGAGATCCCTCCTTGAAGATGAACTGTACCGCCTGAAGAACGAAGTCATCGCAGCTCAGCAACAAAGGAAGCAACTGGAGGACGAACTGGCCAAAGTGAGGAGTGAAATGGACATACTCATTCAGCTTAAGTCCAAGGCAGAAAAGGACTCCATGTCCAACACAGAGAGGAGCAAACAACTTCTTGAGGCTGAAGCCAGCAAGATGAGGGACGTGGCCGAAGAAGCGAGCAAGCTTCGAGCCATCGCAGAGGAGGCCAAGCATCAGAGGCAAGTTGCTGAGGAAGAGGCAGCTCGTCAAAGAGCAGAAGCCGAGAGGATCCTCAAAGAGAAGCTGGCTGCCATCAGCGAAGCCACTCGTTTGAAAACAGAGGCTGAAATTGCCCTGAAAGAGAAGGAGGCAGAAAACGAAAGACTCCGGCGGCAAGCTGAGGACGAGGCTTACCAGAGGAAAGCTCTTGAAGACCAGGCCAACCAGCACAAGCAAGAGATCGAGGAAAAGATTATCCAACTCAAAAAGTCATCTGAGGCCGAAATGGAAAGGCAAAAGGCAATAGTGGACGACACGCTGAAACAGAGGCGAATTGTAGAGGAAGAAATCAGAATTCTGAAGCTGAACTTTGAGAAGGCTTCGTCTGGAAAACTTGATCTGGAGCTAGAACTGAACAAACTGAAAAATATTGCAGAGGAAACTCAACAAAGTAAACTGAGAGCAGAGGAGGAGGCAGAGAAACTCAGACAGCTAGCTCTAGAGGAGGAGAAGAGGAGGAGGGAGGCCGAAGAGAAGGTGAAGAAGATCGCTGCCGCAGAGGAAGAAGCAGCCAGACAACGCCAGGCTGCCCAAGAAGAGCTAGACCGTCTGAAAAAGAAAGCAGAAGAAGCCAGAAAGCAGAAAGACGAGGCCGACGTCGAAGCAGAAAAACAGATAGTTGCAGCCCAACAAGCAGCCCTGAAATGCAGTGCAGCTGAGCAGCAAGTCCAAAGTGTCCTTGCCCAACAGAAGGAGGACAGCATCATGCAGAAGAAGCTGAAGGAAGAGTACGAGAAAGCCAAGAAGCTGGCCAAAGAGGCAGAGGCTGCTAAGGAGAAGGCAGAGAGGGAGGCAGCTCTCCTTCGCCAACAAGCAGAGGAAGCAGAACGGCAGAGGGCAGCTGCTGAGCAAGAAGCTGCAAACCAAGCAAAAGCTCAGGAGGACGCCGAGAGGCTGAGGAAGGAGGCTGAATTTGAAGCCGCCAAACGAGCACAAGCAGAAAGTTCAGCCCTCAAGCAGAAGCAACAAGCCGACGCCGAAATGGCAAAGCACAAAAAACTGGCAGAGCAAACACTGAAACAGAAGTTCCAAGTGGAGCAAGAGCTCACCAAGGTTAAACTTAAGCTCGATGATACTGACAAACAAAAGTCTCTCCTGGACGAAGAGCTGCAGCGCTTGAAGGACGAGGTCGACGACGCCGTCAAGCAAAAGGGCCAGGTGGAGGAGGAGCTGTTCAAAGTCAAGGTTCAGATGGAGGAGCTGCTCAAACTGAAAATGAAAATTGAGGAAGAAAATCAGCGCCTAATCAAAAAAGACAAAGACAACACACAGAAGTTCCTCGCCGAGGAGGCTGACAATATGAAAAAGCTTGCAGAGGATGCTGCCAGACTCAGCGTGGAGGCCCAAGAGGCTGCACGCTTAAGACAGATCGCAGAAGATGACCTCAACCAGCAACGAGCTCTCGCAGAAAAAATGCTCAAAGAGAAAATGCAGGCAATCCAGGAAGCATCCAGACTTAAAGCTGAGGCAGAGCTGCTCCAAAGACAGAAGGACTTGGCTCAGGAGCAGGCCCAGAAGCTTCTGGAGGACAAACAGCTAATGCAACAGCGACTGGAAGAGGAAACAGAGGAGTACCAGAGGTCTCTTGAAGCAGAAAGGAAAAGGCAACTGGAGATCGTAGCTGAAGCCGAAAAACTCAAACTTCAGGTTTCACAGCTGAGTGAAGCTCAGGCCAAAGCCGAGGAGGAGGCTAAGAAATTCAAGAAACAAGCTGATAAGATCGCTGCCCGTCTTCATGAGACTGAAATAGCCACCAAAGAAAAAATGACCGAAGTGGAAAAGCTGGAAAGTGAGAAACTAAATACCAGCAAAGAGGCTGTTGATTTACGCCACGCAATCGCAGACCTAGAGAGGGAGAAGGATAGACTGAAAAAGGAGGCAGAGGAACTTCAAAATAAGTCTAAAGAGGTATTGTGTCAAAAATGGCATAACAGAGCAGCTTATGTCATTGTTAACTCTGTCTTCAAAACTAACACACTTCTTTCTTTAAATTTCCTCTATCCCCTTCTTCAGTTATACTAATCATGAAACTGTTTCTTTTGATTTTAAATATGATGATTTTGATTCTCATCTTTACAGTGCACTGTGCTCATGTAGATCGCATCCTGAATGTCCCCTCATATCCTGGAATGATTTTCATTTTGAGACACGCTTCATATTTCTTTCACTTTCAGAAGTCGGCTCTAAAATACGTCACCTCGTCTGAAGTCGGACTGAAATGAAGTTGTGTTAGTCCGTTAGCAATTTAGTCAAAATGTTGTGAGTCTTAAAATACACAGATTTACGAGAATGAGTTTGAAAGGAGCGCTCCACTGCATTTGTCATGGATGGTAGCCAATAGGCAAGGACTTCATGATACGATATGTTATCACGATACTTGAGTCACGATACGATATATTAATGCAATACTGAGTTAATGTGATATATTGTCTGAGAAATTTATCCAGTATATGTGTATTTATATATGTACAGTATTTATATATATTTTTACATATATTAGGGCTGTCAAAGTTACTGTATTTATGTGGATCATTTTTTTATTTTATTTTGTATTTAAATTTTTATTTCAACATAAAAGCTGCTCTGGATTAACAATTGGCCCAAAACATGACTTTTTTGAGGAAAAAAATGATATTAAGAAATTAAAAATCTATATTATATCAGAGAAAAAGTATCGCAGTATATTGCCAGATTTTTTCCCACCCCTAGTAGCCAAATCTTAGTTGTTGGCTGAATATGCAGGATAAAAAAAAAACCATTCAAACACATTACCTGAGGTCACTCTCCAGTCTGTTACTATGGCTACTATTCATTGTGAAAGTTGTGTTAAGACATGCAGACAGGCCTCACCTACCCATCAGACATATGTATGTTAGACAAGCACAACTCTGTCACCATACCTGTTGAGCCCTCCATCTGTCATGACCGTGACATGCATTAGTAAGCATCAAGTGACACAAAAGACTTTCTTGTTGACAAGAAACTGTTAGCTTCATTCTTAGTTTATCATCACCCCTGGTGGAAGAGGACAAAACTGCTATAGTATCGATCATGTACTGAAATAGTAACATCCAAGAGTCCATTTGAACCATTTAGCACACAGATCTGAAGGTGTTATCTCTATTATACTAAGCATTTTCATCCTAAATTAAATGCAGCTATTGGTGTCTAATAGTTTGCGTTTAGTAACAAAATTGTACAAACTGTACGATCAAGCATTATGACACTCAATGCTTTGTTACCACCCTTTAGCAGAATATCTTGAATATCTATTGCCTGTTTCTAAAAGCATTGATATTGATAGAAAAACTATGTATTTATCAAATGGAGTTCTACATAATCCAGATCGACCATGTCACTGACTTTTCTCAGCTGATATGAAACTGATATGACCTTGAGAGCTCTCCACACACAGCACATTAACTCATTGAGTGCCAGTCCTTTGATAAAACAAAGTGCCTTGTGCCAGCGTTTTTGACCATTTTGAGGGAAAAAAAATGTTTGTTTTTACCTTGTTCCATTCTTGTTTTATCAGAGGTAGAGTAGAGGACACTTTCACCAAAATCACCACTTTTGTTTTACTCTCTAATCTTCATTGTCTCCACTTCCTGTTTTGATCTCTGTGGTGTATACCGTCTCTTTATGCTCTGACTACATCTCCCAGAAGCCCCAACATTACTCACAAAAAAACACTTTGACGTATTATTACGTTGATGGCACTCAAGCATTGGCTTTTAAAAGATGTATAAATACATCAGTGGCACTCAAAAAGTTAAGAAAGTAAGATCACAATTACAAGGGTGCATTTAGACAATGCAAATCACAGCTCAATATGACAGAACCAGGTGGAACAGTCTTATAAAAAATAACACAGGACATCCAATAACTGTGTCCATACAAACAATTTTCTGTCCAAATTATTTTAGGTGGGACCTTCACATCCAAATGTTAAAAAGGGCTTTTTCCACTTTATTCAAGTGAATTTCATGTTTTGCTCCACATTTTTGTTAGTTGAGGAAAGTTGGTTTCATGGTCATACTGGACTACTATAATCTAGGAGTAAATACAAAAAAATGAACAAACAAGGATGCTTGCCAAAGTCAAAATCTTAAATTTTAACAGTAATCACCAAAACAGCACACTTAAATTCAATTAGGGATTAATTTATCTCCATAAGCAGAGTGCATTGTATATATTATTTAAATAAAAATATAAACAATTTAGATGAAGAAAATGTGTACACAATGTGTGTGCCTCGCATATATACCGACTGTAACTTCTGTTTTCTATTTTTTCATTAGATGGCTGATGCACAGCAGAAACAAATGGAGCATGAGAAGACGATGCTCCAGCAGACATTCCTGACAGAAAAGGAGATGCTTTTGAAGAAGGAGAAGCTGATTGAAGATGAGAAAAAGAGGCTGGAGAGCCAGTTTGAAGAGGAAGTCAAAAAGGCCAAGGCTCTGAAAGATGAACAGGAACGCCAGAGACAGCAGATGGATGAGGAGAAGAAGAAACTCCACGCCACCATGGATGAGGCCCTCCAAAAACAAAAAGAGGCAGAGCAAGAGATGCTTAACAAGCAAAAAGAAATGCAGGAACTGGAGAGGATGAGACTAGAGCAGGAAAGGATTCTTGAAGAGGAGAACCAGAAACTGCGCAACAAGCTGCAACAGCTTGAGGAAGCACAGAAAGACCAGCACCCTGATAAAGTCCCTGGCAAAGAAGTCATCCGAGTTACAACAGTTGAGACAACAAAGACAGTTTACAATGGACAAAACGCCGGTGATACAGTAGACAGTGTGGAGAAGAAACCAGATCCCTTGGCCTTTGACGGCATCCGTGAGAAGGTACCTGCAAGCAGACTTCATGATGTTGGGCTTTTATCCAAGAAGGACTTTGACAAGCTAAAAAATGGGAAGACCACTGTTCAAGATCTTGGTGAGACTGAAAAACTGAAAGCAGCTCTTAAAGGGAAGAACTGCATTGCTGGTGTTTTGACACCATCTAATCAAAAAATGTCCATCTATCAAGCATCAAAAGAGAAGAAGATTACTCCAGGCACAGCCATGATCCTTCTCGAAGCCCAAGCAGCTACAGGTTTCATGTTAGACCCAATTAAGAACCAGAAGCTTTCTGTTAACGCGGCTGTCAAGGAAGACCTGATTGGACCTGAACTGCACAACAAAATGCTTTCAGCAGAGAGGGCAGTTATTGGCTATAAAGATCCATACACTGGAGGGAAGATCTCTGTCTTTGAAGCGATGAAGAAGGGTCTGATTGAACGTGATCATGCGATCAGACTCCTCGAAGCTCAGCTTGCAACTGGTGGCATCGTCGACCCTATCAATAGTCACCGTGTACCCAATGACATTGCCTACAAACAGGGACAGTATGATGTAGAAATGAAGAAGATTATGGAGAACCCTTCAGATGACACCAAAGGATACTTTGACCCCAGCACTCAAGAACCTCTGACATATTCTGAGCTGATGGCAAGATGCACTGAAGACCCTGACACCAGTCTGCTGCTCCTGCCAATCACAGACAAAGCTGCTCAGTGCTCAAGTATATACACAGAGGAGGAGACCAAGGATGTGTTCAGCAAAACAACTGTGTCTGTGCCATTTGGGCGATTCAAGGGAAAGACTGTAACTATCTGGGAAATAATCAATTCAGAGTACTTCACTGATGACCAGAAGAAGGACCTTCTCCGTCAATACAAGACAGGCAAAATCACAATCGAGAAGATCATTAAGATTGTCATTACTGTGGCAGAAGACAAAGAGAAGAAGAATGAGATTGCCTTTGATGGTCTGAGAGCACCTGTCCCCGCCACTGAACTCCTGGAATCCAAAATCATTGATAAAGACCTCTATAACAAATTGCAGAAGGGCAATAAGACAGTTAAAGAGGTGTCTGAAATGGAGCCTGTTCACAAAGCACTGAAGGGCACAAACTGCATTGCAGGTGTAGTTATCGACTCATCCAAGGAGACAATGTCCTTCTATCAAGCTATGAAGAAAGACATGATGAGGGCAGGGCCTGCCCTGCATATGCTTGAAGCCCAAGCAGGAACAGGCTATGTGGTTGACCCTGTCCATAATCAGAAGTACACTGTTGATGAAGCTGTCAAAGCAGGCATCGTTGGTCCTGAGCTGCATGAGAAACTCCTGTCTGCAGAGCGAGCTGTTACAGGTTACAAAGATCCTTATACTGGAAAGACTGTCTCTTTGTTCCAAGCCATGAAAAAAGATCTCATACCCAGAGAACAAGGAATCCGACTGCTTGATGCCCAAATGACCACCGGTGGTATCATTGATCCAGTCAAGAGCCATCACATTCCTCATGATGTGGCCTGCAACAGAAATTATTTTGATGATGAAATGAAACAGATTCTCAACAGTCCCACTGATGAAACAAAATGCTTCTTTGACCCCAACAAAAAAGAAAATGTGACATACTCGCAGCTCTACAAGAGATGTGTCACTGACAAGAAAACTGGTCTCCCACTTCTGCCTCTTTCTGATGAAGCAATCAACACAAAAGAGGAGCCAGCATACACTGATGCCCAGACAAAGGAGGCTATGACGCAGGCAACTGTGGAGCTTGACTCTGGACCATTTAAGGGTAGGAAGATGACCATCTGGGACATCATCAACTCTGAATATCTCACTGAGGAACAAAGGCTTGAACTGCTCAGACAGTTTAGATCAGGAAAGATTACAATTGAAAAGATAATCAAGATCGTCATCACAATTGTGGATGAAAAAGAGACCAAGAAACAAGAACAGTTCACCTTCAGGGGTCTTAGATCTCCTGTTCCAGCAGACTCCTTGTATGAATCCAAAATCATTGACAAACCAACCTTTGAGCTTCTTAAACAAGGCAAAACAACACCTCAACAAGTCAGCGAGAATCCCAATGTCAATAAATACCTCCAAGGCTCTGACTGTATCGCTGGCATCTACCTGGAGCCGACCAAAGAGAAAATAAGTGTCTATCAGGCTATGAAGAAAAAGCTCCTCAGACACAACACAGGTCTTTCCCTTCTTGAGGCCCAGGCTGCCACTGGGTTCCTTGTAGATCCAGTGAGGAACCAGTGCCTGACAGTAGATGAGGCGGTGAAGTCAGGTCTTGTTGGTCCAGAGCTACATGAAAAACTGCTCTCTGCAGAAAAAGCTGTCACTGGCTATAAAGATCCATTCACGGGCAACAAAATCTCCCTCTTTGAAGCCGTGCAGAAAGATCTCATCCCGAAAGAGCATGCCATGCCTCTGATAGAGGCGCAGATGGTCAGTGGAGGAATCATTGACCCTGTAAACAGCCACCGTGTCCCAGCTGATATTGCATATCAGAAGAACATTTTCAGCAAAGAAATGGCGAAGGTTCTGTCTGAACCATCTGATGACAACAAGGTTTTCTCAGACCCAGAAACCGATGAGAATGCTACCTACAGACAGCTTAAAGACAAGTGCTTCAAAGATCCAGAGACAGGCCTGTACATTCTTCCACTCTCCAAGCCTCAGTCACCAACTGTTGTGGAGAAGACATACCTCTACACAGAGGAGCAAACACAGAGTGACCTGTCCAGCACTCAGATCGACATCCCAATCGAGGGCCTTGCAGATAAACCAGTGAATCTGTGGGAAATCATGAACTCAAATTTACTTCCAGAACAAGAGAGGCAGAAGCTCATGGATGAATATCGCTCTGGTAAAATCACTAAAGAGCGGATGATCATCATTATCATTGAGATCATGGAGCAGAGAGAGATCATCAGAAATGATAGTCCACTGTCCTGTAAGACTATAAGGAGAAGGATAACGATCGAGGAGCTCTACAATGCCCGTATCATCGACTTGGAAACGTATAACCTCCTCAAACAGGGCAAGAGGGACATCCGTGACATAATGGAGATGACCAATGTGAAGCAGTATCTCTATGGCACAGGCTGTGTTGCTGGGGTCACAACAGATGCAAGTTCCAAGATAAGCATTTACCAAGCAATGAAGAGAGACTTTATTAAACCAGAATTGGCCCTCAGCCTCCTAGAAGCACAAGCTGCTACAGGATTCATTGTTGATCCAGTCAAAAATGAAACACTCACTGTTGATGAAGCTGTTCGTAAGGGTGTTGTCGGCCCTGAGATCCACGATAAACTTCTGTCAGCTGAGAGAGCGGTCACAGGATACAAAGATCCATACAGTGGGAAAATCATATCCCTTTTCCAGGCCATGAAGAAGGATCTTGTCCCAGAGGATTATGCTCTGAAAATGTTAGAGGCACAAACTGCCACTGGTGGTATTATTGATCCTGAATTCCAGTTCCATCTGCCAGCAGACATTGCCTTGCAAAGGGGTTACATCAACAAGGAAACCAACGAGAGGCTGACTGACAGTGTTAAAGGATTTATTGACCCTGTCACTGATGAGGAAGTGTCATATGCACAGCTACTCAAGAGATGCAAGTTAGATGGTGGTTTGCGCCTACTCGCCCTGGGAGACAAGAGGCTGATGTTCAAGGGTCTGAGGAAACAGATCACAATGGAGGAGCTGCTTCGCTCACAAATTATTGACCAGCAGACTGTCACTGAACTGAATCAAGGTCTCATTTCAGTGGAGGAGGTTAGCGATAAACTGTCAAGGTACCTTGAGGGCACAAGCTGCATTGCCGGTGTATTTTTGGAGTCCACAAAGGATCGACTATCAATTTACCAGGCTATGAAGAAGAACATGATCAGGCCAGGCACAGCATTTGAACTCCTCGAGGCACAGGCAGCCACTGGATACGTCATTGATCCAATCAAAAACCTCAAACTGACTGTCAATGAAGCAGTGAAAATGGGAATTGTAGGACCTGAATTCAAAGACAAGCTCCTGTCTGCTGAACGTGCCGTGACAGGATATAGAGATCCTTATTCAGGCAAGACAATCTCCCTGTTCCAGGCAATGAAAAAGGGGCTCATCTTGAAAGATCATGGTATCCGTCTCCTGGAAGCCCAGATTGCCACCGGTGGAATCATTGACCCAGAAGAAAGTCACCGTTTGCCAGTTGAGGTGGCCTACAAGCGTGGCTTCTTTGATGAGGAAATGAATGAGATCTTGACAGATCCATCTGATGACACCAAAGGCTTCTTTGATCCCAACACTGAGGAAAACCTCACCTACCTCCAGCTCATGGAGAGATGCATCACTGATCCAGACACTGGGCTGGTGCTCCTGCTGCTGAAAGAAAAGAAGCGGGAAAGGAAGACCTCATCCAAGTCCTCAGTTCGTAAACGCAGAGTTGTCATCGTAGATCCTGAGAGTGGCAAAGAAATGACCGTTTATGAGGCCTACAGGAGGGGACTCATTGACCACCAAACCTACCTGGAGCTTGCTGAGCAGGAGTGTGAATGGGAAGAGATCACAATGACCTCCTCTGATGGTACTGTCAAATCTATCATCATTGACAGGAGGTCAGGGAGACAGTACGATGTTGATGATGCTCTGTCACGTGGCCTCATTGACCAGAAAGCCCTTGATACGTACCGATCTGGAAACCTAGCTATCACTGAATTTGCTGACATGTTATCTGGAAGTATGGGAGGCTTCCGCTCACGCACATCCTCCTTTGGTTCCACCACTGGTTCCACCACTGGCTCCACCTACTCCTCTCCCATGAGCCCCATACCCACCATCAAAGCACCAGCAGTCATATGGAATGACCCAACAGATGAGACTTGCCCCATAGCTGGAATACTGGACATAGATACGCTGGAGAAGGTGTCTATCACTGAGGCCATACACAGAAATCTGGTAGACAACATCACTGGCCAAAGACTGTTGGAGGCCCAAGCCTGCACTGGAGGAATAATTGACCCCACAACTGGAGAGAGATTCTCAGTCACTGAAGCTACAGAAAAAGGCCTTGTGGATAAAATCATGGTGGATCGCCTCAACCTGGCTCAGAAAGCATTCAATGGTTTTGAAGACCCAAGAACTAAAGTAAAGATGTCTGCCTCCCAAGCTCTAAAGAAAGGCTGGTTGTATTATGAAGCTGGGCAACGTTTCCTTGAGGTCCAGTATTTGACTGGTGGACTTATTGAGCCTGATGTCGAGGGCAGAGTGTCATTAGATGAATCCATCAGGAAGGGCACAGTCGATGCCCGCACTGCCCAGAAACTGAGAGATGTCGGGGCTTATTCTAAATATCTCACATGTCCAAAAACCAAACTGAAAATCTCCTTCAAAGATGCCATGGACAAAAGCATGGTGGAGGAAGGGTCGAGCCTAAGACTTCTGGAGGCCTCCTCACAATCCAGCAAAGGCCTCTACAGTCCCTACAATATCAGTAACCCTGGCTCCCGAAGTGGCTCAAGGACCGGATCCCGATCCGGCTCCAGGAGAGGCAGCATTGATGCTGGCTTCACCATGAACTTCTCATCTTCCTCCTTTTCCTCCTCCTCTTCAACTGGCTACAGCCGCAGATTCTGATGAGCTAGCAGTGTTCCTAACGACAACCCCAGTGTCTAAGCACCAACAATACTAATACTTTACAATTTTTCACAGGCAAAAATAGTTACATTAACAAAGAAAATATAATTTATTTATTCTGCCCTGCATGTGGTCACATTAAGGATTGTGTAGGCTGATTTTTTCCCCCTTCTATAACAAATTTCTAAACATGTGCCTCTTATATATGGAGACATAAGCAATATAAAATATTATTTTTCTTTAGTACTAAATACCAAGTCAGTTTATATTTTCAAAGCAAAGCATGACATTTCTGCAGTTTTTTAAGTGACTTTATAGTTTTCATTTTACTGTTAAAAAAAGGTATACTTGTGCTTTCTGAAACTAATATATACTGTATGTTTGTCAATCAGAGATATTTTTCCAGTATTCTTTTGAAATTCGTGGATATTTGTCTATTTTTTATCTTTTTCAACAGTCCTATATGGGATACTGTATGTCAACTTAGTTCTAACGTTTTTTAACAAATTCTAAAATACGTAGATGCCTTCACATTTCTGAATGTTTGTATAGAGTATGGAGAGATATTGTGATATGTTTTTATGTTAAATGTTGCCTGGGTAACTAAATAATGTACCCAGTAAGAATTCACCTGTGAGACACTACAAAATGAGACACTACCATGAAAAGACATGCCAGAATTAAAATTATGCAGAGCATTCTGAAACCATGTTCACATCTGTCATTATTTAGTTCTTATGCCAATTTATATTTAGTGGACTTGTGCATTTTTAAGTTTTACTACGCCATTGTTTTACACGCTCCAAGATTCTGTATTCACATCAGTCAAGTGTTCCTGGTTAATCCCAAGATGATTTCAGACATGATCCTGCTCTCCCATACAGACCTGCATCCTGTTATTTTGAATCTTGTAAGTTGAAATTTTATATATTTTTTTTTTTTTTTTACTTTTTGTTATGTTGGATTTTGTCTGATTTCTTCAGTTAGATTTTGATTACATCTCAGAGCCTATATATTATGCATTTTTTTCACTATCCCCCACACTTTATTATCATTACTGCTTAATTAGTTTTTTATCATCTTGTTTCTCTTCAGTTCCTCAAAATCCAACATGTGAGCACAAACACTCAGCTGGCCGGAGCTTACGACCCCCTCGACTTGGATGGATTTGTGAGTCCATGTCATCCTCACACCGTCGCACAGGTACAGTGTATGACTGCTTTTTAAAAACATTATTTTACATCATGTCATTTTTTTGCTATAATTTGTTGTGCACTTTTTAATTTCGTTTATATTCTGTCCCGCTGCGTGGTTTAGTTTATTTTCATTTTTATTCATAGTTATTTTTCTTTTATTTCTAGATCTGCCATTGAGTATGTCCTTTTATCCATTGCACATCACATGTGAAGATATCTGAGGCCGAGTCAACCTGAAATCATCTTGGGATACCTTTCGAGGAACACTCTTCATTCATAACCCTTTTTTACGTATTTATTATTTGAATGCTAATGTGATATTTTTGATATCCTACTCTTTTTGAGTTTGACTCCCAAATCATAAGCACATCCATGTATGTATTATTTCAGTTATACTGGGGTTAACTGTATTGGCAGAGTAGCACATCTTCATTTAGCTGCTCATAAATCTGAGTATATTTTTGTAATCTCTCTCTAAATTCAGTCCTACCAAAGTGCTAAAAAAGATAAATTTGGATGTTTGATACAGCACCACATTGCCTGAATGTATGTTTTATATCAAAGTAGCGAATTTCAGTTGACATTTTGCCACATACATGTATTTCCTTTAGATAGTGTTTTGCTTATACTTATTTTTCCTCAAATATTATTTTTCATTTCAGCGTTTGACCCTTGTAAATCTTTTTTGATATTTCATGAATTTGCCTTGCATGTTTTACTAAACTTATAAAGGATTTTGGGGGGAAATATTAATGTAATATAAAGTCAAGTGCCTTCATTTTTAGCAGTGTATCAAATCACAAACTAACCGGTTTGTTTTGCTTATGGGGCAGATTTTGCTTTGAATGATGTGATGAGTGGATTCAGTTGTATGTTTTGAACATTAACACTATGTTGTAAATAAATATGACCTGAAGAAGCCCTCTTGTCATTCATACTTCAACATACAGTATCCATGCATTGTTTTATTTGTTTTATTTCACTTTTATTTTTACCAGGAAGTCCCATTTAGATAAAAAAAAATGTCTTTTGCAAGAGAGACCTGGCCAAGACATCAACAGACATACAAAATACAACATCTTTCATATTTTTTCAGCACTGCTGTCTTATGTTACAGGAACTGTAATGGCACACTAGAAAAAGTAAATAACACACAGTAGTTCTAAGGTTTGCATATGGATGATAGGGACATTTCCATACCAATGTTTGCTCTCAGAATGTTCAGCAGTTTTTTCCTTTGATAGTCAACCTATGAGTTTACTTTGAAAATGGACTTACATCAGGTTGGGTTGGTTTCATAAAATCCTATTCACTCAATATTTAATATCCCTAGTATGTTGACAGTTTTTCATATGACTCTTAAAGGGACACAAATTAGACCAATGGCCCTCATTGATAAGATTTTGTCTCAGGGTGACCAATGAAAAATATCTATCATATGAAGCCGATGACCATAGATGATGTCATTGTGATGCTGGTCCCCTGCTGTCCCCTAAAGACCCCTGTGGGTTCTCAGACCCCACTTTGAAAACCACAAGCACAGCAGTGGTAGAGCAGCTATTTCAGAGTTCCCACACGTCCTGGAAAACTTTCTCTTCAAATATTGTGTTGTAGTACCATTCTCCTCTATTGCTTTAGTTGAAAATGAACTACATTGCTGTTTATCAAATATGCCCCATATAAAATAATAATAGTGCTCAGGATCATCCATATATACATATATGTAAAAATCATCATCAGTCATACCAGGTTGAATGAATGAATGAATGAGCTGCAAGGAAACACAGTGGACACGCCCCTACTGATACGTCACATGGCAGCGCGTGCGGGTTGGCGTTAACTGTTTCAAACGGTTGAAAAAAGCTGAAGTAGCTAGCATGGTTTGTGGCGCTCGCTGGTCTGTTTATGCCTGCTAAGTTTTAAGGTCTGTGATTGAAGTGTGGCTAAAAGTGACAGTTTAAGATGTGTGCTGAAACAGCTGGATGATAATGTACAGGAAGGCAGGATGAAAAAAACGATGAACTGGCGCCCAACTGTCACTGAAGTCAAGTGGCTAACGGTATTTTTGCTAGCATAACAATGCTGCGTTTAACAAAATGACATGTTTACCTTCAGCTCACAGTGGGGGTGATTACAGACTAGTTAAGGTCTTTAGTGAAGGGGCTAAAGGATGACATTCAGTGGCAGGTAATCATACATTTAGTTAAGGTTCAGTTCAAACTGTGGGCTACTGTTTGTCATTGAGTGGGAACCCTGTATGTACATTTACTCTTAACTACGCTCATTCAGTCAGAATCAGCCTGTAAGTTATAATATATTATTGCAGATTAAGTGTCTTATCAGTGAAGTCATTAAGATTTGCCACACGTGACATACACTGTAATGTAACAATAATTATAATGTTTATTATTCTGACATTGTAAGTAATTTTGATACTTAAATATGTTTGAGTCTAATGCTTGTACTTGAATGCAGAGCAGAATATTTTCTCACTGTGGTGTTACTGCTTTTCCTAAAGTAAAAATCCTCAGTACTTCCTCCACTGCCTGTGTATCTTATGGTAAAGTAGATATACAGACATATAATAGCTTGGTGTCTTTCACACAGTGTTTATGATTCTTCAGTATTTATCTTATGTACCTGTGTCTCTGTTGATTAAATAGTTAAATCAACCTTGTGGCTTTAGGCCTCCCTGAGGTTTTAAATGAATTTATTGAAAATCACAGTAGTTGACCACATGAGGGCAGTGTTAGCGTGACATACACCCCTGGAGGCCAGGAAATCAGGTGACTTTGTCCATCAGCACCTGCTCAACAACTGATGATTAAGTTTTTGTGACGTTAATGAGGGTCTGACTGTGATTTCCTAAGGCTAATGATTATATTGCAGTAGCTACAATAGATGTTTTACCTCCTAAAACATCTTCCTTCATGTGTTCTGATCAGTGTTAAAAATAGTGTATATCGTCAGTAGAGACCTCCTCTCCATTGGACATTACTGGTATGTGTGTGGTTTCCACCTCAATCCTTCAAACCAGTTGATGCATACTATGTGTTTGCTTTATGTGCCAACATTAGCCGCTGTGTTTTGTGGAGGAGCCCGCCAACAGAAGAAATGGGACCTTCACCTCCCAGAATTCTTCACTCAGCTCCCTTGACTACTCTGATCTGACCCTTTCCCTCCCAGCACTCCCTGCATCAGAAGCTGGAGACAAAGAGGTGAATACACATCATCACCCTATCCTGTGCTCTGTGATAAACTGATGAATGCTGCAAAATGTAAGAACAGAATCATTTTGTTTTGACAATCATCTCTTGCAGAATAAAGGAAATGCTTTATTTGAATCACCGACACCAACATCACAGGATCAGAGATTTGGGTAGGCAAAAGTACAATCATTCATTCTTCATGACTTAGCTTATCCTTGAGTAACTGAATAATAGAAGAGACTTTTGAATTTGAGCTCATGTTTGAAACAAATGCTGTAATCTAAGTGATTTGAAAGTTGCCACCAACAGTCAGATTAAAAGGAAACACACAGCCTGTGACCACAGTTTGCTCAATTGTGTCAGCTTTGCAGACCGGTGCGTCTGCTTCAGCCGGCAACACAAAGACACAGCTATGAATTGTGACGTGAGCGCACAGTGTAAAATCTAATTGAAACAAGAAAACTTGGACAGAGAGAGCAGATGCCTCCCTAATGAGATATTTTTCCATGCTCTGGTTATATTTTCCTTTGATTGGAATAATCGTCCTTGAAGGTTTTTGTTTTGCCTCTTCCTGCGGTAGTGCAGGTCATGACTTTGCTGTCTGCTTCCTGCCCTTACAGTCATTCAAATGTAAACACTGAAGTACTACACTTATTTCACAATAAGTAGATAATACTGAATGTTGCTAGAGATAGGACCCAACAAACCAAAAGCGTTTGTTTGGCTTGCTTGCCTTCCATTTCTGCAACTATATTTTTAATATATATTTATCTTTAAAAGATGATAATTGTAACTCACTGGACTCTTCTCTGTTTTAGGAGGGATGTGGAGGACTTGAGTCGATGGCAGTGTGAGTTCAGGGGTCAAATCATAGCGCTGAGACAGTGGCTGAGGAGCATGGAGATGAGGCTGCCTCCTCTGGACCCCAGGGTGAGTTCAGTTCACTGCCCTCTGCTGTCTCCACCTTTCACCATATTCTGGAGCTGTAACTAACTAACTAGTATTTCAATAATCGATTAATCAGTCGATTATTTTTTCAATTAATCGATGGATCGGATATTTAATGTCCATCCTCTTATTCAAAAACAGGACGTTACCTCAAATTGACAGTGGAGGAGTAGTAGGATTTGCGGCAGTCGTGCATTGATTGATTGCTTTATCACCATGGTAATAAAAATGTCTATGTCACAGCCCTAGCTCCATATGAGCCACTCTGCTCTTCCTCTGTGGTGTTTTTCATCAGTGTGCATCGGTCCGCCCAACTCAGTGAGCTCTGTGACGTAGCCGTGACTGACATATTAATCACGTGACACAACGAATCGATAACGAAATTTGTTGCCAACACTTTTAAAAATCCATTTTTATAGATTTTATCAAGTCATTGTTGCAGCCCTACCACACTCCATGTTTAAGTTGTCATCTGGTAGCTTAATGCTAACATATTGTAGCATATTTGCTGATTAGCAGTAAATGTAAAGTGCAGATGAGGCTGATGGGAATGTTATTAGTTTTGCAGGTATTTCAGCATAAACCAATATTTGTTGACATATTATATTCCCATTTGAGCCAAAGCAATGGACCAACCTACAGGCTAGCTCACATTTCCATCCCTAGAGCCACATCACTAGCATGGCTAGACCCAGATGGTTTACAATGGCTCCTCATGAGAAGACGGTGAACAAACAAGCTGAAAATACAAGGTTCTCCAGGCATTTGTTATTGTTGTGGAAGATACATGCACTGTGTTTGTGAATGCTTTAAATCTTATGGTGGTTCAACTCTGATTGTGTGGACAGGGAGGAATCTGAGGATGATGCCAAATGAAGTCAGTGAGTTGTGTTCAACCTCATTCATATGATCCACCATCCCCATGGTGCAGGGCGAGCATGCGTAGCAGAGATGCTTTAGAATCCATGACCATGGAGAAAAATGCTGTCTAATTTTTTATCTCACACACACTTTACTGTGAAATCACAGCATATATGAATTAATGAATCCATGATAAACACTATTTGATCATAATAATTTGAATCATTGCTAATGTGGGTTTCTTATCACATAGTATTTATTTTTCCATGCAGTTATTGTAATCTTCCCACCTGGCTGCGTTAATTAGTGTAACATCCTAGTTTAAAATTGGAATGGAGATCTTATCTAATTCTAAAATTCTAAGATGAGAATATGTTGTTCAAAGGAAAGTGGGAAGTGAACCAATGGGTCATGCCAGTGACTAAGTTAAATGAGCATTATGAAAAAGCGGAAAGGGATTGTGCAGTCTGACATACTCAGACGGACACTGAGTTGGTCCTCCTTCACTTCTTTAGGCCACAGGGGGACAGAGGGGCTGGGGAACCAGGCTCCATTGTGCCTGGCCACGGACAGCCATGCTGTCTAGAGAGGAGCTTGGCACTGGAGGCCCTCTGTTCACATGAGCACACACTCTGAAAAGACATTAAACTCAGATGGGAGGAAGGGGGCAGGACAAAAGAAAAGCATGATCTTAATGGTAAGAACACTCACATTGAACACTAACTGTAGATTGTGTCGAACAACCATTTAAACCAACATTTGATCAGTCAAAGGTGCAGCCACAAGTTATGTTCACAGCTGGATTAAGCATCAACAAAATACTAAAACTATTTATGTATTTGTGGTCATGGCAAACTAACTTAAGCATTAGCAGCTTTTCTAATTGGCCATTAAACCTGTTGTGCTGAGGTTCCTCCCATCATTGTTCATTGGCTCTGAAAGAATTAATTCAGGCTTTAAATAAGAAACAGTTTCATTGAGCTTGATCTGTACATGTTACTGCTCTGTTTGGTGCAGTGAGACTGTGAGGTAGCAATTTCTTTAAATATCTGTACTGAAGGGTGACTGTGCCTTCCTCAGTGAGCTGTGAATCAATTAGACAAAAGCACTGAGAGTGAAGTTTTTATTGGCATAGTAAAGATTGGTTTTGGTTGATTTAGTTCTATGGTCTATTGAAGGGGATGTGCTCTATTGTTCAGACTGAATGTTTGAGCTATTAATTGATTGTGTGGTTAAAAAAGGACCAAGAGACAAAATATGGTCTGTGTTTGAACCCATATGACCTCTGAAGAAACTGATCACCTTCTCAGGAAGATAAAATATTCTTCAGCAGAGGGCTTTCTTCTTTATAGTTCCATTTAAATCCATGTGAAGTCACTGTTTCCTGTAAGACGCACAGGCATGTCTTCTAAAATGCTTTGGACAGCTTCAGTGTGAGAGTGTGTGAAATACAGGGGTGTCTTTCTTTTTATCATACTGCATCCGGCCACACACCTTTGTCATGGTAATGCTGTTAGTCTGCTGCACTGCTGGTTTCAGTCTAGGCCTGAGGGACTCGTTAGTTAGCTGCATGAATGAGGACGTCCCTCAGCAGCAGCCCCCATATACAGACCCTCCTACAATACCCAGGAGAGACACACACCTGCTCCTTAACACCAGACATGCACCGGCACATCACAGGGAAACTGTTTTTCCATTAACACCGTCTGGGATACATACCAACCTTGCATGAAGCATGAATATTAAAAGCATTTTAAATGATGATACCTGTCAATCTGTGAATCTGGACCAGGGAAGCCTCAATTTAAAAAAAAAAAAAAAAAACTCAAAAAGCAAACCATCATTTCAACAAATGTGTGTTTGCAGAACTCTTTACACAACTTTTATCTGTTGCTAACAGTATTTTAAATTGCACTGCATCATGTCAGGCCTGATATTTGATATCACAGTAGCAGTCCCATAGGGTCCATGCAGCAGCTGCTCTGGAGCTTTCCATCCTGTCACAGTTGCCCTTTAAAGAAGGTCAATATCAGCCTTTGATCTACCTTTAGATTACTACCTGGTAAAAAAGAATTAACAAAATTACATTTGGTCAAATGCTAATTAGAGGGGAGTAACTGAAGTGTCTGCCACCGTCCTTGATTTAACTGATTAATTCCACATTTTTAGACTCTTTTCATAGCAGTTTTACTTTCCTGTGTCAGAACATCTTGACACTGCTGTGTCAAAATGACAGGGTTTAATGCTCAATTCAAGTTTTTGTGAAATGTGATTTATTTTTTTTTTTTGCAAGTTTGTTCACATTTCCAGTCAAATATGACTTGTATGTGATCTCCATTGTGAACTTTAAACTCCTGCATGGGCATTGGAGGTCATGACGATGTCGCACACAGCGAGCGTGCTCAGTGTTTATGGAAGTAAACATGGACTCTAGCGGGGGAGTGTAAACCGCCTGGTTCCGATAAGACCCCTCCAGTTTGACTTGAATAGATCTATCACCCCAAATTTGAATTAACTCAGAAACCTCACTTTCCCTCCACTGACTACTCTGCGCATTATTGTCAGCCATGGTTGTTGTTTTTCTTCCCGCTTCCACCTACTTCAGTGCAGAATAGTGATGTTTGTAGCTTGTTGATGACATGTAGGTCGGGTGAATGCAACCTGGCCGTTCAGACTGAAGTCGCATGTCAAAAGATCGGATACGTATCGGTTTTAGGACCACATATCCAAGTGGCCTGGGTTCAGACTGTAATTAAAAGATACAGGTCGCACAGGGGCGAAAAATCAGATTTGGGTCGCTTCAGGCTGCGGTCTGAACGTAGTTCTTCTTCCTGCCTCCTGCTGGAGAGGCTCTTGTGGATAAAGACTGTCTCTGGTTTCCTGAGCCTGTGGCAGACTCTGCATCTCAAATACGCTTTGTACACAACGCTTACAAACCAGGAAGAGGGGTGAGGGATCACAGCCCATTATCCTCTCCTCTGTGTTTCTGACAGCCAGCAAACAGCAAAAACCCTGTGCTCTGACACTGTCATAACCTCAGGAAAAAGAGGGCTTGTTCTTATTGCTTAGATTCATCTGCCAGACAAATGAATGTGAAGGATGCTTAGCTGTAAACTGGTACAGACTACAGACAGAAGTTGAGTTTGAATATTATATCCAGTTGACTGTTTTTCCCTAGCTTGGCGTGTCAAATTGATTTTCATTTTATAGCACTTTAGGTAAAGAGATTTTTGGATTCACACACTTTATCAGGATTAATGCCAACATGGGGCCTCTTCCTTTATTGCCCCGTGCTCAACAGAAATGTGGATTTATGGCTGTAAATCCTCTCTTCCTGGGAGCAGTTGAATCAAACGTGGTGCTGATGATGAGCTTGGCTCCTCTATCGCCAAAATCACATGAGTGTGATTTCTAGCATCCAGACAGCCCAGCAGGGAAGCACATCAACCTTTCATTCACTTCTCTTGGAAGGAACTCCTTTGGTGATAAATGACAGTGTGCATGCTGAATGGTGCTTCTGGTTTGACCCTTCAAAGGGACCCCCTTCTTTTTTCATTTCTCCTGAAGAGGGCTAATTACCATGTTCTGCAGAGGAGCCGTTGAGGTCTTATTTAATCTGAAGGCAGCAGAGAGGTTGAGATAGTTGAGGAGGAGGAAAACATGCCTGGAAAATTATTTATTTTTTTTTTTTCCTCACGTTCTTTGGCACATGGGATCTGTGATCAAATTTAGGCTCCCACCAGAAGCTAATTTAATTATTCAATCTCTCAACCTGTGTCCACTTCATTAACACACACATTTTGGAAAGATAACGAGGGCTGCTGACTGAAAAATGAGCTTCCTTTCTTGCAGCTGGTAGCAGTTTATTGCATCACTCTTAAATAAACCATCACCTCCAGTATTTTTAAGAACTGTGTTCAGGCTCTATGTGCACCTACTGTGACATAGAGAGGAGAGATTTTTGGCTAAATCATTTAATTAGTACAGAGGCGACTGGAGGATGCTGAAAGCTGGGATGAGGTGTCACGGTTTGACAACAATGTCTTCCTGGAAACATGGTGCCTCATCAGTGCCAGCTCCTTTCAGATAAAGAGAGGGGGACGGGGAATGTGAGTCTTATTCGCTCATTAAACAGCTAAAGATGTTGGCTCTCCAAGTGACCTAAAGAGACTGCTATTTGTGAGAGTTTATGTCTTTTTTACAGTTAAACTGTCAGAGTTGAGTTAAAAGAGATAATAATATCATGTATAATCCTACTAGTGTCTCTAAGCTTGCTAAATGCTTGATATCTTTTGTGGTATAATTTAGGACAGTGTGAGGACTGTTGCTTCAGCACTGGAGTACTCAGAGGTTAAATAACTTGACCTGACAGGGGTCATTCTATTTAATTCACTCTCTCCCATCGACCACAGTGACAGGCATTTTTCACTTTTCTTTTTTCTGAGTATTTTGCATAAATTAAGGCTGGAGGAGGATGGGGGTTAGAAATGGGCTCATAATGTGACAGGCTGAAATTTCACACAGAAATATCTATTGGATAATTATAATATATACTAATGTAATATATATCTGGATGGAACTTTGTATACATTTATGTCCTCAGAGGATGAATCCTACTTTACTACAGCAGATGGCAAAACTAATGACAATCCCATCAACTGTACGTTGCTTTATGCTAATTAATAAATGTTAGCATGTCATCTAAGGGCTAAACTAAGATGGTGGAAAGTTTAGCTCTGCATGTTAGCATGTAGCTCAACTCTACTGCCTCACAGGGCTGCTAGCAAGGCTGCAGACTTTTCGTCTTTTAATTGATGCAACAGTAAAATGATAAAACACGTATCTTCTCTTGAACTACAGTTTTAATTCTTAAATGGCACAAATGCTGCATGGAGCTCTTGAATAAAGATTGAACTGGCTTTGAGACTTTGTTAATGGAGTTACATCATGATCCTGTAGCCCAAACGGAATAAATCAGGACTCTGCCCACATCTCATGCTGAATGGAGTGAGTTTGCATTGATCACATGTCATACAGAAGGCACTTTACACTGGAGCGAGTGCTATGGGTTATATGATATTTTATGAGGTGATACATGGACCTGCTCAGTGGAATGTAAGCTCATGAACATTCCTCCTACTCAGGAAAAGACACTGGCTAACAGATTAAATACAGGCAGATGATTTATTCTCTGTAATGAGATATAGCATAAAATGTGAACGAGATGTGATTGTTTATTGATGAGTCGGTAGTGAGGTTTGAGCAGGTGATGCTGATTGGTGTTTATTTGTGAGACAGTGTGAGGGTGTGTGTATTGTGCATGCATGCATTTGCTTTATTGGTTGATTATTTGGTTGGCTGGAGAAAGACTGAAGGCACACGGAGGGTAGGATTCAGGGCATAAAAACACTCTTTGTGAGTCACCTGTTCTGTTGGGTTGCAGTACACCTGCACTTTATGTCATTTCCTGTCTGGCGCATTAAATGAACACCTGACATTTATTTAACAGACCACACAGTTTAGTAGGAACCCCAGGCAGTGTGAGTGATTCTTGGTGTAAAGGTGTTTGTTGTTCTGCATTTCTAATATATTCAAATATTGTGACTTCTCAAAATGAGCCATGATAGAATTGCACAATAGAAGTCCTTCCTTTGCTTTACCATGCCAAAAGCAGAGAAAAGACTTATCTTCCCATTGCTCTCCATCTCTGTGTGTGTTTGCTTCCAGCCTCTTTGTTTACAGACTGAGGTTTGCAATGGCTGCATCTGAGTTGAAAAGTAATCTGAGATGTTTTACAGTAATTAGTCGTCTTTGCTGCTGTGGTGGAGACTGCTGCACTGACTCTGAATGGGGACGGGGGGCTGTGAGGGGGTTGGGGGTGAATGTGTGAGTGGGTGGGTGTGGGTCTGTCCTTTTGTAGCATGCACTTCTCTCCCTCGCCATCGACAGAGGGAATGGACTGAGGCAGCTGTCACTTAACATGTGAATGTTCCAGGGGCGGCCCAGGGGTCTTTAGAAAACTCTCCCTTTTTTTTGCCCCCCTACCCATCTCATCCCATTTTTCAAGCTAGAAGCAGCATGGAGTTTTCTGAGCCACAGTCAGACCCAAAGGAGGGCCTTTGTTGGATGAGAAGGGGGAGAGAGTGAGAGGGAAAACCCGGGGAAGGTAAAGGGGGCACTTTGCCGCTTAGCTGCCTGGTACAGGAGCAACCTGAGCAGGAACGCTGGTGAGAACGCCACCTGCCCTCTCCTTATATGGGACTGGATCAATCTGACCTCCATGTGAAAACTGCTCTTGGCTGGGAAACTGTGGGAGTTCAGCTGAGCCGTTGGAATACATTGTCTCCATCTGGGTGCTCTATCCCATCAGCGGCGTTAACAAGGAAGGAATTCCTCTATCACAGCTCCCACAACAAAGAAGAAAGGGAGAGGAGCAGAGCTGGTGGGAGGAGAAGTGAAGGGAAGGGAGGAGGGGAGCACCGTGAGGGGAGAGGAGGACATTGTTTGCTGGTGACTGTGGGCAACGGAAAAGCATGAGTTATCAGGGCATGCGTGAGTGTGTTTAGAAAGTGTGTTTGTATGTGGCCATGTGTGAATGAGTGTGTGTGTGCGTGAGGAGAGTTTATGTTTGGGATGTTGGAGCTGGGAGGCCGTTCAAAGGATGCTCAAACAAAGCTGGATTTTTTTTTTTCTCCCCCCATCTCTCCTTTTTTGAATGGTGATTGAGGACTGGCTGGATTCCTCTACTCATGCTGTTCGGCTCAACTGTGCTCCAGGGTAAGTGTGAACTTCAAACCGCCAAAAACTGCCACTAACCAAGGAATGACTCAGAGAGAGAGTTTGCTTCTGGATCCATGTGACAGTGAATGAGTTATTCTAATCAAATGATAAATTCAATAGTGGCAGGCAGTGAACTATTCCAGTGGAGACAGCATCAGTATGAATGGATCATTGTGATGTAAGTATTTTTTATTCAGTTCAACAAAGTGTTAGCTACTTGGATTTCTTGAAATGATTCGGAACATGTTAAACATTTTAAGCACCTCAGCAGCCACGGCTGTTTTTTTGTTGTTTTTTTTTAACTCTTCATTTTGTCAAAGCCATGCTGACATTCGCTTCTACCCAGTAGCTCTGTGCAACTTTGAGACGAACCTGTGACCTTGTACAATATTCCACCCTCAAATGTTATGAGTCTCACGGGTGAATGCACAGCTGCCATCCTTGGTTAGGGACCACTACCATGATTACTACTTCAGGACCTCCCTGAACACACAGCACTGACACAACATTATGGGTCTCTACTGTTGTGATTGATGATTATTGTTCTGCCACTAATTGCAGACCCACCCGTGCAATTCTTCTTTTATCATTTAAATGATATTGATGCAATTTAGAGACAGACACTGGTATTTTGTCGTATTTTTTGTGAGGCTTTTCTCAAAACATTTGAGCACCTACACCATATCCTGTCTATCATATTATGATTTAGATATGAATTTAACATTACATGCAAAACTGAAGTATTTGCAAACAACAATATTAAGTCATTTTTCAGGTTTTGTTTGCATTAAGAAGCCCCTGCACTGTGATTGTAATCAAATTCATCAGGAAATGGACTGCGGTCATGAATCATAAATCACTGTTGAGAGCAGAGAAAGGGCTCGTCTGAATTAAGGGCCGTTTCAAAGTAGGTTAAGTAATGGGATGGGTAGGTCATCTGCAGTATGAGTTAAAAGGTGGAGTGGTTCTCCTGCTAGTATCATTATGCTAAACAGTGAGAGGTGTTCAGTAGATATGAGCTGGAAGCATATTGAGAGGGTTTCCCTGGTTTGCTTTGATTGTAAAATAATGTAGGTCATGTATTCTTATATTCAAACAAATGTGTTTTATGTTGTATATCAGCATATGAGTGGCCTAGTCTAATAGTCATAATATAACATATTTATTGTTATTATAATTATTTATTTTAATAACATAGTGCTCCATGTGCGCTCTAATGACACTCAGCATATCCTCTCATACTGTATATTGCTGTGAGATCACCGTAGAGGCAAATGTGTAATTTAGCAAACACCCAGACATGAGCTGCAGCAACCAGACACGGCACACCCTCTCCACTGATGTTAACCCATATGAACATGGCCACAGACACTCTCTCTGCCCTCCTCAGGAGACCTCTGGGCAGTGATCTGAGCTAACTGGGTAATCATTGATCTTGAGGCCGAGGCTTTGTCTGGGCACCACTCTCTGATCTGACTGTGCTCTCCCCTGTGGATCCACTGACTGAATCATGTGCTCTGCAGAGACATACATGATGTGGCTAATCACTGGCTAATGCACATGGAGCCATCGTATCAAGCTCGGTCACTTTTAAATTCTCATATAGTTAAAAGCTGTGATACATCCTGATTAGGATTAGTGTCACGTTTGGGAGACATTCAAATCATATTTGACTCAGTGGCACAATGCTAAGCTCTCCTCTGCTGCAGACTGCCTTTGTGTCTAACCTCTGGCAGAGATAAGAGAGATGCACATTCAGCTCATTTTGCATGACTCTGACATGTGGCTGCACCTATACGGCACTATTCATCTGCCGCTTCTGCTTTTTCAAACCACAGATAACATCCTGTTCAGTAGTTTGTGGAGCCAACATCCCAATTTCCCTGTTGTTGACCCATATTGGCCCCCTACAGGTCTTAAGTCACCAAGCATGACCTGAGCTGACCTGTATAATTGTGAATGGAGCAGTCCTACCCGGCCTCGACAGGAACCCTCCCTGTGATCTCCTGATGGGCTCACCTCAGCTCCTCTAGACCAACATAATTACATTCACCCTTAACCCTCCTGTCAAAACAATGAAGGCACTGAGCTGAGGGGGAAGACACTGTAATTTCCACTGCCAGTGATGGTCTTTACTTGTAATATATACTAATTTACAATATGTTAATGAGACAGAATCAAAATCGTCATTCAGTGACAGTAAAATCATCATAAATTGTGCTCATGCTTGCTGTCAGTTGTTGCTGTTTTCCTAACTACCCCCCACTGCCCCCATGCCACTCTGTTTCCTATCCCCCCCTCTTATTTTCACCCCTGAGAAACGAGGCGACGTCTGCGTTTTTATGGCTGTCATATTTGATCAGATCCTCAACGGGTTTCCCAGGACTGGTCCAGGCTCTGTAAGAGAAAGCTGGCTGTCTGCCACCAGATCTTTGTGCCAGACTCAGCAGTGGGATCCTCAACAAGCCTGTCACATTGATTTCTAAGCCCAGAATATTTCAGTTGGTGATGGGAGATAGATGGGAAGTTTGCATCTGTGGTCTAAAGGAAGACAAAGGGACGGGGAATATCCAGGCCAAGTGTCTCTGTGGTTTTTCAGTGCCAAGAAAAGGGTAACATTGGCACCGAAATAGCAAATAAAGGATGTGAGGGACTGGTCAGTTAGTCTCGTAGCAGTTTTTTGAAGGTGTGGCGAGCAGTACTTAGTGACTTTTAAACAGGGAAGTTGTATATTTTGAGCACTTATGCATTATGACTTGTCTTATTTTAGGTAGCTGAAGGATCTTCCGCATGCATGGCCGAGGGGCCTTACTCCACCTATTGCCTCACTAGCCCCTGGGCTGAAGGATTATGGGTAACCTCATCAGCCGGCCCAGCTGCCTGGGCCAGAAGTCCAAGCATGTGAGGTCAGACGAGGACTTCCTGAAGGAGTGCTACCAACGACGACGAGAAAGGCAGCCACCGGAGCAGCATGGAGAGACCAAACCAGAAGTGGAGGTCAAAGACAAAGCAAGAGAAGACTCATACAAGGAAGGAGAGGTGGAGAGAGACAAGGAGAAACTGGACATTGATCATAAGAGAGAGGAGGATACTCCTATTTCGGACAAACTCCTCCGCAGCTCTCCAGCCTCCACAATCAGAAGCACCAGTACTCTGGATAACGCCTGGCACAGCAGCCCTTCTCCCATAAAAACATCCCGAAACGGGACTCTAACACGGAGGACAGTTCCTCCGGACTTTGCCAGATCCCCCTTGGCTCATCCAGACAAAAGCGCTGCAGAGAGGAGGGCCAGCTTCCAGAGGAGAGACTCCAGGGAAGGAAGCCCCTGGTCCTGGAAGACTCTGGCATCACGAGAGGTTACAGAAGTGACGGAGGTGACGGAGACGGTCGTGACTGAAATCGTGGAAGTGACCGAGTATCCTCATGGAGATAAAGGAGGGGACCCCATGGTCACCAGAACTGTTAGAGTCCTGAATGGTGTCGCTGAGGAACTCACTGAGGTTGATAAATACACCAACGTTCAAACATGACAAATCTTCCATTTCATCCTTTGCTCTTCTCACCTCGACTCACATTATTCCACCTAGCCTCTCTCTTTAGTAGCAATGTGTTGTCTCTCTATCATCATGGTGGGTCTTTTTAAACAGTAACTCTGTGAATTAAAACAGCGTGTGTGGACTGTCTTTATTTTGCAGCTCCAAAGTGATGGACACTCAAGCTCAGACTCCAGTCTGGATAGATGGAGGGTATGTTTGAACTGATAACTCATTTGTCTTTGTGTTGCTGAAAGCGTTTTCATTCATAAGCTAATACTTACACAAATACTTTGTGGTCTTGCTCAAGGGAACGAGATCTGCCCTGGCACTGAGGGATGTATCAACGGATTCTGAGACTTTTCTCCAGAACCTGGAAGCCTTGCTCACATGGGTCTGTGAGATAGAGGAGCTCACAGCCAACCAGAAGCCTCCATCCTCAGAGGTCAAAGTGGTGAAAGCACAGCTCCAAGAACAAAAGGTCTGTTATCACCAAGATCACATCACCTCATTTCTTGTTCTCTGAAGTAGTGGGAACAGACCTGAAAGGTTCACCTATAGAAAGGTGTGCTGAGGTCATGGAAAAAGCTCACTTGCTTCCTTTACAATATAAATTCAGTTCTATTCAGTGGTGAATGGGTGGCGTTCATAGCCACAATGAGCTTCAGTAAGTCTTTGTGAACATTTCCTGGAGGCTATGAAAAAAGCAGGGAAGTCTCTCACCTTTCAGCTGTAATCACACCCATTGTGAGCTCTTTGGATGAGGTGAAACCTGCCTGCCTCTTGACAATGTAAGCTTGACACATGAGACAGGGCTTTCTCCACACTGAGCCAAAGGCAAAGAGTGGGGCTTTGATGAGTGTTAATTCTTACAGGAAGCATGCCTCAGCCTCTTTGTTAGATAAACATTTCCTCTAGTAGAGTCGTAGTTATATCTGTTATGCTCTTTAACAGCTCCTGCAGCGCCTCCTAACAGACCGACGGCGTAGTATGGACTCTGTGATGGTGGAGGGTCCTCGGCTTGTGAAGGCCCACCCAGGAGAGGAGGGGGAGCAGGGAAAGGTCAAGCTGTCCACTCTCAAACAGAAGTGGGAGGCTCTACAGCAGGGGGCAGAGCAAAGGTCAGCTGGCCTCACTGGCAATGCCAAACTCACCTTTTGGCCAGGCTTACTGTGTGATGCGATGGTAACGATCAGTGGACATTTTGTTGTTGGTAGGAGAGCAGATCTGGAGCTCATTCTGCCGAGGGCCCAGCTCTTCCAGGAAAGAGTGGACAGCCTGCAGCAGTGGCTCATATCTGTGGAACAGACCCTCGCTGAACTACGCAATGCAGAGAGAGTGATGCTGCATCTGCCAGAGGCCACAGACAAGGCCAAGGTTGGAAATCCACCATATATACTGTATTCCAACTGCATGTCAGTATAGACAATGTGCTGCTTGAGTAAAGCACAATAACTGACATGGTTTCACTTCTTTTCAGGCTGTTGTTGAAGAGCTTCAGGTCAAAACTGCTGAGCTAGGGAAAATACAGGAGTCAGGACACGAGCTGATGGAAGCAGTTTCAGGTAAAATTGAATAATAATATGAGGTTCTATTAATATTTGTTTTAAATAGATATTTTGCATTATTTATTATTGATAATAATATTAATACATACACCTGTATTTGGTGTTTTGCTGAATAGTGGTGAATCACTTATATTAATGTATATAAAATCACATCCTATCAAATCAGATTTTCAGTGTCTATTTTAAATATTTTCTGTTTCTGTAAAACTATCTCGGTTGAGTCTTATGACGCTGATGTGTGTGATTTGTCCTGTTTCAGAGGAGGAAGCCCAGCAGGTGCAGGAGAAGATGGATGCTCTGCGTATCCGTTGCTCTGTGCTGAGCCTCAGCAGTATGGATGTTCTGCAGAGGCTGGAGCAGGCCCTGGAGGCCTCCAGTCGCTGCACCTCCAGCCAGGAGGACCTCCACCTGTGGCTGGGCCGCATCGAGAGGGAGCTGCTGGGGGCAGCAGGATCGCAGACACATGCTGGAGACGCACTACTATGTGCAGCTGAGAGACAGAGGGTAATGTTCCCACACACTGCTGCTGATTTAGCATTGTTGCTAATGATTTTAAATGGAAGAGTCGCAATGACCTCATGCTGAACACAGTGTGACTAGCTTTATCATGAGCTATAGGCTCGCTAATATCTGACTTAATTTTTGTTCGTGGAAGCCAACACTAAATTTTAGTATTTAAAATTTAGTGTTGAATCCATAAATATATCACAAATACTGTATCACATATCACATATCAAATATGCTTAAATAAATGACCAAATACCTAATGATGCAATTTAATACTTAATTGTCACCATGAATAAATAAATCACAAATTAAACAAGACATTGAATTTAAAAGTTCAAATCATTTACACATTTGTGTATTTATTTATTTGTATATGCATTTATTTACTGACACCTGTCAACTTGAAAAAAAATTGTACTTATGATGTTAAAGATCGTTTCATTATACCGACCAGACCCACCCTTACTACCTCTGACTGATATTATCTTTTCAAGCGTTCCAGATACCTGCCAAACAGTATATGGTACAGTATTATGACATATTAATGCTACGCTAACATAGAGTATATTGTTTTTAGCTGGAACAGGCAGTGGTGAAGGAGATGGCGTGGTTCAGAGACACAGCGCTGAGCCTGGAAAAGCTGAAAACCATCTGTCTAGATCCAGAGCTCATAGCAGAACACCTCTATGAGCAGAAGGTCAGCGTATTACACAAATGTAACTGACTGTCACATGTATGAAATGAACATTTCCCCTCTTTGAACACCACAGTGCTATCTGTTTTTAAAGTTTTAATTTAAATGATGCTTGATGTCTTATCTCCTGAACAGATTTTGGCAGTGGAGATTCTCCAGCACAGGTTCAACATTGAGAAGATGGTGAAGATTGCTGAAATCTTGCTGACGTACAGTGATGAGGGAGAAACAGCTGATTTGCAGGTATTCTCCACATAATATGCTGATAATGTAAACAAACATACTTCTGTGGTGTTTCCATTTGAGACGTCTTTATTTTGCTGAATGCAGACCCCACTAGAGGCCTTACAGGAACAGTGCAACACCACCTCAGCCACCAGTTCCCATGTGGTCCTGCAGCTTGAGCACGCTCAGTCACTTCTCCTCCAGTTCTCAGAGGGCCTCACTGAGGTTTCGCCATGGCTTGAAGAAACTCAAACCCTAATTGGCCAGCTCTCCCTGAGCACAATTAGCTATGAGGCATTTCGGGAGCAACAGGACCTCTTACAGGTAGATGAAACCTGCCTCTCCACATTAGAGAAGTCCTTTCATACTTCACTGTCTGCTTCCATATTCCTCTTTGGTGAATGAGCTGAATGTAATCTGCTTCATTTTGAGACTCTTTGAAATGTCTAAAACATTGTTATTGAACCTTTTCTTTTCTGTCTCTTCTGCTCAGGGTCTGAGGGAGTCTATAGCAGAACACAGACCACTGATTGCACGCTTATGCTCTCTGGCAAAGCGCCTATCAGAACTGAACCCTGTTCAGGGGGAAGAGTTCTGTCAAAAGGCTGCAGAGGCTCAGGAGCAGCACAGTACCATCAGAGACCGGGTCAGACAGACTGCTACCCTGCTGGAGGAGTCCTTGCCTCGATTCACGCAGGTCAGAAAGCTGCATAATCAGGATAAAGTTAAAATTACACTTTGCAGTACAGCACAGATACACATACTGTCATATTTCTTTGTATCTCCAGCTGAATGAGAGGATGACTCTTATCAGGGACAGTCTGGACCGCCTGCACAGTCGAATGCAGACTCCCACCTCTCTTCAAGGCCTCACCCTGAGGATCCAGGAGCAGCTGCAGGACAACAAGCACACCCTGGCCGAGCTGTCCAAGCTGGAGCTGGGCCTCGGAAGTATCAAGATGCAGGCAGATGAACTGCTGGCTAACACACAAGCAGCTGGCGATGGATCTGTTGGCACAGGTAACGATGTACTTCCTTGTTTTACCAATGAAACAGTACAGTTGAAGCAGCAGTGCTGTGTGTGTTTTACCAATCAGTGGCAGTCATCTTCACAAATCCCAACCCTGAAGTTCCAGTACTTTCAGAAAGTACTACCTCCTGATTAGAGGCTGTTTTGGTGCTAAAAGCACTCTTAAAAATGTCCTCTGAACTTAATTTAGAACCTAGTCCCTGCAGTTGAAGTTTAAGGAGTAATGGTACGTATTTCTGGGGAAAAGTTCCTGGGGTGAAACTGAGCTTTGGAGAGTAAATTGTTTGCATATGGATATGATGCTGTAATAACCTTAAGCAGTCAAGGTCAATGCCTAACCTTAACTATTCCAAGTTAATGGCTGACTTTAACAATCTCACAAGAGTTTCTCAACTTTTGCGTTCTGATTTGGACACAACTAGTAGCAATTTTATTTTGGGAAAAAGGCAGGTTGAAAATCAGGTTGTATCCTTGTGATCTTAGCAATCCAGGAGCGAGTGTCCAGCCTGTCCCAGCTATGGGACGAGACACATGCTCAGGCCCAGGAGAAGGAAAGCTGGCTGCTCAAACTCTTGGACCTTGCCTTGAAGTTCTGGAGTGATGTTAGTGACGTCACTGTGGCGCTCAGCGATGCTCAGCAGGCGGTCTTGGATCTCAACGGTAGCCAAACAGACTCTGAAACCATCCGCCAGAGCCTCGAAACCATGCAGGTTTGTCTGGAAGCTCTGAAGTCACGTGTAAGAAAAAATGTTATGTAAAAGACACTTAATAACCTTTTTCATCTCATCACATTTTTCAAAGACTCTCAGGGAGGATATAGACAGTTTTCAGGGGGATCTGGACACGCTCGGTGTGTTGGGAATGGATCTGATGTCATCATGTGGAGACACAGACAAACCAGATGTCACAAAGAGCCTCGATGAAGTAAGAAATGCATTTATAGAATATCATCTTTAACTCATGTTGTGTTGAACTGATTTAAAACTGTGACTGTTTGGTTTCTTCAAGCTTTACTGTACATGGAACAACTTGAGCAAACTGTGGAATGAATGTCACAAAAAACTGGAGGATTCCTTGCAGATGGCCCTACATTATCAAGACGCCATGCAGGTGTGTGTCTATGTACAGGTTATTTTGACTCCCTGCTGCTTTACTTTTGACTGACTCTGTGTGGTCCTCTGCAAAACAAAGAAAATCATCTATTCTGCTTTAATGCACTCTGTTTTTGCTGTCGATAGGGTCTTTTTGAGTGGTTGAAGTCAGCTGAGCTGAGGTCTACTGAAGAGTTCATGGTAGGAACTGACCTGGAATCTGTGAAGGAGCAGCTCCGTCCTCTTAAGGTGACTTCATACATATTTAAATACATAACCAGCAATGATTACAACATATTTATTTAATGTCTCATATTATTCAGGGTTATTTTGGCTGTATTTTATTATAACAGAAAACACATCAGTCATACCCATCACTAATATAGTCATTTATCCTATCTTCATTCTTTCTCTCAGGAGTTTAAGCGAGAACTTTACCAGAAGAAAATAGAAATAGAAAGCCTGAACCATCGCTTTGTGTGCCGCCTGTCTCCAGGCTCAGAGCGTCCAGGCTCCGTCTCTCCACTGTGTGACTTCAGGCAGCGCTGGGACAGCTTGGAGTCAGAGACTGTCAGCAGACAGGTGAGGAAGTCACCATGTAATATCAATATTACCATATTATGCACAGTATTATCGTACCATGTGTTAAAGGTTGACTTGACTTAAACATCTTCAGCTGAGTAGAGGTGTGTGAAGAAGTGACAAATTAAAATATGTATTTTCCTTTTTTTATCAGCATCAGCTGGAGTGTGCTCTGCTGGGTCTGGGTCAGTTTCAAAACACCCTGGATGAGCTGCACACATGGCTTTCTAGGACCGCTGAACAACTGCAGGGCAGCCGGCCAATCAGCATCGACCTGCAGGCCTGTGAGATAGAGCTGGCCAAACACAAGGTTGGTGGTGGTGGAGATAGAATAACCACAATGGAGCTCCTCCTTTACCCTTAACTTGCTCATATAACTTGCTTTGTCACACTTTGTTCCTAACACCTCTATCCTCCTCTTGCGCTTCTTCCTCCTGCAAGGTCTTACGTAATGACGTCATGTCCCACGTTCGCACTATGGAGTCCCTGAACCAGGCTGGCAGGGGTCTGCTGGAGGTTGGGTCTGGGGACAGCCCTCATGGCCTGCAGTGTCGTCTGGAGCAACTCAATGAGAGCTGGGAGTTTGTCCGCTGTGAGACTGAACGCAGGCAGCTGGAGTTAGAGAACAGACTGAGTCAGGTGAGGAGAGGACCGCCTCAGCTGCAACAAAAATCACAAACTAGTTTACCATGGCGCCCTCTTGTGGTACTTGTAATAGTTGACATTAAAATGTGCAGAGGTCAGAGGTGAATTTGATTTTTAAACGTATCTTCCAATCTATTTTTTTTTTTGAACAATATTTTAACAGAATATAGTACAGTAAGATTGATTAAAACTGATGTTGTGATGAAACTGTGGCACAGCGTAGGTCGTCTACTCCCACATCACCACAGCAGACTGTGCACTCATCCTGTTGTTGTTTCTGCAGGTTCAAGATGTTACGATGGAGATTCAGGATCTCCTTCAGTGGCTGGAGAACACCGACCTGAGACTGTCCTCCTCTAAAACCATGTGGGGAATGCCGGACTCTGCTAGTGAAAGGCTCAACGCACACCTGGTAAAACAGACCAGACTGTACAAATAACAGGGTTCCTGTGGTTCCCTAAAAAGTCTTAAATGTCTTAAATTAAAATCCCTGCAATTAAGGTCTTAAATTGTCTTAAATTTACCTAAAATTTGCTGTAGGTATTAAATTTTCAGATGGTACGTTTAATGCCAATAGGAAAACACAGTATTCAGAAATTAACTGCAGTTTTTTCATGTTATTTTGTTATGTGTAACCAAGTAAAAAAAAAAAAAAAAAAAAAAAATTCTTCTTCCCTAAAATTAATTGTCTGTTTCTTTGTCACCCTAAAAGGAGTTGTGCAGTGAGATGGAGTCAAAGCTCCACACCTACACAGATGTGAAGAGCGCCACCCACAGGATGCTGGAGAGCAGCGATGTTGTGCGGGGATCGAGCACCGAACACAGCTTATCTATTCTTGAACAGAAATGGGCGTCAGTTTACGGCAAAGTCCAGGAAAGAAAGGTTATTTCACGCTCCATAGTGTGGATTCATCATTCATTTAGTGCATGAATATAAGTATATCTGAGTGTCCTGCTTTTCCTACAGGCAAGGCTTACAGAAGGGTTGGGTTTGGCCAAGGAGTTTCACAGTGGTGTCCAGGAACTTCTCACTAAGATGAGCAAGTGTGACGAGTCTATCGGGCTTCTTCCTGCTCCCAGCTTTGTTCTGGACAAAGTTTGCGCTGAACTGCAGGAGCACAGAGTAGGTCTTTTTATACCTGCTATAGTTTTTCACACACATTTACAAGTATCACTTTTTGTTTGATGAAATGCTTTTGTTTGTACAGACACTGGTCAGTGAGGTGAATGGTTACTGTGAGAAGAAGACCACAGTGGAGAGCATGGCCCACAGGCTGGTAGAACTGAGCAGGAAGGAAGACTGTGATGTCATTCACAACCTCATCATGACCGTCCAGGATCGCCTGAAAAAGCTGCAGCAGCGTGCTTCAGAGAGAGGAAAGACCCTGGAGGAGGTTAAAAAGAATGCCAAACAGGTATACATGGACTTTAAGTGGGACTCACGCCACTCAGAGAAACTTTTCTATTATAATATCTCTTTTTATTTCTCCTATTTCAGTTTAATGAATCATGGCGTCTGCTAGTGGACTGGATGACGGAGGTCGAGCAGACATTAGACACTCATAAAGAGATTGCTGTGTCCCATGAGGAGATTAAACAACAGCTGACTGAACAGAAGGTGCAGAAGGCGTCAGGGTGAACACTGCCTGGTCATGTGTGTTTCTGAATGTATTCACTGAACACTTGCTTTGTAATCAGGACTTCCAGAAACTGCTGAGGTCAAAGAGGCCCATGTACGAAGCTACGCTGAAGAGTGGACGCAGCCTTCATGAGCGAGCCCAGACCAGCCATGATAGGCAGCATCTGGAAAACCTACTGGCTGAACTCAAAGACACGTGGGACACCATCAGTGGCAAGTCCATGGAGAGGTGTGGATCTGTGTTTACATGCAAATTACCAAGTACCAAGCATTTTCTGGAAAGTGTTCCCAATATTGTGATTTGTTTGGCTCAGGCAGCACAAACTGGAGGAAGCGCTGCTGTTCTCTGGTCGATTCACCGACGCTCTCCAGGCCCTGAATGACTGGCTGTACAGAGCAGAGCCCCAGCTGGCTGAGGACGTTCCTGTTGGTGGAGACAAAGACATGGTCAACAACCTGATAGACAAACACAAGGTACCACAGGCTGATTTAGTTGCCATGTGTGTGTCTTTGCATGGCAAGTTTTGCAGAGAAATTGCACTTTCTTAGTAAAATGTCTCATGTCTTAGGCTTTCCAGAAGGAGTTAGGGAAGCGAGCTGGATGCATCAGGACGCTGAAGCGCTCTGTGAGGGATCTGACCAGGAGCAGCACAGCTGATGCTCACTGGCTGCAGCAGCAGATGGATGAGCTGGAGGGTCGCTGGGAGGCTGTGTGCAAACTGTCCGTGAGCAAGCAGGACAGACTGGAGGCTGCGCTTCAGCAGGTAGTGCTCACAAACAGTACAGATGGACGGTGAAGGAGACATTTCATATGAGTGACGCTGTGGGTGTTTCACATTTTTGAAAGGTCAAGCAAACTCAAAAATCACAATCAAAGGAAACTACACGTCTCTTTTTATGAAAAGACAGCCATACTAGGGTTCCCGCAGTTCCTTAACAAGTCTTAAAATGTCTTTGATTAAAATGTGGGTAATTAAGGGTCATAAATTATGTGTTGAGGTCTTGAAAATGCCTTAAAAAGTCTTAAATTTGACTTGTGAAATGTGCAAGATCCCTGTAGTAACTAAGTGGCTGACCATTAATAAAAGGTGATAAGAAAGGCCGAGCCTTGCTTTTATCTTAACCTTTGTCCTGGTTCTCTCTAGGCTGAAAAGTTTGACGGCCTTGTCCACTCCTTCATGGAGCGCCTCACCGAGGCGGAGAGGATACTGAAATATGGAGTGATACCAGAGGACGAGGAGGGCCTGCTTGCTTTCAGCAAACATCATCAGGTCAGTGTAATGATAGCTTTTTAGCTTCGAGGGAGGTCAAAGGTCAGGGCCTGCCAGAACGACATGCTGGTGGAGATAAAGAGTCAGTATTATCAAGGGTTGTTAACCAGGGTGGATATTTTGCCAGGTTTAAATAAGAAATGATTGAAATTAAGGAAATGAGATTTTGTTCTATTGTAGAAAACATCCTATAAGTCCTTTTTCTCCTCCTAAAGGAATCAGTTGGAGCGCTGCAGACTCAGGCTGTTGAGTTACAGAACATCCAGAGTCTGGGTGAGGAGATCCTGACCTCCTGTCACCCAGACTCCATCATCACCCTGAAGTCTTGGATCAGTGTCACCAAGACCCGCTATGAGGAGGTGAGTGCTACTTTCCCTGAGGACTGAATAAACGATAAATAACAACGTATTCAGGAAATTGTCACCTGCTGTCAGGTGAAATGTTTTCTCAGTGATGTTATGAGAGGAGCTATTGTCATTTCCTCCTTGTGTTCTGGGTCAGGTTCAGACCTGGGCCCAGCAGCAGGGCCAGAAGATCCAGGCCAGCTTGGCAGCACTGGAGGCAGAGAGAGAGGAAGTCCAGAGACTTCTGGACTGGATCTCCTCAGCAGAAGAAGCCTTGAACCTCAGAGACCAAGAGCCTCTTCCTGAGACCACAGAGCAGAACCAGGAACTCATTGAGCAGCACACAGTACGACGAGCTACCATCTCTACCATCTGATGTTAACACTTTACCAGAGCTGAAATATGAGCTCAGGAACCAAACCGCTAAATGACTCTGAACCATAATCAATAATGTGTCTTCACTCTCTTCTGGAACGGCCTACACAACTACACAAATAAGAATATTTTGTATACTGTCCTGCTTAGATATGAAACAGGGATATTTAATATATGGCTTCCACAGAACATTAAGAAGCTGATCATTCCTCTCTGCAGGTATTCATGGAGGAGTTAAATAAAAAGTTCCCAGAGGTTGAAAATGCCACAAAGTCCTGCAAACACAAGATTGTGTCCAAACATCATGTTTCTCCCAGCAAACGGCCGCTCACCAGTAAGAAACCCTGAACACACGACAGTTCATTCTCGACATAAAACAAGTCATCGTTTCAGTAAAAGCACTGACAGCTTGATGAAATGAGCTCCTGAGCTTATTGTTTGTCTGTTGTTTGTCCATCCAGAGAGGAGGAGCACTCTGAAGCTGCAGCCTGCTGTACCCGTTCCCCTGGAGCACCTGGACCCCCAGACCCCAGAGCTCAGTCAGCTGGTCGGTCAGTGGCAGAAGCTCTGGATGCTGTCTGTGGCCAGACAGAGCCGCCTGGAGCAACAGCAGCAAGCCCTCAGAGAGGTTATGAATGTACCTTTTAGCAGGTCATAGTGCCTCTGGAGTCCTTTCTGTTCACTTCCTCCAACAGACATGTGATATTTTGTATTTCTGGACAGATGGAAGAATTTGCAAACTTTGACTTCAACATTTGGCGGAAGCGCTACATGCTGTGGATCAGTCATTTGAAGTCCAGGATCCTAGACGTGTTTCGCAGCATCGACCGGGACCAGGACGGACGCATCAGCCAGAAGGAGTTTGTTGATTTTGTCCTCGCCTCCAGTAAGACCTGCTAGTGTTTCGCTCATCCTTACTTACCAGGAAATTCAGAAGACAGCATCTGAAACAGCTTACGGCATCAAAACGTGAATTCCCCCATATTAATATTATTTAAATTCATGTATTCGGCTTTACGTCTGTCTGCCGTAGAATTTCCCACCAACTCTCTTGAGATGAACGCGGTAGCGAACATTTTCGACATGAACAGCGACGGCTTCATCGACTACTATGAGTTTGTGAGTGCACTTCACCCCAGCAGAGACCCCTACAGGAGAACACTGGACGCAGACCAGATCAACGAGGAGGTGTGAAAACACGCCAACTCATCACTGGATTCATTAAAGTGGTTTATTCAGTCTAACACTGTACTCGTTGTCCTTTTACTGTCTCCAGGTGAGTCGTCAGGTATCACAGTGCAACTGTCCCAAGAGGTTCCAGGTGGAGCAGATAAGTGCCAATCGATACAGGGTGAGTCCTTCTTGATGAACACATTGAAGCAGCTCTTTGCTTCAGAAACAGTAACTTCTGATGTGTCTTTTGTTCAGTTTGGAGATTCGCAGCAGCTGCGGATGGTTCGTATCCTGCGTAGCACGTTGATGGTCAGGGTGGGAGGAGGCTGGACCGCTCTGGATGAGTTCCTGGTCAAGAACGACCCCTGCAGAGGTCACTGCTCTACTTCCACAGTTTAGCTAATGTCAGATATAAAGTATACAGTCTTTTATACACACTTCAGTTATTTATTTATATATCTATACACACACACACACACACTGTGTCTGCAGGCTTTTGTTAGAGGAGCTTTAGATTTAAACACAGTTCACTGTACTGTTTTATTAAATCCCCCTGCTGTGTCACCAACAGTGAAAGGCAGGACCAACCTGAAGATCAAGGAGAAGTACTTGTCTCCAGCAGGAAGCACCTCTAAGGGTTTGACTGTCAGCAGGTCCAACTCCAGCCTCAGCCTCTACAGCAGCGCCTCGGCCCCCACCAGCCCCATGACGCGCAAGGCAAGTCACAAACTGCTTCCTGTAGTTCATCTACAGCGGTCCGTTAGAGATCCAGGGCTCCAGGTCTGAACAGGTCTATGTGTGCCTCATGTGCTGCTGACTATAAGATATTTACTTCCTCCTCCTCCTCTATTGAGTCTCTGCCATGTCTTTCTTTAGGCGTTACTCCGCAGAAGTTTCTCAGGTGACCGCTGCATCCGTCCCAGGAGCTCCATCGCTGCTTTGGGATCAGATCTACAGTTTGCCACCACAGGAGACGACAGTTCCCCCTCACCATCAGGTCAGCCAATCAGCTCAGTTATTCTAAGGAAATAGTTTTGTCCTGCATCCTGCACGAACACTAAAGGAGCTTACAGTTAGCCTGTGAGCTAACCGCATCTCTTTCTGTTTCATCTATCCAGATGAAGCTGAGAGGTTACCCACATGATCACTCTGCTTCTGATAACCATGTTTACGCTGCAGAGCTGAACCCAAACAGAGTTGGGGCTCCAAAAACAGAGCGATGAACATAAGTAACGTGATGGAGGAGCCAAAAAACCACAATGCACCAGTCACATCTGAAAAGCAGACACTGACAGAAGAGATCAGCGAAGGTCAAGATGGTAAAGAGTCTTTAACTTTGAGGAATCTGTGTGAACATCATGAGGGACAATGAGGAGGTCAGTCCATCAGAGACCTCTGTCTCCTTACTTACAGTAGTGTCTGACTGTGTACAGAGTAGGAAGTGAAAAGCTGCATGGATGCTTAATGCATGATAGCCAGAGTCTCACCAGAATCCATTTTTCCCAGTTTGTTATTCTTTTTTGGTTGTAAAGATGAGCAAAGTCAGATACCTGAACCCCAGAATAATGCTGTGTGTGGGCCAGGTGTGCCTGATGGAACAGTAACAAAGTGGAACGTCAAGGTGTGGTAAGACCTGAACGCATCCAAAAACCACAGATACCAAAACCTGGAGTGTGTGGAGGGTACAGTACGCTGTCCTTCAGCCTTATGACGTCATGTGTAGTTTTTATTTCACTCCATTAAGTTGACATTGTTGGCAGGGCCACACTGTTTTTGTCTTTTACCTTTTTTTGACACCAATAATTGTGTATTTTTTTAGTGTTCTTCATTGTGAGGATGTTTTAAACACTGGAGGTTGTGTACTGAGTACGACAGCTCATTGTTGATGTGTAGAGATTATTTTCTCAGGTTGTGTGTATTTCTGTGAAAATGTAGATGTGTTGTGTTTTTTTTTTTATCACAGTGTACTTCCAGGGAAGGTTTGTGTTTAGCACATTGTTTTCATAAAATGCACTTTGTCTCTGTCTTACTACTGAAGGTAGGTTGCTGAGTGAGAAATCTGGCAGTTTTTACAAGAGAATTAATTTTTCGTGACGAATGTACTGGAGGTGAAAACGGCCTTTTGCTTTCCTTGTTTTTCCCTTTCCACCCTCCTTCAATAACAGTATATTTTACATTTTCCATATTTCTGTCTACATGTTTTTCTCCTTCGACCTGCAGTCAACTGTATTTTGGTTTTCTAACGATTCTTTTAAAGATGTTTTAGAAACGTGTGAGACACTGCATGTTTCCTCAGGTTTTCTGATGATCCTGAAGATCCCAGAGTTCATTGTTTCAGATAGTAGCAGCTCCACCCTCAGCTTACAGCACAGGCTGCTCAGTGTCGCTCTGTGCCGCTCTGCTTCCATTGCTCCATTGTTTAATACTTCAGGTTATCAGCAGTGTGAAATGACTGGATGTGTACCTTTGTACTAGATCAACTCCAGGTCGACAGTAGCTTCTGTACCTAATTGCATTTGGTCTATGCAGTTATCAAAGTGATTCTTTTAAAGTCAAACAATGTTTGTACATGAGTACATACATACAAGTACGTTTCCTTCTTGGCCTCAGTGTTGGAGAATGTTAAAATTGGACTGAGCTGTAGAAACACAATAGATTTCACTTCTACTGCTATGCACCCTTCTCTTCCTGTACTGTAAATGTTTCTATACCCAGCACTCATTCTAATGTCAAAAACTCTACATGAATGTCACTAATAATTTTATGTCCACTTGTATAAAACAAATCTTTTTGTAATAAAAATTCAAAAATATATGTATTTGCAATGAACATTTGATCATTCATATCATACAGTGCTGCTGTTGTTAAAAAGTTTAAGACATGCTGCAGTTGATCACTGTGACAGACAAATGGCTTCAATGTGTTTAAAACACAGTGTTATGTAGTTTATGAACTACAGTGCTGAACAAATGTATTATTCCCCCACCTCATGTCAGGTGTTTACCACCTCTGCCCTAAATTAACACTGTACTATCAAAATATATTTATGTTTCTGTAATGGTTAATCCACCAGCATGTGCAGCTCAATGTAATTATTGTTAATCCATTCATCTTTTCTGTTTTTTTTATTTTTGTTTCAGTTTTTAACCACAAATTATGCTATAAATTCATAATAAGGCATATTCATCACTTTTTAAACATTTTAATTTTTTGACATTTTTTGACTTTTTAGACATACTATAGTATGACTTTTATGGCTTTTTCTTGACATACTATAATATGACTTTTTTTTTACAATATTTAAACACAAATTATGCTATAAATTCATTCAACATGCCATAATAAAGCATATTTATCACTTTTTAAAATTTTTTGACTTTTTCGACATACTATAGTATGACTTTTTATGGCTTTTTCTTGACATACTATAATATGGCTTTTTTACAATATTTAACCACAAATTATGCTATAAATTCATTCAACATACCATAATAAGGCATATTTATCACTTTTTAAACATTTTAATTTTTTGACATTTTTTTACTTTTTCGACATACTATAGTATGACTTTTTATGGCTTTTTCTTGACATACTATACTATGGCTTTTTTACAATATTTAACCACAAATTATGCTATAAATTCATTCAACATACCATAATAAGGCATATTTATCACTTTTTAAACATTTTAATTTTTTGACATTTTTTGACTTTTTCGACATACTATAGTATGACTTTTTATGACTTTTTCTTGACATACTATAATATGGCTTTTTACAATATTTAAACACAAATTATGCTATAAATTCATTCAACATACCATAATAAGGCATATTTATCACCTTTTGGACATTTTAATTTTTTGACATTTTTTTACTTTTTCGACATACTATAGTATGACTTTTTATGGCTTTTTCTTGACATACTATAATATGGCTTTTTACAATAATTAAACACAAATTATGCTATAAATTCATTCAACATACCATAATAAGGCATATCTATCACTTTTTAAACATTTTAATTTTTGACATTTTTGACTTTTTAGACATACTATAGTATGACTTTTTATGACTTTTTCTTGACATACTATAATATGGCTTTTTTACAATATTTAAACACAAATTATGCTATAAATTCATTCAACATACCATAATAAGGCATATTTATCACTTTTTAAACATTTTAATTTTTTGACATTTTTTGACTTTTTCGACATACTATAGTATGACTTTTTATGGCTTTTTCTTGACATACTATAATATGGCTTTTTACAATATTTAACCACAAATTATGCTATATATTCATTCAACATACCATAATAAGGCATATTTATCACTTTTTAAACATTTTAATTTTCTTGACATTTTTTGACTTTTTCGACATACTATAGTATGACTTTTTATGGCTTTTTCTTGACATACTATAATATGGCTTTTTACAATATTTAAACACAAATTATGCTATAAATTCATTCAACATACCATAATAAGGCATATTTATCACTTTTTAAACATTTTAATTTTTTGACATTTTTTGACTTTTTCGACATACTATAGTATGACTTTTTATGACTTTTTCTTGACATACTATAATATGGCTTTTTACAATATTTAAACACAAATTATGCTATAAATTCATTCAACATACCATAATAAGGCATTTTTATCACTTTTTAAACATTTTAATTTTTTGACATTTTTTGACTTTTTCGACATACTATAGTATGACTTTTTATGGCTTTTTCTTGACATACTATAATATGGCTTTTTACAATATTTAACCACAAATTATGCTATAAATTCATTCAACATACCATAATAAGGCATTTTTATCACTTTTTAAACATTTTTATTTTTTGACATTTTTTGACTTTTTAGACATACTATAGTATGACTTTTTATGGCTTTTTCTTGACATACTATAATATGGCTTTTTACAATAATTAAACACAAATTATGCTATAAATTCATTCAACACACCATAATAAGGCATATTTATCACCTTTTGGACATTTTAATTTTTTGACATTTTTTTACTTTTTCGACATACTATAGTATGACTTTTTATGACTTTTTCTTGACATACTATACTATGGCTTTTTTACAATATTTAAACACAAATTATGCTATAAATTCATTCAACATACCATAATAAGGCATTTTTATCACTTTTTAAACATTTTAATTTTTTGACTTTTTCGACATACTATAGTATGACTTTTTATGACTTTTTCTTGACATACTATAATATGGCTTTTTTACAACATTTAAACACAAATTATGCTATAAATTCATTCAACATACCATAATAAGGCATATTTATCACTTTTTAAACATTTTAATTTTTGACATTTTGACTTTTTAGACATACTATAGTATGACTTTTTATGGCTTTTTCTTGACATACTATAATATGTTTCTTGTACAATATTTAACCACAAATTATGCTATATATTCATTCAACATACCATAATAAGGCATATTTATCACTTTTTAAACATTTTAATTTTTTGACATTTTTTGACTTTTTCGACATACTATAGTATGACTTTTTATGGCTTTTTCTTGACATACTATAATATGTTTCTTGTACAATATTTAACCACAAATTATGCTATAAATTCATTCAACATACCATAATAAGGCATTTTTATCACTTTTTAAACATTTTAATTTTTGACATTTTTGACTTTTTAGACATACTATAGTATGACTTTTTATGGCTTTTTCTTGACATACTATACTATGTTTCTTTTACAATATTTAACCACAATTTATGCTATAAATTCATTCAACATACCATAATAAGGCATATTTATCACTTTTTAAACATTTTTATTTTTTGACATTTTTTGACTTTTTAGACATGCTATAGTATGACTTTTTATGGCTTTTTCTTGAAATAATAAAATATGGATTTTTTACAATATTTAAACACAAATTATGCTATAAATTCATTCAACAGACCATAATAAAGCATATTTATCACTTTCTACACATTTTAATTTTTTGACATTTTTTGACTTTTTTGATTTTTTATGGCTTTTTCTTGACATACTATAATATGGCTTTTTACAATATTTAAACACAAATTATGCTATATATTCATTCAACACACCATAATAAAGCATATTTATCACTTTTTAAACATTTTAATTTTTTGACATTTTTTGACTTTTTAGACATACTATAGTATGACTTTTTATGGCTTTTTCTTGACATACTATAATATGGCTTTTTTACAACATTTAAACACAAATTATGCTATAAATGCATTCAACATACCATAATAAGGCATATCTATCACTTTTTAAACATTTTAATTTTTTGACATTTTTTGACTTTTTAGACATACTATAGTATGACTTTTTATGGCTTTTTCTTGACATACTATAATATGGCTTTTTTGCAATATTTAACCACAAATTATGCTATAAATTCATTCAACACACCATAATAAAGCATATTTATCACTTTTTAAACATTTTAATTTTTTGACATTTTTTGACTTTTTAGACATACTATAGTATGACTTTTTATGGCTTTTTCTTGACATACTAAAATATGGCTTTTTTACAATATTTAAACACAAATTATGCTATAAATTCATTCAACACACCATAATAAAGCATATTTATCACTTTTTAAACATTTTAATTTTTGGACATTTTTTTGACTTTTTAGACATACTATAGTATGACTTTTTATGACTTTTTCTTGACATACTATAATATGGCTTTTTTACAATATTTAAACACAAATTATGCTATAAATTCATTCAACATACCATAATAAGGCATTTTTATCACTTTTTAAACATTTTAATTTTTGGACATTTTTTGACTTTTTAGACATACTATAGTATGACTTTTTATGGCTTTTTCTTGACATACTATAATATGGCTTTTTACAATATTTAACCACAAATTATGCTATATATTCATTCCACACACCATAATAGGGCATATTTATCACTTTTTAAACATTTTAATTTTTTGACATTTTTTGACTTTTTAGACATACTATAGTATGACTTTTTATGGCTTTTTCTTGACATACTATAATATGGCTTTTTTACAATATTTAAACAGAAATTATGCTATAAATTCATTCAACATACCATAATAAGGCATATTTATCACTTTTTAAACATTTTTATTTTTTGACATTTTTTGACTTTTTCGACATACTATAGTATGACTTTTTATGACTTTTTCTTGACATACTATAATATGGCTTTTTACAATATTTAACCACAAATTATGCTATATATTCATTCAACATACCATAATAAGGCATATTTATCACTTTTTAAACATTTTAATTTTTTGACATTTTTTGACTTTTTAGACATACTATAGTATGACTTTTTATGGCTTTTTCTTGACATACTATAATATGTTTCTTGTACAATATTTAACCACAAATTATGCTATATATTCATTCAACATACCATAATAAGGCATATTTATCACTTTTTAAACATTTTAATTTTTTGACATTTTTTGACTTTTTCGACATACTATAGTATGACTTTTTATGGCTTTTTCTTGACATACTATAATATGTTTCTTGTACAATATTTAACCACAAATTATGCTATAAATTCATTCAACATACCATAATAAGGCATTTTTATCACTTTTTAAACATTTTAATTTTTTGACATTTTTTGACTTTTTCGACATACTATAGTATGACTTTTTATGGCTTTTTCTTGACATACTATAATATGTTTCTTTTACAATATTTAACCACAATTTATGCTATAAATTCATTCAACATACCATAATAAGGCATATTTATCACTTTTTAAACATTTTTATTTTTTGACATTTTTTGACTTTTTAGACATGCTATAGTATGACTTTTTATGGCTTTTTCTTGACATACTAAAATATGGCTTTTTTACAATATTTAAACACAAATTATGCTATAAATTCATTCAACAGACCATAATAAAGCATATTTATCACTTTCTACACATTTTAATTTTTTGACATTTTTTGACTTTTTTGATTTTTTATGGCTTTTTCTTGACATACTATAATATGGCTTTTTTACAATATTTAAACACAAATTATGCTATAAATTCATTCAAAATAATATAATAAGGCATTTTTATCACTTTTTAGACATTTTAATTTTTTGACATTTTTTGACTTTTTCGACATACTATAGTATGACTTTTTATGGCTTTTTCTTGACATACTAAAATATGGCTTTTTACAATATTTAAACACAAATTATGCTATAAATTCATTCAACATACCATAATAAAGCATATTTATCACTTTTTAGATATTTTAATTTTTTGACATTTTTTGACTTTTTCGACATACTATAGTATGACTTTTTATGACTTTTTCTTGACATACTATAATATGGCTTTTTACAATATTTAAACACAAATTATGCTATAAATTCATTCAACATACCATAATAACGCATTTTTATCACTTTTTAAACATTTTAATTTTTTGACATTTTTTGACTTTTTAGACATACTATAGTATGACTTTTTATGGCTTTTTCTTGACATACTATAATATGGCTTTTTTACAATATTTAAACACAAATTATGCTATAAATTCATTCAACATACCATAATAACGCATTTTTATCACTTTTTAAACATTTTTATTTTTGACATTTTTGACTTTTTAGACATACTATAGTATGACTTTTATGGCTTTTTCTTGACATACTATAATATGGCTTTTTACAATATTTAAACACAAATTATGCTATAAATGCATTCAACATACCATAATAGGGCATATTTATCACTTTTTAAACATTTTAATTTTTTGACATTTTTTGACTTTTTCGACATACTATAGTATGACTTTTTATGGCTTTTTCTTGACATACTATAATATGTTTCTTTTACAATATTTAACCACAAATTATGCTATACATTCATTCAACATACCATAATAAGGCATATCTATCACTTTTTAAACATTTTAATTTTCTTGACATTTTTTGACTTTTTCGACATACTATAGTATGACTTTTTATGGCTTTTTCTTGACATACTAAAATATGGCTTTTTTGCAATATTCAACCACAAATTATGCTATAAATTCATTCAACACACCATAATAGGGCATATTTATCACTTTTTAAACATTTTAAGTTTTTGACATTTTTTGACTTTTTCGACATACTATAGTATGACTTTTTATGGCTTTTTCTTGACATACTATAATATGGCTTTTTACAATATTTAAACACAAATTATGCTATAAATTCATTCAACACACCATAATAAGGCATATTTATCACCTTTTAAACATTTTAATTTTTGACATTTTTTACTTTTTCGACATACTATAGTATGACTTTTTATGACTTTTTCTTGACATACTATAATATGGCTTTTTACAATATTTAAACACAAATTATGCTATAAATTCATTCAACATACCATAATAAGGCATATTTATCACTTTTTAAACATTTTAATTTTTGACATTTTGACTTTTTAGACATACTATAGTATGACTTTTTATGACTTTTTCTTGACATACTATAATATGGCTTTTACAATATTTAAACACAAATTATGCTATAAATTCATTCAACATACCATAATAAGGCATATCTATCACTTTTTAAACATTTTAATTTTTGACATTTTGACTTTTTAGACATACTATAGTATGACTTTTTATGGCTTTTTCTTGACATACTATAATATGGCTTTTTACAATATTTAACCACAAATTATGCTATAAATTCATTCAACATACCATAATAAAGCATATTTATCACTTTTTAAACATTTTAATTTTTGGACATTTTTTGACTTTTTAGACATACTATAGTATGACTTTTTATGGCTTTTTCTTGACATACTATAATATGGCTTTTTACAATATTTAAACACAAATTATGCTATAAATTCATTCAACACACCATAATAGGGCATATTTATCACTTTTTAAACATTTTAATTTTTGGACATTTTTTGACTTTTTAGACATACTATAGTATGACTTTTTATGACTTTTTCTTGACATACTATAATATGGCTTTTTTACAATATTTAAACACAAATTATGCTATAAATTCATTCAACATACCATAATAAGGCATATTCATCACTTTTTAAACATTTTAATTTTTGACATTTTGACTTTTTAGACATACTATAGTATGACTTTTTATGGCTTTTTCTTGACATACTATAATATGGCTTTTTACAATATTTAACCACAAATTATGCTATATATTCATTCAACATACCATAATAAGGCATATTTATCACTTTTTAAACATTTTAATTTTTTGACATTTTTTGACTTTTTCGACATACTATAGTATGACTTTTTATGGCTTTTTCTTGACATACTATAATATGGCTTTTTTACAATATTTAAACACAAATTATGCTATAAATTCATTCAACATACCATAATAAGGCATATTTATCACTTTTTAAACATTTTAATTTTTGACATTTTTGACTTTTTAGACATACTATAGTATGACTTTTTATGACTTTTTCTTGACATACTATAATATGGCTTTTACAATATTTAAACACAAATTATGCTATAAATTCATTCAACATACCATAATAAGGCATATTTATCACTTTTTAAACATTTTAATTTTTGACATTTTGACTTTTTAGACATACTATAGTATGACTTTTATGGCTTTTTCTTGACATACTTTAATATGTTTCTTGTACAATATTTAAACACAAATTATGCTATAAATTCATTCAACATACCATAATAAGGCATTTTTATCACTTTTTAAACATTTTAATTTTTTGACATTTTTTGACTTTTTAGACATATTATAGTATGACTTTTTATGGCTTTTTCTTGACATACTATAATGTTTCTTGTACAATATTTAAACACAAATTATGCTATACATTCATTCAACATACCATAATAAGGCATATTTTTATCACTTTTTAAACATTTTAATTTTTGACATTTTTGACTTTTTAGACATACTATAGTATGACTTTTTATGGCTTTTTCTTGACATACTATAATGTTTCTTGTACAATATTTAAACACAAATTATGCTATACATTCATTCAACATACCATAATAAGGCATATCTATCACTTTTTAAACATTTTTATTTTTTGACATTTTTTGACTTTTTAGACATACTATAGTATGACTTTTTATGGCTTTTTCTTGACATACTATAATATGGCTTTTTACAATATTTAAACACAAATTATGCTATAAATTCATTCAACACACCATAATAAGGCATTTTTATCACTTTTTAAACATTTTAATTTTTGACATTTTTGACTTTTTAGACATACTATAGTATGACTTTTTATGGCTTTTTCTTGACATACTATAATATGGCTTTTTACAATATTTAAACACAAATTATGCTATAAATTCATTCAACATACCATAATAAGGCATATTTATCACTTTTTAAACATTTTAATTTTTGACATTTTTGACTTTTTAGACATACTATGATATGACTTTTTATGGCTTTTTCTTGACATACTACAATATGGCTCTTACAACATTTAACAACAAATTATGCTTTAAATCCATTCAACATACCATAATAAGGCATATTCATCACTTTAGACATTGTAATTTTTAGACATTTTTTGACTTTTTAGACATACTATAGTATGACTTTTTATGACTTTTTCTTGACATACTACAATATGGCTCTTACAACATTTAACAACAAATTATGCTTTAAATCCATTCAACATACCATAATAAGGCATATTCATCACTTTAGACATTGTAATTTTTAGACATTTTTTGACTTTTTCGACATTCTATAGTATGACTTTTTTATGGCTTTTCTTGACATACTATAATATGGCTTTTACAATATTTAAACACAAATTATGCTATAAATTCATTCAACATACCATAATAAGGCATATTTATCACTTTTAAACATTTTAATTTTTGACATTTTTGACTTTTTAGACATACTATAGTATGACTTTTTATGACTTTTTCTTGACATACTATAATATGGCTTTTTACAATATTTAAACACAAATTATGCTATAAATTCATTCAACATACCATAATAAGGCATATTTATCACTTTTTAAACATTTTTATTTTTGACATTTTTGACTTTTTAGACATACTATAGTATGACTTTTTATGGCTTTTTCTTGACATACTATAATATGGCTTTTACAATATTTAAACACAAATTATGCTATAAATTCATTCAACATACCATAATAAGGCATATTTATCACTTTTTAAACATTTTAATTTTTGACATTTTTTGACTTTTTAGACATACTATAGTATGACTTTTTATGGCTTTTTCTTGACATACTATAATATGGCTTTTTACAATATTTAACCACAAATTATGCTATAAATTCATTCAACATACCATAATAAGGCATATTTATCACTTTTTAAACATTTTAATTTTTTGACATTTTTTGACTTTTTAGACATACTATAGTATGACTTTTTATGGCTTTTTCTTGACATACTATAATATGGCTTTTTACAATATTTAAACACAAATTATGCTATAAATTCATTCAACATACCATAATAAGGCATATCTATCACTTTTTAAACATTTTAATTTTTGACATTTTTTGACTTTTTAGACATACTATAGTATGACTTTTTATGACTTTTTCTTGACATACTATACTATGGCTTTTTTACAATATTTAAACACAAATTATGCTATAAATTCATTCAACATACCATAATAAGGCATTTTTATCACTTTTTAAACATTTTAATTTTTTGACATTTTTGACTTTTTAGACATACTATAGTATGACTTTTTATGGCTTTTTCTTGACATACTATAATATGGCTTTTACAATATTTAAACACAAATTATGCTATAAATTCATTCAACACACCATAATAAGGCATATTTATCACTTTTTAAACATTTTAATTTTTGACATTTTGACTTTTTAGACATACTATAGTATGACTTTTTATGGCTTTTTCTTGAAATACTATAATATGGCTATTGACAATATATAAACACAAATTATGATATAAAGTCATTCAACACACCATAATAAGTCATCTTTATCACTTTTTAAACATTTTTATTTTTGACATTTTTGACTTTTTCGACATACTATAGTATGACTTTTTATGGCTTTTTCTTGACATACTATAATATGGCTTTTTTACAATATTTAAACACAAATTATGCTATAAATTCATTCAACATACCATAATAAGGCACATTTATCACTTTTTAAACATTTTAATTTTTGACATTTTTTGACTTTTTAGACATACTTTAGTATGACTTTTTAAGGCTTTTTCTTGAGATACTTTAATATGTTTATTGTACAATATTTATCCACAAATTATGCTATATATTCATTCAACATACCATAATAAGGCACATTTATCACTTTTTAAACATTTTAATTTTTGACATTTTGACTTTTTAGACATACTATAGTATGACTTTTTATGACTTTTTCTTGACATACTAAAATATGGCTTTTTTACAAAATTTAAACACAAATTATTCTATAAAATAATTCAACAGACCATATTAAAGCATATTAATCTATTTTTAAACATTTTAATTTTTGACATTTTTTGACTTTTTTGATTTTTTATGGCTTTTTCTTGACATACTATAATATGGCTTTTTTACAATATTTAACCACAAATTATGCTATAAATTCATTCAACATACCATAATAAGGCATTTTTATCACTTTTTATACATTTTAATTTTTTGACTTTTTTTGTCTTTTTCTACATACTTTTGTATGTCTTTTTATGGCTTTTTCTTGACATACTAAAATATGGCTTTTTTTTTACAATATTTAAACACAAATTATGCTATAAATTCATTCAACATACCATAATAAAGCATATTTATCACTTTTTAGACATTTTAACTTTTTGACATTTTTTGACTTTTTCGACATACTATAGTATGACTTTTTATGACTTTTTCTTGACATACTATAATATGGCTTTTTTACAATATTTAAACACAAATTATGCTATAAATTCATTCAACATACCATAATAACGCATTTTTATCACTTTTTAAACATTTTAATTTTTGGACATTTTTGACTTTTAGACATACTATAGTATGACTTTTTATGACTTTTTCTTGACATACTATAATATGGCTTTTTTACAATATTTAAACACAAATTATGCTATAAATTCATTCAACATACCATAATAAGGCATATTCATCACTTTTTAAACATTTTAATTTTTTGACATTTTTTGACTTTTTCGACATACTATAGTATGACTTTTTATGGCTTTTTCTTGACATACTATAATATGGCTTTTTACAATATTTAACCACAAATTATGCTATATATTCATTCAACATACCATAATAAGGCATATTTATCACTTTTTAAACATTTTAATTTTTGACATTTTTGACTTTTTCGACATACTATAGTATGACTTTTTATGGCTTTTTCTTGACATACTATATTATGGCTTTTTACAATATTTAAACACAAATTATGCTATATATTCATTCAACATACCATAATAAGGCATATTTATCACTTTTTAAACATTTTAATTTTCTTGACATTTTTGACTTTTTAGACATACTATAGTATGACTTTTTATGGCTTTTTCTTGACATACTATAATATGGCTTTTTACAATATTTAAACACAAATTATGCTATAAATTCATTCAACACACCATAATAAGGCATATTTATCACTTTTTAAACATTTTAATTTTTGACATTTTTTGACTTTTTAGACATACTATAGTATGACTTTTTATGGCTTTTTCTTGACATACTATAATATGGATTTTTACAATATTTAAACACAAATTATGCTATAAATTCATTCAACATACCATAATAAGGCATATTTATCACTTTTTAAACATTTTAATTTTTTGACATTTTTTGACTTTTTCGACATACTATAGTATGACTTTTTATGGCTTTTTCTTGACATACTATAATATTGCTTTTTTTTACAATATTTAATCACAAATTATGCTATAAATTCATTCAACATACCATAATAAGGCATATTTATCACTTTTTAAACATTTTAATTTTTTGACATTTTTTTGACTTTTAGACATACTATAGTATGACTTTTTATGGCTTTTTCTTGACATACTATAATATGGCTTTTTACAATATTTAAACACAAATTATGCTATAAATTCATTCAACATACCATAATAAGGCATATCTGTCACTTTTTAAACATTTTTATTTTTTGACATTTTTTTACTTTTTCGACATACTATAGTATGACTTTTTATGGCTTTTTCTTGACATACTATAATATGGCTTTTTACAATATTTAAACACAAATTATGCTATAAATTCATTCAACATACCATAATAAGGCATTTTTATCACTTTTTAAACATTTTAATTTTTTGACTTTTTCGACATACTATAGTATGACTTTTTATGACTTTTTCTTGACATACTATAATATGGCTTTTTTACAACATTTAACCACAAATTATGCTATACATTCATTCAACATACCATAATAAGACATATCTATCACTTTTTAAACATTTTAATTTTCTTGACATTTTTTGACTTTTTAGACATGCTATAGTATGACTTTTTATGGCTTTTTCTTGACATACTATAATATGGCTTTTTACAATATTTAAACACAAATTATGCTATAAATTCATTCAACACACCATAATAAGGCATATTTATCACTTTCTAAACATTTTAATTTTTTGACATTTTTTTGACTTTTTCGACATACTATAGTATGACTTTTTATGGCTTTTTCTTGACATACTATAATATGGCTTTTTACAATATTTAAACACAAATTATGCTATAAATTCATTCAACATACCATAATAAGGCATATTTATCACCTTTTGGACATTTTAATTTTTGACATTTTTGACTTTTTCGACATACTATAGTATGACTTTTTATGGCTTTTTCTTGACATACTATAATATGGCTTTTTACAATATTTAAACACAAATTATGCTATAAATTCATTCAACACACCATAATAAGGCATATTTATCACTTTTTAAACATTTTAATTTTTTGACATTTTTGACTTTTTCGACATACTATAGTATGACTTTTTATGGCTTTTTCTTGACATACTATAATATGGCTTTTTACAATATTTAAACACAAATTATGCTATAAATTCATTCAACATACCATAATAAGGCATATTTATCACTTTTTAAACATTTTAATTTTTTGACATTTTTTGACTTTTTCGACATACTATAGTATGACTTTTTATGGCTTTTTCTTGACATACTATAATATGGCTTTTTTACAATATTTAAACACAAATTATGCTATAAATTCATTCAACATACCATAATAAGGCATTTTTATCACTTTTTAAACATTTTAATTTTTTGACATTTTTTGACTTTTTAGACATACTATAGTATGACTTTTTATGGCTTTTTCTTGACATACTATAATATGTTTCTTTTACAATAATCAAACACAAATTATGCTATAAATTCATTCAACATACCATAATAAGGCATATTTATCACTTTTTAAACATTTTAATTTTTTGACATTTTTTGACTTTTTAGACATACTATAGTATGACTTTTTATGGCTTTTTCTTGACATACTATAATATGGCTTTTTACAATATTTAAACACAAATTATGCTATAAATTCATTCAACACACCATAATAAAGCATATTTATCACTTTTTAAACATTTTAATTTTCTTGACATTTTTTGACTTTTTCGACATACTATAGTATGACTTTTTATGGCTTTTTCTTGACATACTATAATATGGCTTTTTACAATATTTAAACACAAATTATGCTATAAATTCATTCAACATACCATAATAAAGCATATTTATCACTTTTTAAACATTTTAATTTTTTGACATTTTTGACTTTTTAGACATACTATAGTATGACTTTTTATGGCTTTTTCTTGACATACTAAAATATGTTTCTTGTACAATATTTAAACACAAATTATGCTATAAATTCATTCAACATACCATAATAAAGCATATTTATCACTTTTTAAACATTTTAATTTTCTTGACATTTTTTTAGTTTTTCTACAAACTATAGTATGACTTTTTATGGCTTTTTCTTGACATACTATAATATGGCTTTTTACAATATTTAAACACAAATTATGCTATAAATGCATTCAACATACCATAATAAGGCATATCTATCACTTTTTAAACATTTTTATTTTTTGACATTTTTTGACTTTTTAGACATACTATAGTATGACTTTTTATGGCTTTTTCTTGACATACTATAATATGTTTCTTGTACAATATTTAAACACAAATTATGCTATAAATTCATTCAACATACCATAATAAGGCATATTTATCACTTTTTAAACATTTTAATTTTTGACATTTTTGACTTTTTAGACATACTATAGTATGACTTTTTATGGCTTTTTCTTGACATACTATAATATGGCTTTTTACAATATTTAAACACAAATTATGCTATAAATTCATTCAACATACCATAATAAGGCATATTTATCACTTTTTAAACATTTTAATTTTTTGACATTTTTTGACTTTTTAGACATACTATAGTATGACTTTTTATGGCTTTTTCTTGACATACTATAATATGGCTTTTTACAATATTTAAACACAAATTATGCTATAAATTCATTCAACATACCATAATAAGGCATATTTATCACTTTTTAAACAATTTAATTTTTGACATTTTTGACTTTTTAGACATACTATAGTATGACTTTTTATGGCTTTTTCTTGACATACTAAAATATGTTTCTTGTACAATATTTAAACACAAATTATGCTATAAATTCATTCAACATACCATAATAAGGCATATTTATCACTTTTTAAACATTTTAATTTTTTGACATTTTTTGACTTTTTCGACATACTATAGTAGGACTTTTTATGGCTTTTTCTTGACATACTATAATATGGCTTTTTACAATATTTAAACACAAATTATGCTATAAATTCATTCAACATACCATAATAAGGCATTTTTATCACTTTTTAAACATTTTAATTTTTTGACATTTTTTGACTTTTTCGACATACTATAGTATGACTTTTTATGGCTTTTTCTTGACATACTATAATATGGCTTTTTACAATATTTAAACAAATTATGCTATAAATTCATTCAACACACCATAATAGGGCATATTTATCACTTTTTAAACATTTTAATTTTTTGACATTTTTTGACTTTTTAGACATACTATAGTATGACTTTTTATGGCTTTTTCTTGACATACTATAATATGGCTTTTTTACAATATTTAAACACAAATTATGCTATAAATGCATTCAACATACCATAATAAGGCATATTTATCACTTTTTAAACATTTTAATTTTTTGACATTTTTTGACTTTTTCGACATACTATAGTATGACTTTTTATGGCTTTTTCTTGACATACTATAATATGGCTTTTTACAATATTTAAACACAAATTAAGCTATAAATTCATTCAACATACCATAATAAGGCACATTTATCACTTTTTAAACATTTTAATTTTTTGACATTTTTTGACTTTTTAGACAAACTATAGTATGACTTTTTATGGCTTTTTCTTGACATACTATAATATGTTTCTTTTACAATATTTAACCACAATTTATGCTATAAATTCATTCAACATACCATAATAAGGCACATTTATCACTTTTTAAACATTTTTATTTTTTGACATTTTTGACTTTTTAGACATACTATAGTATGACTTTTTATGACTTTTTCTTGACATACTAAAATATGGCTTTTTTACAATATTTAAACACAAATTATGCTATAAATTCATTCAACAGACCATAATAAAGCATATTTATCACTTTCTAAACATTTTTATTTTTTGACATTTTTTGACTTTTTTGATTTTTTATGGCTTTTTCTTGACATACTATAATATGGCTTTTTTACAATATTTAACCACAAATTATGCTATAAATTCATTCAACATACCATAATAAGGCATTTTTATCACTTTTTAGACATTTTAATTTTTTGACATTTTTTGACTTTTTCGACATACTATAGTATGACTTTTTATGGCTTTTTCTTGACATACTAAAATATGGCTTTTTTTTACAATATTTAAACACAAATTATGCTATAAATTCATTCAACATACCATAATAAAGCATATTTATCACTTTTTAGACATTTTAACTTTTTGACATTTTTTGACTTTTTCGACATACTATAGTATGACTTTTTATGACTTTTTCTTGACATACTATAATATGGCTTTTTTACAATATTTAAACACAAATTATGCTATAAATTCATTCAACATACCATAATAACGCATTTTTATCACTTTTTAAACATTTTAATTTTTGGACATTTTTTGACTTTTTAGACATACTATAGTATGACTTTTTATGACTTTTTCTTGACATACTATAATATGGCTTTTTTACAATATTTAAACACAAATTATGCTATAAATTCATTCAACATACCATAATAAGGCATATTTATCACTTTTTAAACATTTTAATTTTTTGACATTTTTTGACTTTTTCGACATACTATAGTATGACTTTTTATGGCTTTTTCTTGACATACTATAATATGGCTTTTTACAATATTTAAACACAAATTATGCTATAAATTCATTCAACATACCATAATAAGGCATATTTATCACTTTTTAAACATTTTAATTTTTTGACATTTTTTGACTTTTTCGACATACTATAGTATGACTTTTTATGGCTTTTTCTTGACATACTATAATATGGCTTTTTTACAATATTTAAACACAAATTATGCTATAAATTCATTCAACATACCATAATAAGGCATATTTATCACTTTTTAAACATTTTAATTTTTTGACATTTTTTGACTTTTTAGACATACTATAGTATGACTTTTTATGGCTTTTTCTTGACATACTATAATATGGCTTTTTACAATATTTAAACACAAATTATGCTATAAATTCATTCAACATACCATAATAAGGCACATTTATCACTTTTTAAACATTTTTATTTTTTGACATTTTTGACTTTTTAGACATACTATAGTATGACTTTTTATGGCTTTTTCTTGACATACTATAATATGGCTTTTTTACAATATTTAAACACAAATTATGCTATAAATTCATTCAACATACCATAATAAAGCATATTTATCACTTTTTAAACATTTTAATTTTCTTGACATTTTTTGACTTTTTCGACATACTATAGTATGACTTTTTATGGCTTTTTCTTGACATACTATAATATGGCTTTTTACAATATTTAAACACAAATTATGCTATAAATGCATTCAACATACCATAATAAGGCATATCTATCACTTTTAAACATTTTAATTTTTGACATTTTTGACTTTTTAGACATACTATAGTATGACTTTTTATGGCTTTTTCTTGACATACTATAATATGGCTTTTACAATATTTAAACACAAATTATGCTATAAATTCATTCAACATACCATAATAAGGCATATTTATCACTTTTTAAACATTTTAATTTTTGACATTTTTGACTTTTAGACATACTATAGTATGACTTTTTATGGCTTTTTCTTGACATACTATAATATGGCTTTTTACAATATTTAAACACAAATTATGCTATAAATTCATTCAACATACCATAATAAGGCATATCTATCACTTTTTAAACATTTTTATTTTTTGACATTTTTTGACTTTTTAGACATACTATAGTATGACTTTTTATGGCTTTTTCTTGACATACTATAATATGGCTTTTTACAATATTTAAACACAAATTATGCTATAAATTCATTCAACATACCATAATAAGGCATATTTATCACTTTTTAAACATTTTAATTTTTGACATTTTTGACTTTTTAGACATACTATAGTATGACTTTTTATGGCTTTTTCTTGACATACTATAATATGGCTTTTTACAATATTTAAACACAAATTATGCTATAAATTCATTCAACACACCATAATAAGGCATATTTATCACTTTTTAAACATTTTAATTTTTTGACATTTTTTGACTTTTTCGACATACTATAGTATGACTTTTTATGGCTTTTTCTTGACATACTATAATATGGCTTTTTACAATATTTAAACACAAATTATGCTATAAATTCATTCAACACACCATAATAAAGCATATTTATCACTTTTTAAACATTTTTATTTTTGACATTTTGACTTTTTAGACATACTATAGTATGACTTTTTATGACTTTTTCTTGACATACTATAATATGGCTTTTTACAATATTTAAACACAAATTATGTTATAAATTCATTCAACATACCATAATAAGGCATATTTATCACTTTTTAAACATTTTTATTTTTTGACATTTTTTGACTTTTTAGACATACTATAGTATGACTTTTTATGGCTTTTTCTTGACATACTATAATATGTTTCTTGTACAATATTTAACCACAAATTATGCTATAAATCCATTCAACATACCATAATAAGGCATATTTATCACTTTTTAGACATTTTAAATTTTTGACATTTTTGACTTTTTCGACATACTATAGTATGACGTTTTTAGGGCTTTTTCTTGACATACTCTAATATGGTGTTTTTACATAATTTAAGAACAAACATTGCTATAAATCCATTTAACATACCATAATAAGGTATATTTATCACTTTAAAGACATTTTAATTTTTTTTTCCATTTTTTGACATTTTTGACATACTATAGTATGACTTTTTTATGGCTTTTTCTTGACATACTATAATATGGCTTTTTACAATATTTAAACACAAATTATGCTATAAATTCATTCAACATACCATAATAAGGCATATTTATAACTTTTTAAACATTTTAATTTTTTGACATTTTTGACTTTTTAGACATACTATAGTATGACTTTTTATGGCTTTTTCTTGACATACTACAATATGGCTCTTACAACATTTAAACACAAATTATGCTATAAATTCATTCAACATACCATAATAAGGCATATTTATCACTTTTTAAACATTTTAATTTTTGACATTTTTTGACTTTTTAGACATACTATAGTATGACTTTTTATGGCTTTTTCTTGACATACTATAATATGGCTTTTTACAATATTTAAACACAAATTATGCTATAAATTCATTCAACATACCATAATAAGGCATATTTATCACTTTTTAAACATTTTAATTTTGACATTTTTTGACTTTTTCGACATACTATAGTATGACTTTTTATGGCTTTTTCTTGACATACTATAATATTTAATTTTAATTTACAATATTTAATTTTAATTTTAATTTTAATTTTAAATTCATTCAACATACCATAATAAGGCATTTTATCACTTTTTAAACATTTTAATTTTAATTTTAATTTTAATTTTTTAATTTTAATTTTAATTTTAATTTTTAATTTTAATTTTAATTTTAATTTTAATTTTAATTTTAATTTTAATTTTAATTTTAATTTTAATTTTTAATTTTAATTTTTAATTTTAATTTTAATTTTAATTTTAATTTTAATTTTAATTTTAATTTTAATTTTAATTTTAATTTTAATTTTAATTTTAATTTTAATTTTAATTTTAATTTTAATTTTAATTTTAATTTTAATTTTTAATTTTAATTTTAATTTTAATAATTTTAATTTTAATTTTAATTTTAATTTTAATTTTAATTTTAATTTTAATTTTAATTTTAATTTTAATTTTAATTTTAATTTTAATTTTAATTTTAATTTTAATTTTAATTTTAATTTTAATTTTTAATTTTAATTTTAATTTTAATTTTAATTTTAATTTTAATTTTAATTTTAATTTTAATTTTAATTTTAATTTTAATTTTAATTTTAATTTTAATTTTAATTTTAATTTTAATTTTAATTTTAATTTTAATTTTAATTTTAATTTTAATTTTAATTTTAATTTTAATTTTAATTTTAATTTTAATTTTAATTTTAATTTTAATTTTAATTTTAATTTTAATTTTAATTTTAATTTTAATTTTAATTTTAATTTTAATTTTTAATTTTAATTTTAATTTTAATTTTAATTTTAATTTTAATTTTAATTTTAATTTTTAATTTTAATTTTAATTTTAATTTTTAATTTTAATTTTAATTTTTAATTTTAATTTTAATTTTAATTTTAATTTTTAATTTTAATTTTAATTTTAATTTTAATTTTAATTTTAATTTTAATTTTAATTTTAATTTTAATTTTAATTTTAATTTTAATTTTAATTTTAATTTTAATTTTAATTTTAATTTTTAATTTTAATTTTAATTTTAATTTTAATTTTAATTTTAATTTTAATTTTAATTTTAATTTTAATTTTAATTTTAATTTTTAATTTTAATTTTAATTTTAATTTTAATTTTAATTTTAATTTTAATTTTAATTTTAATTTTAATTTTAATTTTAATTTTAATTTTAATTTTAATTTTAATTTTAATTTTAATTTTAATTTTAATTTTAATTTTAATTTTAATTTTAATTTTAATTTTAATTTTAATTTTAATTTTAATTTTAATTTTTAATTTTAATTTTAAATTTTAATTTTAATTTTAATTTTAATTTTAATTTTAATTTTAATTTTAATTTTTAATTTTAATTTTAATTTTAATTTTAATTTTAATTTTAATTTTAATTTTAATTTTAATTTTAATTTTAATTTTAATTTTTAATTTTAATTTTAATTTTAATTTTAATTTTAATTTTAATTTTAATAATTTTAATTTTAATTTTAATTTTAATTTTAATTTTTAATTTTAATTTTAATTTTAATTTTAATTTTAATTTTAATTTTAATTTTAATTTTAATTTTAATTTTAATTCTTTAATTTTAATTTTAATTTTAATTTTAATTTTAATTTTAATTTTAATTTTTAATTTTAATTTTAATTTTAATTTTAATTTTAATTTTAATTTTAATTTTAATTTAATTTTAATTTTAATTTTAATTTTAATTTTAATTTTAATTTTAATTTTAATTTTAATTTTAATTTTAATTTTAATTTTAATTTTAATTTTAATTTTAATTTTAATTTTAATTTTAATTTTAATTTTAATTTTAATTTTAATTTTAATTTTAATTTTAATTTTAATTTTAATTTTAATTTTAATTTTAATTTTAATTTTAATTTTAATTTTAATTTTAATTTTAATTTTAATTTTAATTTTAATTTTAATTTTAATTTTAATTTTAATTTTAATTTTAATTTTAATTTTAATTTTAATTTTAATTTTAATTTTAATTTTAATTTTAATTTTAATTTTAATTTTAATTTTAATTTTAATTTTAATTTTAATTTTAATTTTAATTTTAATTTTAATTTTAATTTTAATTTTAATTTTAATTTTAATTTTAATTTTAATTTTAATTTTAATTTTAATTTTAATTTTAATTTTAATTTTAATTTTTAATTTTAATTTTAATTTTAATTTTAATTTTAATTTTAATTTTAATTTTAATTTTAATTTTTAATTTTAATTTTAATTTTAATTTTAATTTTAATTTTAATTTTAATTTTAATTTTAATTTTAATTTTAATTTTAATTTTAATTTTAATTTTAATTTTAATTTTAATTTTAATTTTAATTTCTTAATTTTAATTTTAATTTTAATTTTAATTTTAATTTTAATTTTAATTTTAATTTTTAATTTTAATTTTAATTTTTAATTTTAATTTTAATTTTAATTTTAATTTTAATTTTAATTTTAATTTTAATTTTAATTTTAATTTTTAATTTTAATTTTAATTTTAATTTTAATTTTAATTTTAATTTTAATTTTAATTTTAATTTTAATTTTAATTTTAATTTTAATTTTAATTTTAATTTTTAATTTTAATTTTAATTTTAATTTTAATTTTAATTTTAATTTTAATTTTAATTTTAATTTT